>PYAF01005630.1:1064731-1098267 GCA_007407185.1 Glycine tomentella
CTACATAATAAGTTTATTAATTTCTACTATACTTTTTCTCGTTACATATTATGCTTATCTTTAAAATTATATTTAATATACTTTTTAATTAGTTTGTTAGTATAATAAAATTTATATAACTATGTACAAAAATAAACTTTTATATATGAAGAAATAGAAGAGAATATCTATATGTTGACGAAAAGGATACATATAAGAGAAATATATTGTATAAATTAATAGAAGTTTTGTAGAATTAAAACAGAAAGGTATTAAATGAAATTTTACTACACTTAAAAAAAGGTATAGTTTATTAGAAAGTTAAGGATTAAAATGTTGGATCTATACAATTTTGATAACTGATTCAAATTTACTCTTACTGAAATAATACAAGTCAAGTAATGAGATGAATAAAATAGTTACTGATTAGGAAATAAAAAGGATATGCCATAGGAAGATGATTTTAGTCTTAAACATAATTTTATAAAGTAGAAAAATAAATAATAATAATAATAATAATTGGTCAAACAAAAAGTAATTGGTTGATTCTTTTTTACATCATCTTTGTTTGAAAAGTATTGGAGGATCAGTTTTTTGTTAATGTTTTTTTCAGTATAAGTGGTTGTTCTAATCACTAATAACACTCTCCTAGTCACCTTTATATTGAGTAAAAAAAAAAAAATCTTTGACCTTGTAGCATTGCTGTTTTTGTTTTCCTTAACATTTGTCTTGCTATTTTTGTTAATGTTTTGTTTTCCATTATTGGATTTTCTTCCGGGAAAGAAAAGCAAATTTTTCTAAATGTTTGTTATTGCTGGCTTGCACGTAATGTTCTGGATTTACAAATTTTCCTTGACTTTTGCTAATGGGAACAAGAAGTTGATTTAGCCTGTTTAGATTCTGTGCTTACTTTTCAAGATACAAGCTCGAATTCCATAATCTTTTTCAAAACATTGATTCATTCCGTAATTACAAATTTTTCCCGATGACAAAGTAATTGAGTCTTCACAAATATGTTTAAACATATAACAAGTTGAAAGATGAGTTATTGAGGTGGATTAGTTTGTGATTTTTTACTAAGGGGAAGTATTTTTAAATTGAAATATATAAATAATTAGCAAGTTAACAACTATTCGAATTTTCATCGAATAAAAACATTAAAAAAATATTTTCTATCTTAAATCAATATATCACGTGAAGAATATTTTTTGTGAACAACTCATAAGACCTACATATGAAAATATAGAAAATTAATCTTTTTGTGAGCAATGTTTGTTATAACAATAATCTTCTTTCTCGTGGAAAATCGTTTATTAAAAAGCCTATTTTAATATTCGAACACCAAAATGACCAAAAGCTTGAAAACCTCGATATTCAACAAATATGAATGTGAGATCCAACGGTCATTCAGTATCATACATAGGCGCAAAAGTAAAACTTCAAAAATAAAAAGAAGCATCACCAATTAACAAACCATTAATGGTTAATAATAATGAAAATATTTTGGGACAGCCACAAATAAAAGAATATTTCCTTACTCCCCCACAATAATGAATAATATCATACAATGAATACAAATGAAAGGCAGATAAAAACAACAATGATACATAGCTACCTAAACATTATATACACTCATTTCATTTGACCCCTCATTTCTCCCTATCTCTCTTCCTCTCCCTTCTTAATCACATCATATCACTCATCAAATAATCACTTCTCTCTCTTCCAGTTCTTTCTCAAATTATGGATTTGCATTAGGTGTCTACAAATCATTATTCAGATAAAAAAAAAAAATAGCAAAGTGCATGAATGAACCCTATATAAAATTATCAATTGCAAAATACAAGGAAAAGAATTCCCAAAAGAATCGACCTATTGTACCAAACTTATTCATGACATGCTCCTCACGGTGCAGATGTAAAACTTGTGAATGAATCTCTCCAAAATATCTACTAGATAGCAAAGAATGATTACTGTGTTAATTGCTGAAGGCCTGCTTCTAAATCTACCAATGTGATGGTAAGAAGTTCTTCTGTATCCATACAGTCAAAGCTGAGCCTTAGGTCCAAATTTTCTCTAGCATTAACCAACATGGTATCTACCAAACCTCCATTTGTCTCTTTACGCTGCTTTTCCGTTGTTTCCCTCTCTATCAATGCTGCTAAGGCTTTTATACAGCAATCGGGATGCAACATAAATCCATATAGCAAACTATCTTCTGCTAAATTATTCATCTTGATGTGAAGGATTTGTGCTAGTTCTTCTGAGTTGAAATCAGTAAATTGAAAAAACTTGGTCACCCGTCTACAGAAACCTTCATTAGAAGCGATTACTCGCTTCATTGGCTCACTGTAGCCAGCAAATATTACTACAATCTTGCCACTGTCCATGACAGACATAATCTCCTCTAAGGCTTCCAACCCATAGTCCTTATCGTCGGACTTTTGCATTGGTATCAATCTATAGGCTTCATCAACAAAAAGAATTCCCCCCCCTGCTTCCTGGATCTGTAGCCAGTGTTTGGAGTTTGAACTCATTAAGCAACACAGAAAATTTGGTTTCTGAAATAGGAGAAGGATTTCAAAGTAAATAACAAACCTTCCTCCTGGTTTTTGGACCAGTGTGCCCAACAAATTCACCGACTAAATCGGTCCGCTGTACTTCTATCACTTTATCAGTGGGTAGAATTCCCACCATATGGAGTAATTTTCCAAGAATCCGTGCTACCATAGTTTTACCTATTAAATACATAAGTCATACAAATTAATTTTAGAACTAAATATCATTCCCCTATACCAATCAAGTGTTCGTGAAAATGGGTATATACAATCGGAATATCATGCCAAGCTGCTCAGATAGAAACATGACAATTCAATAAAAAATACAATCAATAGTATAGCATGGAATGGTGAATGGAGACAATGAAATGAAGTGCATAATAAGATATCTTTCCAATATTGATTGCAAGATAATATCAGTGACATATTCTAAAACAATCAATCATTAATATGAGAATAGTATTCTAAAAACCTGTTCCAGGGTTGCCTAGAAAGGCCATATGAGGTGGTCTTCTCCTGCCAACATGCAGACCAAGAGATCTACGTTTCTCATCCAAAAGCATGCCCTTTGCCCACTTGCATAGTTGTACTTTTAGATCATTAAGACCCACAATATTTGATAGTTCCTTCTCAAGCTCATCCATTTTAGCTTTGGTTTCACTGCATGCCTCAATGGCTCGTTGCTTCCTTTGTTCTTCAAGATGCCAGAGTAATAGTTCCCTAAGTTTCTCAGTTCCAGGGCCTTGGGATAGATGATTTAAAGGAGTCATTCCCTCCTGTAATTCATAGTCTTGAGCATCTATGACGATTTCATCAAAAATGTAAAAATAACAGATAAATCAGGAAAATAAGTTCATTACATCGTCCTTAGCAATGCAATCAGCATTGTACTCAAGCAATGTTTTCACAGTTAAGAATTCTTCTGCTCGTAGTGAGTACCAAACAGCAAGATGTAAAGGTGTCATACCGTTCTGCAAGAAAAAGTTTGGAACAAACTTTTATATGCATTATGAAGCCTAAAAACAATTCTTGGTTGATTTAAACATGATTAAATGACAGATGGAATGACAAAAATAATCACATTTGCTCTGGCTTCAACAGTAGCACCACGAGCAAGAAGTAATTGTGCGGCTTCACTGCACCCATTCTTAGCTGCCATGTGCAATGGAGTTTCTCCATACTGCAATAGTATACAAAGAAACCTTTTCAGAATTACAAGACAGTTTACTGGAAGTCTAGATTATACATATTTATATTCTAAGAATAACTTCAGTAAAAAGTGGATGTGTACCCACCATATTCTTGGCCTCCATCTCAACCTTATCTGGCCCTTGCCAATTAATAAGAAATTTAACTATCTCAGTCCTATTGTGACCAGCGGAGACATGAAGTGGTGTTTGTGCCATCTGCACGTATAACAGATAAGATCCTCAGCCTCAGGCATATAAAACTTATGAGGATCATATGGAATGCTAAACCTAAAAAGCAAGAAATCAAAAAATACCAGTACACAATTGGATAAATAGATAGTCAATAACACCCTCCTATCCCTATACATTGGCCATATCTGTAACACAAACCCCAAGACGAAAACCCAACAAAATGATCAGCAAAGAGAAGCCATAAACTAGTCCTTTCCCATGACAAGTCTAAAAATATATAGTCTTCCCCTCGAAAACCAACCCAATTCCTCTTCTACCAAAATAAACCAAAACTGTCATGAAAAACAATTGTCAATAAGCTGCAACCCCCTGAGCAATCTCCATTATACCTACCTATCATATTTAACACCCAAGGCACCATGCTTGTCTCACATTTGTCTTCCAATTCCTAATGTAGCTGACACATTGAACAACAAAGGTGCTAGAATTGCAAAAAATAAGGATCAAATTAAACAAGAGTGCTACAATCAAGGTAATCCCCATATGACATTGATATCTTTTCCTACCACCCCACTAAGTCTACTAGTTCATAAGATGACAAACCTAACACTTAATCATACAAGGAACCAGATTACACCCGGCTGCTAAAGTCATCATGAGTCAAAACCAAGTAGATCTGAAACATATGCACATCATTACAAACCCCCCAATTCACAAAAAAAAAAAAAAAAGTGAGAACTGAAAATGGCATTACCCCATCAACAAAAGCACAAACTTTTTCACACACAACATCACAAAGATCTAATTTTCAAAGCTTCATAAGGAAAAGGATAGCATTTTGGGGATGCCCAGTTGGTGGAAATGGGGATCTTACAACAGGGTTTCTCTCGTTGAGAAGAGAAGGGTTGTCTCGAAGTAGCCTCTGGAGTCCAACAAGGTCGCCGGAGAGGGCGCAGCCATGGATTGTGGCTGGCTTGGCAGGTCTTGAGCGTTGATCCTGAGACCTGCTGTTCATGCCGATGCTGAATTCAATTCCAAAGGAAGGAAGAGAGAAGAGAAAAAATGGGTTCAAGATTGAAGAGAGAGAAAGAGAAAGTGTTTGTGTTGGGTTGTGGTGTGAATTTATTTTCAGCTAAATATTCGCTTTTCAGTCTTTGGCGTTCAGGATTCCCCGCGTCCTACTCTTGCGCCTCCTCGATCCTCTGCTACCTTCCTTCCTTTTTTCTTTTTTTTTTCTTTTGTCTTTCTTTCTATTTCTCTTGCAGCATTTCTAATAGAAATTCTTTAAGAAAATTTCTTTAAGTTATTTTTTTATGATTTTTACATTATTTTTTATAATCTTCAAAAGTCATGTTTTTATAAAAAAAATTATTTGAAAAATAAGAAATTCCAAAAAAAAAAAACTCACAGTTAATTATTTTTTATTTTCACTTAATTATGATATTATTATATGTCAAATAAATATTATTTTATTATTATTAAAAATAATTTATTATATAAAATACAGATCTTATTTTTAAGAAACTCTCTTTATCACATAGATTTATTTCAATTAAATTTTTTTAAAAAAACATGACATTGCAAATGCTCTTGCTTTGCTAGTTAATTTCTTCTCTAAAAAAATAATTATTTGTCTTTTAATATAATTTTAAAGGCTTAAATATATTTTTATTTTTAATAAATATTTGATTTTATGTTTATTTTTTAATAAATTTTTATTTTGTGTTTTATTTTTTAATAAAATAATTTTATTTATTTTTTTTGATATTTTATTTTAGTCAATTAATGAATTTTATTTTATTCCCAACTAATAATAAACAACAAAAGTTTATGGAGAATCAAACGCAAAATTCATTAATTTTTTGGAGATAAAAAAAAGTCTTGAGGACCAAAAAGAATTATTATTTTATTAAAAACTTAATACAAAATAAAAATTTATTAAGAAATAAACATAAAAATTGAATATTTATTAGGAATAAAAAATATGTACAAACCTAATTTTAAAAAGAAAAATGTACCTATAATATTATTTAAACACTTAGTGAGAGAGAGAGAGAGAGAGAAAATATATAAATATAATAGAATTTATGATATGATAAAAAAGATAAGAAAAATCTTATAATTAAAAGATATTGATATATCATTACTCTTTTAAAAATAATTTATTGCAATTTAAATAACTTATTTTATTTATTTAGATATATATGTATTTTTTATTAAAAACAAATTTATTTTTAGATTGAGATACACATTTAGATACGCATGTATAAAAAAAAAAGACAAAGTATTTTTCTCTCCTAAAAATAGAATTTGAAAAAGTAAAACCAAGTATTTTTCCTCTGAATATTTAATTAATTTAATTGTACTCAAATTCAAAAGTACTGCTTAACTTACAATAATTTTATATTAGTGACGTTCAAAATAATTTATTTATTTAATTTTGTACTAGCAAGACCTGTCATAGTGGTAAAGTTGTGTCTTAATGACTTATTAGTCATGAGTTTAAATCCAAAAATAGCCTCTTTGCATATACAAGGATAAGACTGCTTATAATATATTTCCCCAACAATGGGTTATGTAGTTTTTATAATAAAAAAAAAACTAAAACAAAAAGTCACATTCAAGCATTTCCTTGATCTCATTCATTTAGATAATTAACTTCCATAGAATGTTGTATTGATTATTTTGGCTTTTAAAGATTTTAAGAGTTCAATGTAATTTATTTATTTTATTTTTTACTCTTTATACAAAGTCGTATTATTTTTACTTTTTACACAAAAGTCATAAATATATTTACGACTTGGACGTCATAAATATATTTCCAACTTCAATAGTTTCAATTTTTTTTACGACTCAAAAATAAATATACCAAAATTATGAAAATTAATTATTTCATCTTTTCAACTTGAAAATCTCATAAACTTTATCAATTTAAGATGTTCCACTTATGTGCATTTAGTATATTAAATAAATAAATATAGTAAAAATTAATAAATTAAAAATTTATTTACAATTTTTTTAAAAAATTGAAAAAAAAACTCAAGACTTAACTAAAAAAAAATGAAACTAGTCATAAACATATTTACGACTTCCAACAGTTATAATAATATAAAAAAAAAACTTAACTATAAAAAATATTGAGGAAGTCATAAATATATTTACGATCTGTATAAAAAGTAAAAAATATTATACTGAAATCATAAAATCTTTTACGACTTCAATTTAAAAAAATTAAATAAACAAAAATCATTTACGACTTTTAACGTAGAAGTTGTAACACCTATTACGATTTATCATTTTTGGTAATTAATTTAAAATCTATTGATAATAAAAAAAAAAACCTAGGGGAAAAAGGCCGATTATTTTGTTATCCTTCCTATTGCCTAATTGCTTGAAGTAGCTTCAATAATTGGCATTGCATGGTGATATTTGTTGATTAAAAAAAGGAAAAAGAAAGGATTATGACATTTCACGAATGATCGATGTCATTGTAATTTGAAACAAAAGATGCTAATGAGTTGTAAAGAACCGACGGAGCATGAATTGTTTTGGGTTGTTAATGTTAACCTTAAATAATTATGATTAATTTTGAAGTCATTGTGGAATAAGTAGTTAGATTTATTTTATTTATTTTTTAATCCAACGAAGGATCCCAACACTGAGTTGGACCTGAAGCCACCCCACGTACATAAGATCCACCTAAGTATGAGACTATGAGGGAGGAAGATACAAGCAGGTCGCTAGAGCAATACTAATTCAATCTCCTGCACACATATATCTTTATTGATTATCTCTAAACTTAAAACATTCGGTCCTAAACAAAACACTACTTTTTATATTAAAATAAATTAAAAATATGAAATCTTATGGTAGTACTATTTTTAATTATTTTTTACCTATTTATATATATAAAAAAAAAAACTTAATTCGTCAAGCTAACCCATGCGGCATGCCGACCAGAAATAAGGCTAACCGCACAAGCTAATGGTTTGGGTTGGATTTGGATATTCTTGAGCTAACTTGCCTGAAAATGGGTTACATGTTACACTAGCTTATCAATTAGGCTAACTCAATTTTATCACTCATATTATTAATAAATAACATAACGTGACTATAGAATTAATTTTTTTATTTTTTTTTAAGTGAGTTGAATCCTGAAGCTAATGAAGACCATGATAGATTTAAGATTCAAAATATTTACAAAAATACTTACAAATTACTAAAAAAATTCTCACATCAACAATAAAAATTAAATTCCATTAATAGTCTTATTCTTACAAATTGAATGAATCTAGAATGATTTTTTATTACATAAATACAAATTCTAGAAGCTAAATTCCTTAAACAAAATAAAGTTATACAACAAGTTTTGCTTTAGTTAGAAATATAAAATACAATTATTCATTGTCCTTTCTGTAATCTAAGATAAATTCGAAAAGGGTTGATAAATCTCAAGCAAGCAAGCAGAAAGGAAAAGTGAGGTGGCCGCAGACCCACAAAGCCACGTGTCTTTAACTATGAAGATTAGGTTGCTTCAACGTGTGGTCATCACACTCTACTATGTTCCTTGTTACGTTCCTTGTTACACATTCCTTAGATCAAGCTTCGTCAGGATATTTTTTTTCCACCAGAAAATTACAAAAACATAATTTTCAGTTTTCCCCAAAAAGATAACAATAAATAAAGGAACAAGCCATCTCAAATTTAACAGTTTTCAATCACCAAA
This sequence comes from Glycine tomentella, assembly GCA_007407185.1. Taxonomy (NCBI): domain Eukaryota; kingdom Viridiplantae; phylum Streptophyta; class Magnoliopsida; order Fabales; family Fabaceae; genus Glycine; species Glycine tomentella. Next base: position 1,073,377 of record PYAF01005630.1, read on the forward strand.
CATTTTTCCATGAAATTTGCATCTACCATTGTTATTCTATCACATCCATGGCCACAATTGTGAAGCTCCACGTTGTCCCAGAATGTTTGAACCAACAGAAAACGAAGCTCATGAGGGGCTTTGGCTCATGCCCTTCACCTGGGGTGCTTGGTTTTGGCCATAATTGTGATCGGTTCTCTGTGAAAGTGTGCAGGGCTTTTAGGACTGAGGATGGTGGGGATGTAAAGGAGAAAAAGTTACGAAATTTGAAGAAAAATGAAGAGAAAACCAAAAGGGAAAGTGGGTTTTGGAGTTCCCTCAAGTCTATATTGCTGAGGAATTTCATGGTGGGTTCAAAATCAGATGATGAGTATCGCCAAGCTGTGGTGAAGGTGGAGGGTCTCCTATCCTCGGTAAGTTCTTGTTTTCTTTTATTGCTTTTTTGTAAATAAATGTTACTGAGTTTATATTTTGGTTGATATTGTGTAGTATTGAATGCTGAACGTAACTAACTACGTTTGTGTATTGGCAAAAACAAGATTGCCATTCAAATTGGAAGGTATATTGTGACTATGATGAGCACTGGAGTCATCCTTTCAATTGGATTTCAGATGTCAGGTTGGACTATATGCAACTTTCCTAACATTTGATGTATATGAAATTCTAGTTATGCATTGTTTCCTCAAATGGGATGCTAAATTTTCTGTGAGATTTGTGAAGGTGGTGACAGTCAGATGGATGCATTAATATGGTATAGTTGGCTAGGAGGAGTAATCATTGGGACAATGATAGGTGCTAACATGGTCTTGGAGGAACATTGTCGTGCCGGTCCACGTAATGTTGTCATAACGGGGAGGTAAAGTAACTTCATGCTCTTCTTCTTAAGTGATTATCATCATTTTTGCTATTTAATGAACCTGTGATATCTTATATACTTCTGGCTTGATGTAGAAGATAGAAATTATCATTACATGAACATATATGGCTTTGTGAATTGGTTTACTTTGATGATATGTAATAATATGTACTGATGTCTTCATGACATTGTTTATTGCATCTTGTAAATGGTTTGTGCAGTACAAGGGGATTGGGTAAAGCCTTAGCTCGGGAGTTTCTTCTTTCTGGAGATCGTGTGATTGTTACCTCTCGCAGGTGGTGTTTTGAACTATGAGAACATTTTGTAGAGATTGAAATAATATTTTGTGGCCTTCATCTACGTGTTACTAACAACATGTTGTCGTTGCTCCTGCTGTCTCATTTTGTGAAGACAGCCCCGAGTCTGTGCAAGCAACTATCAGAGAGCTTGAGGAAAATCTAAAGGAAGGCATTGCCAATGCAGTTGGCTCTTCTCTGACAAAGCTTTCTCATGCAAAAGTGGTAGGCATTGCTTGTGATGTTTGTGAACCTCATGATGTGCAGAGACTGGCTAACTTCGCTGTCAAAGAACTTGGTCATATTGACATTTGGGTAAGTGTTGTGGTTGTTGTCGTTGAGCATCATCAGATTTCATGAATAAAACCAGAGAAGTGCATACAGAATCTAAACTAAGAGGGAACATAATAATAAAACCTGTACATGAACACAGGCTATTGAAACTAATAGCTGAAAACTTGTAAAACTTGACTATCAATCAATATCTCATGTATTTATATTCATCTTGTCACTTTCCAATGTTATGAAGAAATAGAAATATATTCAGATAAAAAGATTCTGTAGCCATTTTTTATGGTATTTACATTTTAGTATGCCTAATTAAAAACATATAAATTGGGTGTCTGTCTACATGCAATAATTTGATGAAGATAAGCCTTGGAGAAAAGGAACTGTTGTGCTAATTGACTGACTCTACTAATATGCTTGTTATCCCTTCAGTGAAAGTTAAGTTTTCCATTGCAGAATGCAGTTTTATGTTTCTGGTTCTAATCTTTTTGTTTTTGCAATTTTTGTATTAAAACTATTTAACAGATAAACAATGCCGGAACAAATAAAGGTTTTAGACCATTGCTTCAGTTTAGTGACGAAGATATTAAACAGGTATATATTACGAATAATTTCTTATTTATTTTGCTAAAATAAAATGTTGTTAAGTTTAATAGTCACTCTATCAGTCTTGACTCTTGAGACTGAGATGTAAAAGTTTTGTTCCCAAATTATCAATTTTTTGTCTTCAACCTTATCTTGAAAAATTGATTGGTCTATAATTGTTGTAGATTGTCTCAACAAATTTGGTTGGATCTATCCTCTGCACTCGAGAAGCCATGCGTGTTATGAGAAACCAAGCCATTGCAGGTCACATATTTAATATGGATGGTGCAGGTTCTGGAGGCTCTAGCACACCTTTGACTGCTGTGTGAGTAGAATGTAGTTTCTTCTATGGGAGGATGCTGATGATTCCACTAAGCTTTTGCAAAACTCACATATATGTCCTTCAAAAGGCATGGTGGGTGGTGGTTAATAATGATGCTTACTATTCTTTGTTTTCATTTAATATGGTAGATATGGTTCTACAAAGTGTGGCCTTAGGCAACTTCAAGGATCACTATTAAAGGAGTGCAAGCGATCCAAAGTAGGTGTCCACACTGCATCTCCAGGCATGGTTCTTACAGATCTGCTTTTAAGGTATATCTCTATTGCAAACCTGTTTTAACTTGGTTCTCCGAAGTGCTTTTTTATTCTTCATGGGTCACTTCCCTAAGCTTGCTAATTTTAAAGTTCTAATTTCTTTTCCGGCCTTCAACAATATTTTCTGGTGGTCCTCATTGTTCCTATAAGAACTAGTTATTTATTTGAACATAACATCGTCGGTCTCTTTTTCCCCCACAATTAAGAACTTTCTTGTGTTCACTTCACATAACTTTCTATGATCAAATGAATATCGCTTCATAATTGTGCTAACTATGTTTCTTCACAGTGGCTCAACGGTCCAAAACAGGCAGATGTTTAACATCATCTGTGAGCTTCCCGAAACTGTCGCTAGAACACTAGTTCCACGCATGCGGGTTGTTAAGGGAACAGGCAAAGCTATCAATTACTTGACCCCTCCCAGAATCTTACTTGCTTTGGTCACTGCTTGGTTACGGCGAGGTCGCTGGTTTGATGATCAGGTGACAATTGTTTGGATGAAATCAAAATATATTATGTTATGATGATATAAACTTTTCACTACATGGTATAATTCATTAAAGGAAAATTCTCAATAATGTCAAATATATTTTCGAAGATACTTTGTTCGAATTCGAAAAATTATGATAGCATATAAGGGATACCTGAAGGATTAAGCTTGCTAGTGCATATGAATGTTTATCCTTAAACATAGTATTTATCTTTTATTTCAGTGAAAATTTAATTTAAAATCAATTTAATTTGCTTGCTGGACCAAGTTGGGGATGCGTCCTAATTTTTAATCTAAACTTATTAGGAAAAATTCAAGTTCCACATTTACTAGAGATATTGCTTGATTAGAGCTTATAAAGCTTAGGCACCCCTACCTTCAAGCTTTATAAGCTCTTATCAGACACTATCTCTAGTCAATTTGGGACTTGGATTTTCCCCGATAAACCTGATTCAAGTTATTGAGGTACATATGTAACCCTTTCTTTTGCTGTGTGTTATCCAATGTTACATAGCTATGGTTAAATGGAGAGATATAAATTGAACCCAAACTTAGAGCCATGTGTGTTTCAGGGAAGAGCATTATATGCAGCTGAAGCAGACCGACTTCGTAAATGGGCCGAAGATCGAGCCCGATTTTCTTTCACTGATGCAATGGAAATGTACACAGAGAACACCTGGTTATCAGTCTTCTCACTTTCAGTTGTCTGTGCCTTCATAATTCTTTCCAGCACAGGCAGCAATTTGCCTGGAACATGATGATGTCTTGCTGCCAATGCAAAAGTGCATTTACTTTTGTGGCCAGGTAATTGGTGCCTGAAATCATCATCAAGACAATAGAATGAATCTAAAGTCTAAATTATAAACAAAGTGGATCTGTTTTTTTCCCACCATGTCCACCTAAACAATTATCATTTGACACACTTAGTTGTCTGTGACCTTTAAGCTCAGACATTTGGCTCCCCATGTACTATGTATATAGGCTGCCCTGCAATCAGCATTCTTCATTGAGATGCATATAGTCATAGTATGTTACTATGTATAGCCTTTCATTGAATTGTAGAATAGTGAAATCTCATATTTTCTACCCAATATATTTATTTGAATGTATGTTTATCAGTGTGCTAAAATCTGAAATTTATATTGGACATTGGACAACACTTTTGGATAGTGTTATATACAGTTTTTTTTTTTTTTTTTTTTTTTTTTACTGCATTACAGGTGTAAACTCAGTTTTGCAAATATATGCAAAACTTAATAATCTCGGTTAGAGAACCTAATCATTTGTAGTGAAATTTTTCTTGTAATTGCGTCTTTTTTACCTACAAGATCTGAACCCAGACTTTAATTAAAAGATGTAAATCAAATTTCACTCGGATGTTGATTAATGCTTTATACGTATGAACGTTTAAAAGACAAAAAGTCTTAATTATGTAAAAATACTTTTGAGTTTTGTGTTGGATATGCATACCAAGTAGAATATTATCCAACAGCTTTTTTAATATGTTAATTAGAAAAATATGCTAATATAGGTTTGCGTTCTGGGTCAAAACTCGGCTTATTTTTAAGATTACTCTAAACTGTACGTGTTGGATAGCACATGTACTCTGACAAGGAATATGGATTATTCGCATCATAGTTTCAACGATCAAATAATTTGGAGCATGTGGTTCTTATCTAGCAATCCCTTATAAATATTATTGTTACCTAACCCGGTTCTCAAATTTCAATGATTATATATATCTTTACAACGAAGCTGATTGGCTAAGAGCAAGGGCAGTTTTATGGTGCACCCCTCGATAAAGGGAGCATAGACGGGCCTTGAAATAAGGTTATATAATAGTTAAACTTGCATTATGAATTTATGATCTTTTAGGGTAATTTCTGTTTAAGGTCCCTTTGTTTAATAATTCAAAATCGATTTCATTAGACTAAATTCCATCAAAATCTTAAAGAGATTATATGACAATGAAGCTGACAAGGAAGCACTTGATGGCATTTTGAAATTTAGAACAAAATTAAGATGCTTTATCCAATTCATGGGAATTCAAGAAGCTAAAATAACTCATCATTCCAGCATCTTTTCTTTGGTGGGTAAACTTCCATTGCATCCTCCCTGCAGATGCATTTCATATGTTATTATGTATGCTTCCGGTTAGTCTTCATGCCTATTTATTTTTTAAGTGCTTAGTTTTAATCTTTTGCTTGAGAATATTTTTTTTTCAGACTGAAATGATCCAAGATTAACCGGAGTTAAGGTGTTTAGGTTAATTTTAGAGAAATAATTTTCCTTTTTACATCATCATGAAAGAGTTCAAAAAAAAAATCTCTAAAATCTGTCCATTCCAAGCATGTATTAAAACTTAAAACTAGAAACACTTGGTGTTTGTTAAGATTGGATACAAATTTGCCACAAAAAGTACAGAGAAGTAAAAGAAGAGAACCTTTTGATGGGATCCAAATACAAGGCATTTGGGATGAAAAGAATACAAAAGCTCGAAATTTTTGGGTATTTTGATGATAATAAAATTTATCTTCGATGGAGATTATGGGGGGTGAATTGAACTTGTTAGGCAAATCGTGAGTTTGTGAAGCGTTCAATCTTTTTTGATTGCAATTTTTTTGTAATTTCATCTAGTTAATTGAACGCCTGTTTCTTTTAAATTATAAGTAACAAATGGTTTCTCTTCGTCACTAGATAAAATTACAAAATTTAAAATGATATTAAGAGTAAGATATTCAAAACTTCATTTCATTTATTAAAATTTAAAAGCCAAATGATGTTAAAATTAAATGTTTTAGAAAAAAATTACTCGAGATACTTATTTATTCGTATTAAAAAGCTAAAGCCGGGGTGTTTTTCTTCTTAATTAAGGAAGAAAAGTAAATAATTTATCGAACTTTTTAACAAAGAAAAGTGCTGTAAAAATTTTAGAATTTGTGTGCTCGCAGTTCGACTGGTTAGCTCATGGGCCCATTTATCTCAACTTGTATTAACTTATTAGTGTGACATATGCTAAAGTAATTTTATAAATCATGTACAAAAATCATAATAAATAGTTGAAGTATAAAAATCTTCTACCTATGTCATTTGGCTTATCTTGTGGGGCTAATCGAATTGACATAACATATATGCATACCTGAGTGGTACTACTACTTTGTTAGAGTGGTGAATGTGAATGCATGTTTTGTTGATTGTGATTTTGATGAATTCCGCTAATCACTGCTCTATTGCTTTCCGTTGTTTCTGTCATTCTTGGTTAATCAAACAGTTTGTTTAGGGTTAGCAAAACAGACTGGTTTGTTGAGCCGTTTAGCCCGTAAAAAAATGTGGACTGGGTTGACAATATTAGTCCACTGATAAAAAATGGGGCACAAAAAGGTGGGTCAAATGCGACCAGGACAGGTCAGCCTGCCGAGTCAATATTATTTAAAATATTAAATATTAAAATTAAATAGATATATTTAACATATTTTAAAATAGGTATGTTCTTTTAATTTATGTTCTTTTGCACTCTCAATATATTCTAATTAACTTTTAAGTTTTAATATTAAAATATTTATGATAATGATACTTTCAAATAATCTTTCATTGCTAGCATATTACACTTTGAATAGTTTACATACATAAATTTCATTTTTAAGTAGTGTAATTTTGTGAATTATCACATGACATCATTTATTTAGCATTAATTTTAAATTATTTACTTTTATTTAACTTTCTATTTTTTAAATTATCACATTTGTATTTTTTTAAAAATTAACTTTTTTATTTATTTTTTATTTTTTAGATCCATGAGCCCGCATTAAAAGCGGGACGTGCTAGCATTTTCAGTCCACTTTACAAAAGTGGACCAGCTCGTCCCACATTTTTTTTATGAGCTGGGCCAGTCCGGCTCGTTTTTTGCGGACTGACCCAATTTACCAACCATAAATTTGTTGTATGTATAAAAAAATATATAAATAAAAACACTTGTTGGATCCTCCAGCTTTTTGGATTTGTTCTTGCTCCGAGCTTTCAAATCGTTCGAGGATATTTTTTTTAGCTGGTCCCAATTTATAAATCAATTTTAATCAGTATATAGTAATAATAGTTATCGCATTTTTTTAATTTTTTGATAAAAATTTCAATTACGCGAAAGCCTCTCCCCTTATGTTTTGGATTTGAAATATAGTGTATGGTTGAATTTATGTTTTTTTTTTATCGGCCGTAGTTTTATGTAAAAATATCAAAATTATAACTATTAATAACAATAGTAAGTAGACATTTTTTTTTGAAAAAAAATAGTAAGTATCTCTTTAAAAAATAGCAATAGTAAGTATATTTTACTCTATTCAAGTTAAATGTTATAGTTAAACATTTAGGATCAGTCTCGTAATAGGGTTGAAATTGATGCATGAAGACTTAAATTTGATCTTTATTATCGTTATTGTAAAAAAAAATGTTCTATTTTTTTATGAATAATTACCGTTCTTATTAGATTATGCTTAAAATATCTTATATAATTATAAGTTAAACTCATAAAATTAACTAATAGTGTAAAATTTTATTGTATTTACATATGAAAAAATGATCTATTTAAAAAGAGAAATCATGTTTTTTTTTATGTAAAAATTATTTAGTGACAAGTGAAATTAGTTTCTAATCCATTAAATTAGGAGACATCAATAGTGACATTTGTCCCAGTAAAAAAAATATTACAAGTTGATAATTCATTAAATAAATTCATTTAAAATACAATTAAATGTTAATTATAACATCGTATACCTTTGATATTTTGATTTATTTATGTTTTGGGACACTTTTAGACTCACTTGGGCCCATATGGCCGACTATAGTGCTTAAATATTCACTATCCAAACTTAATGAATAATTAAGCATATAACAAATCCAAGATCTAATTGGAGTTTGACTCTTGGAAGACCATCCAAGATTTTAAATTTCACCTCAAATATTTCTTATATTGGACTGGTGTTGAACAATTTAAAGTTTGACAAGCATAATTATTCTATTAATATTACATGACTCAAAGAATAAGTTTTGTTAATAAATTCATGTAACATAGAAAGTGAAGTAGATGTCTAATTAATTAATTTATTCATAAAATACAAATACTTAAATTTATTTAATTTCCACCAATAAATAATTACGTTTATAAGTCTTATAGAATTGCTATTAATAAAAAAGGAACTCTTATAGAATTGTTAAATGCACGAAAAAGTTATCACTTTTATTTGAAGCGAGATAGTGAATCCTCAATGTTCAAACTAGACATCACATTCACATTGGTGGTTATGACTATATATTCAGAATTGATAGCTTAAAAGCATCATACAAAAATGGATACCCTGGTTGTGGCTGGCGCACTTCGTGAATTGACAACAATGGCTTCGGATGCCAACCTCACATAGAAGCTAGCTGGCTCTCGTATGGTGTAACACGGCAAATAAATTATTATCAACGCAATAGGAAGAACCAAAATAAATAAATAAAGATATTTTTTTCATGTTCATCCAAGAACGTCCACAACATACAAATCCTTAATGTAATAAAAAAGCACAAAAAGAAATCTTCGAGCCCAAAATATACAAGACAGACATTCGTTTCTAAAATATAAATAAATATATGTTGTTCCTCGTTGTACATGGTCCCAGTAAGCTAGCATGCATGTGTTTGTGTTATGGTTACTGGGAAGTTATGGAAAGTGGGGTTCTTAAGTACTTGTATGCCCCCATATTCTTCATGATCAATTTGGGTTAATGAACTGAGTGGTGGACCTATGATGTTCCTTTCTATGATATACAGTTGCTTTCAGCTTAAACTCAACGCTAGTTTCAAACGTTCCGTAGGGTATATGATTAATATGTTGGTGTTTATTATGATCTCAACATCATAGAGATTTATAAAGGAAATAACATTCTATGATGACTTTTGTTTCTTTTTTTAGGCTAAAGTAGTTTTTCAGTTCATAATATACACCTAGCTAGGTCCTAGTTACAAAAAATAAAGATTTAGAGCTTCCCTTTTCCGGGGTAGGGTATATGCTTGTGCTCTCTGGCAATCGAGATTCCAATTTACTAAGCACTAGGAGGAGGAACTAAAAGAGTGAAGAACTCGAATTTATCTTTTGCTTCCCCAGCCTGTGGCTAATGCTTTCGATCATGACACCCACACAGATTAGATAGAAAGATAAAGGCATCAAATACCCAGAACAAAGTATTTTACACTGTGCCCGCTAAAATTTACTATGAAGTCCACGCTTGGAACTTAGAATGTAGGATTAAAATTAATCTAATAACACCTATAATTTAGGTTAGTTCTTAAATTGATAATTATTCAATCAATATAATGAATATAGCTCAATTGACAATATACATTGTCGATCTCTATAGAATACACTCTTTGAGAATAAGCAATAAATTTTAAGTGTGACTAAACTCTGACTGCAAATATATGTAGTTTAAATGATCAAAATTTATAAAAATAACTTGAAATACAAGTGAGGAGCTATCCATAATTATGATTATATCAAATAAAAAATTGAATTTTTAAGAACTAATCTAATAATACCTATAATTTTAGAGGGATGAATTTAAGAGTTCACTTTAGAAAGTGAAACGTCAAAGTTTATTTTTATAAAAAAAAAAAAAACTTACATAAATTCCACGGTTCATCTCTTGCCACGGTGTTTTAATCACGAATATCACAAGAACAAATTCAATATGTTGACACAAATATTGATTATGCTTTTGAACTAATAAACAATGCATTTACTTAAGGTTTATTCTCTCCCTCACTCTCTCTTTTTTTAAAAAAATTCAACTTCAACCTCATTTGTTTCATCATAAAGCTAAGCATATAGTTGGTACACATGCAATTCAATTTCTAATTGCTTAAAATTTTGAATAACGATGAGAAAAGAAATTAGACCAATTTATAATAAATAGAAAGTTGACGTTTTGTATTTTGGTATTGATAACCAACTTTGAAGAATAATTAAATTAAGGAACATGTTAAAACAATATGTATTGAGTTGAGGATCCAAAAAAGTATAGAAACAAATTAAAACAAAATCAGACGAATTTATAATAATGAGACGAATGTCACGGCACAAATTCAGAGAGATAGGAAGCGAAATATAATAATTGACACTGTTTGATACCCCATGTGCCTATGTGAATATGCTTAGCTAAGCACTTACAATGAAAAAATTGAAAAGAAAAAAAAAAAAGAGAAGAAAAAAAAGAGGAATGGCTTGTGAATCTGAGTCCCATACCCACCTTAGATTGTTGATTAATTAAACAACGCAGCGGATGTACCAATACAAGAGCAACGCAGCACAAAGAGACAAGAAAATTCAAGGAAAAATGTGCGTATTCTTATGTAATTTAGCCACTTTTTATTATTTTATTTTACCCTATGATTCATTTTAACTAACAAACTAATGATGCAACTACCATGGTCCATGAAAAGCATGGTTCCCAACCTGTCAGACATGAAACGCCACAATGCCACACTGTCGGAAGCATTTTATCATCAAATTCCAGATATATTCATAGAGATATCAATCTAATTACAATGCATAGCTAATTTTAAATTATATTAATATATCTTATTTGATAATGTTAATAAATACACGAATTATTAAGATTATAAATAATAAGACAATCTCCTTTAAATATTCCCATATATTATGCATTTATTATCCCTATTGTAGTTTTACACTTCCGCGATTTTTTTTAAAAAAATAAATCAAATCAACAAATCTCTCTTTATTGTTAGAAATTTCAATTAGGTTAACACTCCAAAACACTAGAGATCTACGACCAGCAACCAAGAAGATATATTCCCAAAAAAGAAAAGAGTAAATATAAAAGGTCCATAGGAGGCATAAACCAAACCCATAGAGACAAAACTATGAAAATCTTATAGTTTGGCAATCCTATTCTATTTTTATTCATTTCCGTGTAATGAAAAGAGGACCAAAATTCCACCAATAAAAATCAGATAAAGATGAAGTAAATAAAAGAGACAAGTTTGTCAGCATAAGTGTTGTTGCCTTCTCTAAAGATATGTCCAATTTTAAAAAGTAAAATTCTTAGCAATGTCTATACAATTATACCATCTATTCTTAAGAGTCTGAGGATCTAACTTGTGATTTTTGAAAGCTTGAACTACCAAAAGCAAATTACATTCAAGTCAAAGGTTACGCCATCCCCTCATCTCTGCAATCTCAATGGCTATAATCACCCCCATGATTTATGCAAAAAGAGGACTGTGTATGTCAAGACTCAAAGAGAAGCACCCAAAAAAATTCCAAAATGATTTCTGAAAATCCCTCCACAACTTACTACCCCCTCCCCAGACACCCCCTAGTTGAGACGTTAGAGTTGCATTTGACTAGGTTAATTTTCGGAAAGTGCAAAATGACTTCCTTAATTTATTCTATACTTTTTTTTTTTTTTTATCACCAAACCCTCTTAAAATGAAAAGGTACTATTAATCATGGTTAAAACTATGGTTAATAAGTTAAAAACCATACCTAAATCAAGCAAAAATAAAGAGGTGATAAATTTTAACTATACCAACAAAAATATATAAGAAGATTTTAAATATTGTATTTACAATAATTTCTAATTAGTTTGTCCTTTAAAATTTTTACATTCAGATATATCAAAATTAGATTCTAAAAGATAAAACACACTTGATCAGGAATACTCATTATATTTATATTATTTTTTTTTATGTGTACACGAAAATTGAACAAGTACATTCAACTAAATTTGTCAGAAAATACAACTGAATAATTCTTACTTGCTTGTCTTCACATGTTGTATTTTTCATATTTAAAAATAATCTGATCTTTTTTGGAAAATATTTTATTCATGTCTTAGAAGCAAACTATACAACATCCAAAGTTATTACAGTTGTTGTTTGGCAAAGGCCAAAGCCAAGTTTTAGTATCCTATCTCGCAGTCGCACCCTTCTATTTGGTCCATTTCTAGAAAGCCTGTGAATTAGTTATATGTGTTATTGCTGTCTGAGATGAGAGGCATAACAAAAGGGAAACATTCAAAGTCAAAGTCAAACTCAAACACATTCCCAAATCCTAATTCCTTATTAGAAGCCTGCACAAAATTGATTTGAATATGCATCATATCTTTCCACTCTCCAACAGCACATAGACACACAGATAGAGAGAGTATTTTTCTTTTTCTTCTTTCTGTTTTTACTATTATTCTCTTAATAAAAGATATCGTTACATATGGGGCATAACCTTTTACTCCAGAATTTTTGCTCATACAATCGTTGTCAATCTATTTCGGTCAACTTAGTTTGTGTCCTTTTAACCATCTTTCACTCCATTGATTATTTTGTTGATTATGAAAGAGAAAATTTCCACCAGTATTTAGACCATCTTAACCGTTTTTTCTTCTTCTTCTTCTGAGTAAATGATCAATTTCTTCCTGACAATTTTACCATCCCGTAAATTAGTGCCGGACAGATTTTGTAGGTCTTGAAAAATTCTTCTGTCGTTTTTTTATTTATGTCATTTATAACTGGGGAATGGTGATAGCTGTTATGGTAAATATCTAACAAATGGATTTTTCTTATTTAAAGTAAAGGTAAAAAAAAATTATTTCTAAATTAGTAAAATTCACTTATTTATAAAAATAAAAAATAATATTTTTGTAATTTAAATTAAATAGAAAATAAAAAATAAAAGCTATTTTGATAACAATATATTATTATTTACATTATCTTTCTTCTTTTTTTCTCCCATTCAAACTAGACTTTATAATCTGTTATAGAACTAATTACAATTTCTTTCATTATATATATATATATATAAAAGATAATTTTCAACTAATAATTAATTTTGTTTGGAATATAAAAAATACCAAAGTAAAAAGTAATCTTATAATAAAGTTTTTTTTGAATTATACACAGTAAAATTAACTAATAATTAATTTAATAATTTTAATATATAGTTAAAAATAAAGCTTGATAAAAAAAAAACTCAATTATGTAAAAGATTCAACTATCTATTTATATTCTGTTTGACTCCATTAGTAAAAATACTAATTATTTCAACTTTATGTAGTCATTGCAGGAAATGAAAATGCATTACCGTAGCACTTTTTTTTTAAAAAAAAAAAGACATTACCATAGCACTCATTAATATAAGATCGTATCAATTTGGCGAGTATTAAGTATAATATTCGCTTAGCGTAAAAAAAGAGAGTATAATATTAACTTGAAAATAAAAATATTTGGTATTATATGCTCATTTTTAACTTTTGCTTTAAGATCAACAATATCTTTAATTCAAGCTAATTGGAAAATGATAGACGTTAAGAGGTTGAAAAAAAAGGAGAAAAGAAAGAGGAAAGGAGAAGAAGAGGAAAATAATTAAAAGTAGATTATATGAATCATAAAAATAACAAGAGGTATAATTCTCTATCAAATTTATAACTTTTCTTCATTTCGTCCTAAGACATACCAATGACACCATCTGTCAATTTATATCCCACTCCATTAAGTATTGTTTAACTATCTTTCCTTAGATAAGTTTCGGTCTACTTCTACTTCTCTTTGTGTCGAGCTCTTGATAATAAACTTTTATTCTTACGGGATCATTCAGTGGTCGTCTCATTACATGTCCAAACCATCTCAATTTATGTTCTCTTATCTTTTAAGTCGCTGATACTATTGCTATCTTTTGTCGAATATATTCATTTCTTATCTTACTCATCTTCGTATAACCACACATTCATATTAACATCATCATTTATGTTACCCCTATTTTATTCTCATGTTGTCTATTTGCTTGTCAACGTTAAGCTCCATATAACATTACAAGTCTTATAGTTGTTCTATAGAATTTTTCTTTTAACTTAAGAGAAATTTTTCGATCACACAACAATCCAGATGTATTTTGTCATTTCATTCATCCTACTCTGATTCTATGATTTACATCTTCATTCATCTCTCCACATTTTTGCAGAATTGATCTCATATATCTAAAATCATCTTTCCTGGGTATTTTTGATCAAGTAGATGCACGAGGTTTTGATCACTATCTCTTACCAATGAAAACTCATATTTCATATATTCTAACTTAATGTGAATCCTTTTAACTCCAAAATATTTCTTCACAATTCAAGTTTATTATTAATACCATCTTTAGTCTCATCAATAATCATAATATCATCTATAAAAACATATAATATGACATTTCCTCTTGAATATCTTTTATTAGTTCATTTATTATATACTATTTTTTTTTGAAAATATGCTAATTCTTAATTTACCTAAAATCTAGAATATAAATAAAAATTCTAAAAATTATGAAATCTATAGTTAATTCACATTAAATAAATAAAAACAAAGCTATTCAAATTTAAGAAGAAAAATTAAAAAAAAAATTAAACAGACAGAAGACTAAAAAAACTAATATAAAGAAAAATAAATATAACTTTTAAAACAGTTAATATTCATAAAAAATTAAAATTAATAAATAATTATTTTTTAATAAATATAAAACTTATTAACTCATTATCAAGTCAGGTGTATTTAGAAAAAAGTTATAATCTTATTTTAAAACTCTATCTAGTTTATTATATTTGGGTGAAGTATATATTACTTGTTATTCTAAAAATGATTTTTAAATCTAACTTTTTATGTAAGTAATTTTAATTTAGTTCATATATATATATATATATATATATATATATATATATATATATATATACGTTTGTTTCATAACTGCGATAAAAAATATTAAAATAATTCAATGACCACAAAACAGTAAGAGAAACTGTATTTGTCATTTGTATATTTGAAGAATAACCAAGTTATAAAATGAACTAATCACGATCATCGGCTTTTTTAAGGTGTTTTACTACTACATAGTACCCTGAGCAAAGGATAATATTTGAATACGGATGTTTTGAATTTGAGTTAAATTATATATACAGTAGTTACAAAAAAAAATTATATACACATTATTTCTTTTATAATACTCACTTTAAAAACAATAACATGTTTTTGTGTCATGATTCAAATGTCATATTAAATACAATTTATCTTTGAATTTTACAAGTCCGAATGTTATTGTTTTTTAATATTATGAGTAAGGATGTCCATATCTTGTCGCGTTGTTTGCTATTGTTATCCAGCTGGTCACTTAACTCTTACTTAGAGTAACAGCTACAATATTTTTTTCTTATAAAAAAAAAAAAAAACTTAATTAATCTTTCTGCATATATACATAAAACGGGTTACCTAATCTTTGACTCAGTTACAATTAACCAATCATAAGAGGGTAACCTTATAATAAAAACGAGTTCAGACAACTGGCTTTTATGTTCAGCATAGTTTTTTCTTTTTTTTGGCAAATACTAATTAATACTTCTAGGATATTGGTTAAAAAATTTAAAGCAAAAATATTTTTATTAAAAAATTATAAATTATATTATTCATGATTTTTTTTATGCTTTTCTATGATTTACATTCCTTTTTAATTTGTTAACTAATGCGTTAAGGACAAGAATTAGTAAAACCCTAATTTTTTTTATCAGCAATTCATAGTGTCATAATGATGCTTTATTATTTGCATTTAAGTGCCAACTGAATTTGTTGGGTGAAATCGAAGTATAGGCTCTTGATCTTTTTTAATATTGGTAAGTAGTAATTGCAAATATCGATTAAAATCATTAATGGAAAGGGCAATTTAATGCTAAACTGCATACATTCATATATCCTTACTCTTAATATGATATGCACGTTAACACAATTAAATCACTCCATATGATACTTCCTCAATCTTCTTAGATTTCATGGCTCAAGGCCTGTAATTGCGGCCGTTAATTAAGAAACACGTTATGGATTTTAATACTAATGTTTTTTTTTTTTCTAACTTGATTTTGTTAAAAAATTAAATTTTTTTTTACTACGTACTACATATTATATTAATAATTATATTATATTATTTAATATATATTAGTTAAATTAAAATATCAATTAAATATATCTAAATAAATTACTAAGTAAATATGAAAAAAATAGGTGGATATCAACATTGGGTCAATTCCTGTCTAAAAGAAATACTCTATAATGAATGATTTGACGAAAAAAAATTAAAATCCACATAGAAATATTAAAGATTAAAGATAAATTATTGTCACGATAAAAATATATACATATTATTTATTTAAAATTTTTTGATGATTTATTATGATATTTTTAGAGCTTTATTAAATGATAATTTTTACAATGATAAAGAAATTATTTTTTCAAACAGATTTACCATAATTTGTGAAAGTACAAGGATTTTGAACTCAATGAAGCTCAGATTGGACATGCTGCGGAACACGACCTTTCATAGCTATTTTCTATTTATTAGTTCGCTTTTTGCAGCGGAGAGTGTGCTTAACGGTTGAATACCGAATTCAAACATACCTTAATTTAATTAATTAATTAATTAATTAAAAGTGATACTATTTGTTTACGATATTTGAGTCTGCAATTGTCATGTGCAGGCCTTTGTCTTCTTCACGACTTTACGTAGGCGTGAGTGGGAACAAGGTTACACCCATATGGTAAGGTTTAAATATTTTAAAAAAAACTATTTTCCAAAGAAAACTAATCCCATTAACATATATAGAATCTAAAAAAAAGTCATGAATTCATTTTTGCATTAAAACACGTCGCAAGTTTTTAATGTTTTTAAGAATTTTGAAATTTAAAACTAAAATGACTTCAAACATAACCTTAATAATTTCTTTAAAAATCAAATAGTACTTGTCAATGAAAAAAAATGTAATTAGCATACAAAAATGCAAATAATAAAGCAAATTCCTAAAAAGAAAAAAAGCAACCGTCGGAATGGACCAATGATGACCGAACGGACAGAGGCACAGAGCAGCAAAATATTAAAATAATAAAAAAACATGAAGTTAGAGAAGAAGAGAGTAATAATAATGAAATAGGAACAATAAGTGGAAACTAATTACTACTTATTAATTAGTAATTAAATGAATTGTAAGAAGAAGTTGTCAGCGAGGCATTCGTGTGGGTCCCACGGTACCCGTTTGTCTTCGCTGGTTGGCTCAACCAATAACATGAAATAAAAAATAAAAAACAGTGACAGTGTTACACAGAAACAGCTTCAAAGGTTGATAGGTGAGAAAGAGAATCCACGGTTTTTTTCAGATAAAACGCTTCAAACAAAGCAAACCTTGCTCCATTGTCCCCTCCCTCTCTCTCTCTCTCAGCCCTTGTTTTAGAGAGAGACACAAGCATAAAACCTTATTCTTCGCTTTCTTAAGCTTTTCTCTTTCTTTTTCAATCTCACATTTTTATTTTTGTAATCATTCTCGGTAATGTCAACTGCCCCCGCGCCGTCTTCGCCGCCGTCGACCAACGGCACCGCGCCTCCTCCTTCAACTCCCTCCGCACCGCCTCCCGCCACACCTTCCGCGCCGCCTCCCTCGACTCCGTTGTCACCTCCGCCGGCAACTCCGTCGTCTCCGCCGCCTGCGACACCTTCATCGCCACCTCCGTCAATTCCTTCCTCGCCCCCTCCGGCGACCCCCTCCGCCCCTCCACCGTCCACTCCTTCTGCTTCTCCTCCACCGTCCACTCCTTCTGCTTCTCCTCCACCGTCCACTCCAACCACGCCGTCAAATTCGCCGCCATCGACTTCTCCGCCGTCGCCGCCGTCGAACTCGCCGCCCTCGCCTCCCAGTGGCGGCGGAGGCGGCAGCACTCCGAGTCCACCGTCCCGGAGCTCGCCCTCTCCTCCGTCCGGATCGAGCCCGACCACTCCGTCCCCGCCGTCGCCTCCGTCGTCTTCCTCGTCGAGTATTTCGACCGGTGTGGTGGTGGGAATCGCCGTTGGGGCTGTGGCGGTTCTTCTTGTGTTGAGCATTCTCTGCATATGTTGCCGGAAGAAGAAGAGAAGACGTGATGAAGAGTACTATGCTCCGCCGCCGCCGCCGCGGGGACCTAAAGGTGGGTGAGCTTTAGCTACAAAAGGTTCTTATTGTTTTTCACCTTTGATCTACTGTTAGTGAAAAAGCCTTGCATGTTTTTGCTAATTTTATTGATTTTTTATTTTTTTATTTTTAAGGTTCGAGTAAATTATATGTAGTTTCAAGATGTTTTCAATGTTTAATCCCTTAGTTGATTCTCTTGACTCTTGCTGAATCTCGTTGCTTATGATGCACATTGACATTATTAACCATGTAAAGCTAGCTGGTTGTATTTTGATAAGTTTCTATTTGTTTTAGGTTTTTTCTAAGTAGTTAAGTTTTGTTCTAATTCTTGAAGAAATGAATGGCTCCTCACTGTGTCTTTTTGTGATGTTCAATGGTGTATTCAAATTCTAATGATAATTAGGCTTTGTTTGGATAAACTTCTCTATAAGCACTTAGAGAAGAAAACAAGAAGGCAAAATGAATTTTTGAAAAGCTTAGATGAGAGTTTTTATAAAAGCTGAATTGCCTAAGTTGATTTTAACTTGAGAGAAGTTTATCCACACAGACCCTTGCTCGTGTCATGCTGATTTCTTCACAATCGTTAGATATTGTTCTAATTCTTGAAGAAATGAATGGCTCTTTACTTTGTGTCTTTTGGTGATGTTCAAAGGTATTCAATTCTAGTCTAATGATGATTACTCATTTCATGCTGTTTTCTGCACAATTGTTAGATGATGCATATGGTGGTCCCCCACGTCAATGGCAACACAATGTTCCCCCTCCTCAAGATCATGTGGTCTCAATGATGCCTCCAAAGCCATCGCCACCACCTGCTCCACCGGCTTATGTTGCTCAACCTCCCCCACCACCGCCTCCTTTCATCATCAGCAGTGGCGGGTCTGGATCAAACTATTCAGGTGGTGAATTTCTTCCTCCTCCTTCTCCAGGAATTGCATTGGGATTCTCTAAGAGCACATTCACGTACGAGGAGTTGGCACGCGCAACTGATGGCTTCTCTGATGCCAACCTCCTTGGACAAGGAGGATTTGGATATGTGCACAGGGGAATTCTTCCCAATGGCAAGGAGGTGGCAGTGAAGCAATTGAAGGCTGGAAGTGGGCAAGGGGAGCGTGAATTCCAAGCTGAAGTTGAGATAATTAGCCGTGTCCATCACAAGCATCTTGTTTCTTTGGTTGGATACTGCATCACTGGGTCCCAGAGGCTGCTTGTTTACGAATTTGTTCCCAACAACACATTGGAATTCCATTTGCATGGTTGGTACCTCTGGTTTTAGCTTTCTATCGCAAGATTCCTTTTAAAATTCTGTTTAGTTGGTCCATATTTTCTGCTGAAAGTGGGCTAGGCACCAACTACCAATACTATTGTGGCTTAATGCCTTTGGTGGAAGCGGTTTTGATGGTTATTTGCATTGCAGGAAGAGGGCGACCTACCATGGATTGGCCCACAAGACTAAGAATTGCTTTAGGATCTGCTAAGGGACTGGCGTATCTTCATGAAGATTGTATGTTTGTACTCTTGACTTTTATTTCTTCAACTGTAATTAATTTATGTCAACCTAAATGTTGATTTTAATTTTCTGTATGTCCAGGTCATCCTAAGATCATCCATCGTGATATCAAATCTGCCAACATCCTTCTGGATTTTAAGTTTGAAGCAAAGGTGTGTTGTTCTGTTATGGGTCTTACCAACACTTAGCAAAAGTTGATATAACAACTGCTCATTGTCCTCTAATTGATAAAAACAACTTCCATTGTTCTATATAGTGGTGATGCACCCTTTAAAATGTTATTGTAAAGCCGTGACAGAATTGTTTAGTAACAAGACCTTTGTTTTTGTTGACAGGTTGCCGATTTCGGTCTTGCAAAGTTTTCTTCTGATGTCAATACTCATGTTTCTACTCGAGTTATGGGGACTTTTGGGTAGGAACTGACTTCCTTCTATCTGTCTTCTCAAAAACCTTGGATATCATAATGAAAAGTTGTTTGTTCATTAATCTGTTATTAAGAGCTGAAGTAATTTATTATGTTATTCTTTAATGACATGAAATAGAGAGGGTACATCATAGCTCAAAACCCCAAACTTTCATTTTTAAAGTGAAATATTTTGTCTCTGTGCTGTGCCATGTGTTTATTGTTGTCAGTTTTCGTTGATTAAGTAAAACCAACAACAATAAGCTGTCTCATATTTTGTTGTTTGGTATTGTATTTCAAACTCATGAGTCATGCATCAATTGCTACTTTCAGGTATTTGGCTCCAGAATATGCTTCTAGTGGAAAACTCACAGACAAATCAGATGTTTTCTCCTACGGAGTCATGCTCCTTGAGTTAATAACCGGACGACGGCCCGTTGATAAAAATCAAACTTTCATGGAGGATAGTTTGGTAGAATGGGTAAGTATTATGGCGCTCCTTGTTTCTGGGCCTGATTATCACTTGTAACTATAAACTCATAACGTGTATATACATTTATGCAATAGAGTGGTTTCTGTTTTTCTTTTTCTTGAACATTGTGCCACAGATCAGCTCTTAACTAAAACCATCTTTATCATCACAGGCTAGGCCTTTGCTCACACGAGCTTTGGAAGAGGATGATTTTGATTCTATTATTGACCCAAGGCTCCAGAATGACTATGATCCTAATGAGATGGCACGAATGGTGGCTTCTGCTGCGGCTTGCATACGTCATTCGGCAAAGCGTCGACCAAGGATGAGCCAGGTAAATTAAAGAAGTTTGTTGTCATTTGTCAAGTATCGATATGCTATGCTCATACTTAATTCTCCAATACATAGGGCAGTATAATGTCTTGTATTGGTATATCTAGAATGAAGAATCTTGAATTGGCCTGTGATTTGAGAACATGATCATGCAATATGGGAGAGAATTTTTCTATTGACTTTGATAATAA
This sequence comes from Glycine tomentella, assembly GCA_007407185.1. Taxonomy (NCBI): domain Eukaryota; kingdom Viridiplantae; phylum Streptophyta; class Magnoliopsida; order Fabales; family Fabaceae; genus Glycine; species Glycine tomentella. The sequence continues at coordinate 1,094,379 of PYAF01005630.1, forward strand.
TCTCACAAACTACAGGTTGTCCGCGCTCTGGAAGGAGATGTCTCTCTAGCAGATCTTAACGAAGGAATTAGACCTGGACACAGCACTATGTACAGTTCTCATGAAAGCTCAGATTATGACACTGCACAGTATAAGGAAGACATGAAAAAGTTCAGAAAAATGGCATTGGGAACTCAGGAGTATGGTGCAAGCAGTGAGTACAGTGCAGCTACAAGTGAGTATGGTTTAAACCCATCTGGCTCAAGCAGTGAAGCACAGAGCCGCCAAACGACAAGGGAAATGGAAATGAGAAAGATGAAGAACAGTCAAGGTTTCAGTGGAAGCTCTTGATCCTTGGCAACTATCTCTTCCTTTATGTTTTGTATAGATCTATGTATCCTTGATTTCTTGCCAATGCCACAGTTGATTGCTTTACTGACATCTTTGGAGAGACTTGCCAATTACTATGATTTTTTCCCCTTTTTACATATGATCATCTTTTGAATTGTATTTATCAGGGTATACAACAAAATAACACAATTCGATTCTTTCATTTTTTTTTTTTTTTTAGCTTATTCAGCTATAGTGCTGGAAATGGAGTGGCATCAAACCTTGTTTTCCATTGTTGCTCATGTGTCAATTTTTAGGTAGTTGGAAGTGGGCTGGTTTTGTTAATGCGTTGGCATCAAACTTTTTGTAAGGTATTTACTTGTGTGTGTGAACCTCAAAATTAAAATGTTTCTATCTAATTCATTTGTCGTAGAAGACAACAATGAGTCTTACCAAAAAAAAGAAGACAACGAGTTGCACCCACGTTGTTTTTGGTCAATGTTCAATCGTGCATGTGTGGGAACTATAATTCAGCCTTTAAAAGTAGGGAAACCAAGTTGGTAGGTTTCAAATTGTGGTCTGTGTAGGAATTTTTCAAAAATTGAATTAATTTGAATTGGTTTGAAAAAAGAAAACGATGAATTGAATTAAATCAAACTAAATAATTTTAGTTAATATGATTTGGTACTGTGATTTGATAATCTTGTTTTTTAAACATGTGATATGAAATTCAATTTGAAGATTATTCTATGATTCTGGATCAAGGAATACCGTAGGTCTAGAAAAGAAAAAAAAATATTTTTTCCCATCTTATTCAATTTAATAATTAGACCGAGTCATATTTGCCAATTTTTATATAGTTGCCTGCTATTTTGGTCGTTCCTCCACGTGTATTGTAAGCATGCATGTTGGAATTTATAATAAAGATTTGCAGTGACAGAGGATTTATGTGACATGCGTTGAATCATTAAACTAAAGATTCAGACAGCAGCAACAAAGTAGCTCATCATTACGTTTGGAGAAAGGAGAGATTTGCTGGCTTCAAGAACCTCACACGGTTTCTTCAAAGTCAGCATGCGCATTCTCATCATCAACTTGCAAAAAGGATCGTTAGATGACTCAGCTCCACTTTGAAGAAAAAGGAAGTTATTTTCAAGATTTTCATATCCATAACTGAGTGTTTATAAGCTTAACTTTACATGATATGAATTTGGAAAACTTTTACAGTGTAAAAAGTTTGAAGTGGTGGAATAATTAATGTTGAAAAACTGTTACGTTTGTAATAATTTTTAAGGTCAAAACTGATAATCTAACAAGAACATTATGTATTTTTTTTTTCCACTTTAAATTAGACTTGCTTTCAGAAACAAAATCTTTTTACTTTAAAAGAATTTTAAAAAATACAAATTATGTTTTTTATCCCTTAAACTCACTCGTCTATATTACCAGAAAAGAAAAAACTTACCCGTCTCCCGCCGAAATCCAAAGAAACTATATATTTTATCACTTAGTGGCCAAAGGTATGGTTTAAAAAACAAAAAAAAACTCCAACCAAAATCTGGTTCTTTACAGTTTACACACATTCAGGATGGTCCTGAAAACACTAGTATATATATACCATTATTAACATAAATTTGTAAAGTTTTGTATTTCGTATAACAGGTAAAAAAAAGTAGGGCCGCTTATAAATTGATCCAATCTAATAAAAATCGAAAAAATGTTCCAAAAAATAAAATAAAAAACAAAATCTGAAAAATAAAAATATTATTTTTATTGAATTGGATTGGTTTTCAGATTTGATTTTGGAAAGAAATTCAATGTAAACCAAACTTATACATTTGTACTCCCTGAGATCTTTAAATATAAGAAAATAAAATACATTTTTGTTGGTCTTAAATATAGAAAAAATTTAACTAATTTTACCTCATTTAATGCTAATATCTTTAAAATACTCTTTATTTAATTAAGATTTTAGTTCCAATGACTTTTTTATTTAGTCTTAATATCAAGTTTTAATGAAGAATAAGTGAAAAAAAACTTAATTTTTAATTAAAATTAGTATAATTAAATATGATTAATTAACTTTCTTAGTTTTCATAGATTTTTTTTTATATTCGAGACAGGAAGAAGTATATATTTTTATAAGTTGAATGAATATGTATTGTTATTGTAAAATCTTTTAAGATGTTAATTCTTAAAAAATAATCATTGATATAAATTTTAAGATAATTATTATAAAAGTCAACAAAAGATATTATATATGATACTTTACAATTAAATAATAGAATTGTTTTATCTTTTAAATGCACAAATTGTTTTCTCTATTTTTATTTATAAATTTAGGGTAATACACTCATGTTTAAATTATTTTTTTTTACATGTTTACAAAAGTATCAGATAGCTTATACTTATTTATGAAAATATTTTAGGAATTATCCTAATATTAACTACAAAATGACTTCTAGGTGGGATAATTTCTCTTATTTCTCTCTTTTTTTTCCAACTTCCAATTAGCCAATAGAAAGTGTGCACATGTATTCCTAGTATTCGTGCGGTTTTTTATTTGACACTAAATAGCTGGCATGACTCATTAAATACTTCATGTTTTGTACAAGAAAATTGAAGTCATTTTTAAGAAAGTGGCTTTGAAACTCTTTCAAAGTTATGTTGTTAAAGTTAAAGAAAACAAACACTCCCCACACTAGTCATAGAAGAACCGAACAGGTGAAAGAATCAAGAATCAAATAATACCCATTATTTCAGCAATCTATAATAATATTCCTCATATTGTGTACCACATACACATACTGTACCCCATATTTGTCCTTATAATATGATCAATTCCAATTTGCTGAGTTGTTCATAATCTGAAAATCTGTTAAGGAGACAAAGTGGTTACTAAATAAATAAGTATAATAGAAAATTTGTAGAACAGGATAACCCGACTGCTGAAGATTAATGTCTGTGCTCCTGTACATGTCTGATGTGGAGGATGAACACATCTAAGGAAGGTTCCATAAGTAACTACGTGTATTTTCTCAGTTTTATGCAGTACATTCACAAAGACGGCAATGTCAAACTGAAACAGGTTTTCTCCGGACACTCTACGCGCAGTCACATGGAACTCTCACGTGGACATAGACCAACATGACCGTTGATGCATGGGGCGGCGTTACAGACACGGAAGTTTACTTGTATGAGAGTGGAAACAAAGGAGGTCTTGTTGTTTTGGAGTGCAAGAAAAACTGCAGGGTTCATGAAGATGCTAATACTAGTGTTCTGCTCGGAGAGAACAGAATGTCCAACAAGTGGTGTTGGATGGTTTTCTTTAGGATCAGACTCTCTCTCTCTCTCTTAAGAAGCTTATGGAAGTGAAGCAATTTAAGGAAGAAGAAGATCACAGCAGCAATACTCACAACGCAATTGGCGTGCGGTGTGTGCAGTGTGAATTGAAAGAGAGAGTCAGAATTGTGTGTGTGTACCTTTCACCATGGGATGTGTGGTATTTATAGGATTCAAACCTGGACTTTGATAGCAGACGGTTGAGCCCAATATCTTCTTCCTTGATATGTGGAGATAT
>PYAF01005630.1:1098367-1125424 GCA_007407185.1 Glycine tomentella
GCGTCTCCCCGTTCTGCTGGTGTATCTTCCCCAAAGCAAACTCAGATTTCGGCTGCTTCTTGCTTGTTGCAAAATTTAGCAAGAACTTCTGGCCGAAATCTTCGAAATTGCGAATGGTCCTCGGCGGCAGTGAGTGGAACCAAGTCTGGGCAGCTCCGGTTAAGGTCGTCGCGAAGATCCGAGATATTATGGGTTCGTCAATTCCACGAACACACATCTGCATATCGAATTCGTCGACGTGCACCTGCGGATCTTGGCTTCCGTCATACTTGGACAAGAAGGAGCCGTCGAAATCCTCCAAGAACGAGGCTTTCACTATGCGGTCAACGAATGGACTATTATTCTGGTGGCCCCGGCTGTACTTCCTTCTGTACGTGTCATCACCTTGACCGGGATGACGGATGATCTCTCCCATCGGTCTCTCCTCCGCGGCCTGTTCAGGTGATATGGCCGACGACGAACGGTGAGCTTCGTGTCGTGAACGAGACATTCTGCCCCGCTCCGAATGGTCGATCGGTTTTCTCTGGTCGGTCCCGACTGTTTGGGCCGACATGACTGGCCTCAATCTCCTAGCTGTTGCATGGGGCCGGTCGACTCCTGCATGATCTCCCGTGTGGTCGGTATTTTGCCGACGGTTCTCTTCTCGCCTTTCGTCGGTATTTTGCCGACGGTCTTCTTCTCGCCTTCCGTCGGTATTTTGCCGACGGTCTTCTTCTCGGCTTCTGTTGTTGCGATCCTCCAACTGAGTAATCAGCCTTTGGATGTCCTCCTGGCGCTGGAGTTCGTAGCGCTTCTCCAGATTCTCCATTCGAGCCAACAAGGATTGGAGAGCGTTCTGGATGAAACGCTGAGAAGTTTCTGGGTCTTCTTGCACGGCTGGTGGTGTGTTGGCCGGCACCTGCGTTGTAGGTCCCGCACGAGATGAAACTGTGTGGGACAGTGCGTCTTCTGCCACCACATTCTCCAGATTCGGATTGCTGGGTGGGTCTTCACGTCTGATATTTCGGTGTCTTCTGGTGTTAGCCATTGAGAGATAGTGGGATTCGAAATTTATCGTTTCCCACAGACGGCGCCACTGTTCTGCTCGGAGAGAACAGAATGTCCAACAAGTGGTGTTGGATGGTTTTCTTTAGGATCAGGCTCTCTCTCTCTCTCTTAAGAAGCTTATGGAAGTGAAGCAACTTAAGGAAGAAGAAGATCACAGCAGCAATACTCACAACGCAATTGGCGTGCGGTGTGTGCAGTGTGAATTGAAAGAGAGAGTCAGAATTGTGTGTGTGTACCTTTCACCATGGGATATGTGGTATTTATAGGATTCAAACCTGGACTTTGATAGCAGACGGTTGAGCCCAATATCTTCTTCCTTGATATGTAGAGATATTGATAACTGAAAGATAATGCTCATATCTTCTATTTTCTGGTGATTATCTTTTGGTAGTTATGATGACAGACCAATGGAGATTTAAACATTTGAATTAATAGGACAAAAGATAATATATGTTTATCTTTTATCCGTAACAACTAGTTTGTTAACAGTAGCGGAACAGCTTTTAACATATCAACTGAAACAGATGTGGGCTTTTCTGTGATGGTCAAGGTTCGAGTATCGAATGCTAATTTTTATATGACGGTGGAGGGACCCGAGCAACACCCTGATTCTGCATTATTTTATCAGAAATAATACCAAAACACTCTTTAACACATTCCTTTAAACATTCTCTTTCATCGGTTAAAAAGAAGAAAAAAAGATGAATGAGGTGATAAAAAGTAGGAAGACAGGGAGTTATCTAATGATAAGGAAGAAAATGGATCATACAATTTCTTTTTTGCATCTACTCATTAGAACAAGTGATTTTTCTCTCCCTCTCATGTGTTGGCGTAATCAGCTAGGGTTTACTAATCAAATCAAATTATGTGATTAGCTAGCCTTGATTAGTTAGGATATTATATCTCAAATTAGATATTTTTCTCATATTATCTTTCACATATTTGTTTTATTTCAAATGTGTATATATATATATATATATATATATATATATATATATATATATTCTTGCACCTCAATCAACATTCAATAACATCTCACTATCCCAATTGAGTCAGATATGTGAAAGATAATATGAGAAAAATATCTAATTAATTTGAGATATAATATTCTAACTAATCAAGGCTAGCTAATCACATAATATTTTGAGTAATCAATGTTAATTAGTTGATTACACCAACATCATGTACTATAACATGTCATTGGTCACCCAATTCTCTATTTTTTTGAATTAATAACTTATTGATTTGAGTAATCTTGGACTCAATTTCTTTAACTAAGATTTCGAATTTAAATTTTGTACATGAAAAAAATATAATTAAAAGGAATTTTTTTATTAAAGGTGGTCATTTGGGTTCAATAGTAAAGATTAATCATAAGCAATGCTCTGTACCAATGTTATAATGTTATGATGAAAAAAAAAATAGAAATATGAAGGAGAAGAAACTTAAATGATGAAACAATAAAATAAGAATGAAAAGGGTGTGAAAAAAAGCTTTCAGAACTGCATCTCCCCCAATAGGCTACTACCATGAGAAATTTAGAATCCCATCTAGATCGCTCATTATTCACCGAACCAATATTGGTCTATTTTATTTTGATCTGGTCCCTGCACGGTCTTCTTCAACCTCAGCATTCCAAACCATATAATTGAGCCAAAGATTCTATAAACACATACTTATCCACTATAGCATATCAATTTTAAATATTTATTTTTAAAGATAACTAAATATATTATGTCATTTTTTTTTAATGTTACGTGTTACCTTTCTAAAGTATCTTTTTTATTGAGTGTGTAACTTAAATTATTTTTTTATGACAAGATTTTACTTTTATACTTTAATTTTGTATAGTTATTGAAAATATAAATTAATAATTTTAATATTTAACTTAAAATAATTAAATATAATTATTAAAATTGTATGTTTAACTTAAAATTCTAATAATAATTAAATAAAAAACTCAAAATTGTATATTTAACTTAAAATATAATTCTTAAACTTCTTATTTTTAAGTTCTTTGTTATTTACTAATTTTTATATATTGCTTGAATTAAAATACAAGTAATAACTTAATATATGATTTATTTAAAAATGTATAAATAAATTATTGTTATTATTATTTTAAAACAGTGTGATGCATTTTTTCGAATCGGATAAAACTTAACAAAAATGAGATTGATAGTTTTAAAATTATCTCTTTCAAACTTAAATTCGTCCCGTCTTTAAAGGAAATGAAGATGAGATAGTCGAACTTGTGCCGTTCTCTACAGCCATGTCTAAATTGGACTAAACTTCGTTGTCTTCTTACACAAAAATTGAAGTCATTTAAGAAAATTGTTTCGTAAAGTTTTTATGTTGTCAAAGAAAACAAACACTTCCCACACCATATATAAAAGAATAAAACAAGTGGATGAATCAAGAATCTTAGAATCAAATAAGTGGATGAATGAAGAAAGGCAACGACACTAGACAGATAAAAGGTGGTTTTGAAAAAATGATAGAGAATTAGATGCTACATAGTTAAAAAAAAAATTATATGCAGAAATAGAAGAAAGGTAACAAAATATTTATAATAATTCATCCAGCTCAACCAATTAAGTACCTCTATGGTATAATTAAATTATTCTGCGGAAGAATAACGCTTCCAAAGACTATTCTGTAATATGTGTATTTATAATTTTTCTATGTGAACATCCCAGCCATGCTAACCAGAGAATACCTAACCTAACCAGATTAGTAATAATAACCCATTAATTTTTCAGTAAGTGCACATGCACTACATTCCTCATACTGCATATATACCTTAATTCAAAGTGGAACATATCCACACATGTGAATAACAAGTACGATGGTGGAGCATTCTTGCAATGCTGGAATGTGTTATACACTGTAGATGGATCAACCTGTGAGCTCAGTTTAGGATCTGTTTGGATACAAAATTAGAAATGTTTTTTAGAATTTCTCTGCTAGAAAAGTAAAATATGTTGACAAAGACGGCAAAGTCGACATCGTTAACTTGGTGCTCTTCGAAAAGATAAACTTATCTTGCCAATGCATAATAGTACGGATAATGAAGAGGTTAATGCAGTAGTGATTTTGGCACACTGTTTTGCTAATAGTAGCGGAACAGCTTTTAACAGATCAATTGAATCAGATATTGGCCTCTCTGTGGCAGCCGGAGTATTGCCAATGATGGAAGATTCCGGGGTTATGCTAATGGTAGTTCCATTAGATTCAAAAAAATTTATGCTAATAATTAAGGGAACATGTCCTAACTTGTCATGTGCCCCAACCTTGTAGGGACAAAATAAATTTAGTTGTTTTTTTTTTTTTGTACAAAATAATTTTTATATAGTTGGTGGTATTATGAAGAACCCAAGATGTCATAGACAACAATGTCAACACATTAACGTTGCTACTCCATGACAGCATAATATGTTCAAACAGTGAAAGGTTGTGCTTGCGGGGGCTGATGCAAGTTCAACACTATGGGAGCAATTACCCACACAAGATACATTTTTTTTTTTTTTTACTTTTATATATAGATGATAAAAATAGATTTTGCCCCAATAAAAAAATTGATGTTGTTGCCATAGACACTTCAGTAAAACGTTTTTAGATGAAGGTAAAAAGCTATAATTAAAATATAAAAAAGAGAATAAGTTGATACTAATTTATCATTTTATCATTTTAATTTTTACTTATTCTTATAATATTAAACGCATATAGTTAGTGATACAAACAAACACCTTAATTCAATTGTAATTTATAAATATTTATATAAGTAATTTGAATTTTTTTATCATAAAATTATGAATTACTTAAAAATTTATAATATTTTTCTTCTGTAAAAGTATAATATATTGTTTTTTTTCCACTGAAGAAATTTTCTGGATCCGCGCTTGATTTCAGAAGTCTTCTACATCGCACGTTCGACTTTCGTTCCAATGGATCCATCGCGTGGAGGAAGACAAACAAAATTGTTCATGCATGGGGCGGTGTTACGGACACCAAAGTTTTACTTGTATGGAAATGGAAACAAGTAGGGTGTTCTTGTTGAGGGTGCAAGAAAAATGGTAAGGATGATCAAGAACATGCTAATCCAGTAACTGTGGCTCATTATTTTGCCAACAGTAGCGGAACAGTTTTTAGCAAGAAAGTGTATACAAATTGTGAATCCTCAAGTTTGCTTAATTTTTTATTTCTATGCTTAAATTTTTTTTAAAAGTATTATAAAATTAAAAGATTAAAAATATTAATGACATATTGTTGAATATAAAATAAATTGATAAAAATATAAAGTTAGAGAGAGTAAAAAGAAAATAAGCAAACAAATCTAGAGAATTTCAAAGACTTAATTATCAATTTATTCCTTAAACTATTTTAAATGATTTAATTTAGTCTTTAAATTTTAAAAGGTTCAATTTAAATTACTTAAGGATTAAATTGAACCTTTTAAAAAATTTAAGATTAAATTAAATCATTTTTAAAAACTTAAACATCAAATTGAATTTTTTAAAAAATTTAAAGATTAAATTGAACTATTTAAAATAATTTAGAAATTAAATTAATAATTAAGCCGACTCATATGAAGAGGGAAGATAACAAAATTAAGTGAGACAAACTACGTTCCCACTTTGGGTTATGAATGTATTTCTTTTTTCATTCTTCAATTAACAAAAACACTCTACCATCCTCTCTTTGATCCTGACTCTACCTTGCTCTCTGAAGCATGTACACAATTTTAAAGCAATGTCTCGTGCTCTCTTTTTTTCATGGTGACTCTCAATTTTTATGAATATTTTTGTAGTTCCTCATGTAGTCGTGATTTTAGTTACAACATAATATATATATATATATATATGGACTAAAAGGGGGAATAAATGAGGCAACTTGTCTTCTAAGCTTAATTCACTTGATTGGATTCAAAACTGCTTAATGGAGTTACTTTCATTAATCCCAAAATGGGAGCTTATATAACTTCCACATCCCATCACCCTCCAACATGAGTTACTTTCATTAATTCCAAAATGGGAGTTTATATAACTTCCATATCCCAGCATCCTAAAACATGATTTATTAATTAAAACAATTTTTTTTAAAAAAACATAATTAATTATTAATGAGCTATATACCAATAAGCATAGACATTTGACACATTATTTCACTATCAGAAAATTTGGCATTTGAAAAGCATCCAAAACAGCAAAAATGCTACAGCTTTATAGGAAATAAAAAAAGGTAACTTATTTGGCTATTTTCCTACAGTGATGCTGGTGGGAAAACTGAATGATGTTACTATGTCAATGCTACAGGGGACTTTCTTTGGAGGCTAGTGTTGCAATTACATTAATGTAATGTTAAACTATATATTGGCCAATCTACCAGAACTTGATCCTTTCCTTCGTCTACGCCTCTTTTGGCGAATGCGCCAAAAACTCAATAGCAAAATACCTGCCAGAAGAAAAATACATGAAACATAAACAACATAGATATAGTAGTCTAAAGTTGAATAAAAAAACGTGTGTTTAACTAACCAGTTACTGCAACAGCAACAGGAACCAGCCAGTGACCACCAACCAGCATAGGTGCATCAGGCTGCAAGAATTATGAAAGAATTCAAAATATCAGCAATATGCAGTATCTGATACGAAACATAAAAATCAACACTAAAAAACTGATCCAATAGGTGTTTCTGTTTCATACCTCATCCCCATAGAACAGGCCTAAATACCTGTTCCCCAGAGAATCATCCTTATTATTTCTCACAGTCAACCTAGGACGCCTAATGTTGGAAGCATCGGAGGTTGAATTTAAACCCCTCCCCAAGTCAATGACAGGATATCCGGGCAATCTTCTGTTTCTTCCTCTGACTTGCAAACTGTAGCCCTTAGTTCCCCAGATTTCAAACCTTGTGTCAGTCCTGCAGATCAATTCCTTCCCCACAATAGCTGAATATGCAGAGAAATTTACATCAGTTCTGCGTGATGGCAACTGATTGTCAGCTTCATACAAAGGAGAATCTTGTTTATTTGAGTCAGAGAAAAGTTCTGGATCTCTAACGTCTTCATTAGTAAAATCTAGTATTTTCCTCAGAAGGGCAAAACAATTAGTAACCATATGGCTGCTGTCCAAACAATTGGAGTCCCCATACACAGCTATGCGACCTTCACCCATCACTGTGAGACCAAGAATTGGAGAATCTGCCTGTTTCACCAAAAAGAAGCCATATTTCAAAATTAGAAAGTATCTCAATGATGAAGATGGTGTATGGTTTGAATATATTATGCTATAAATAAAATTCAATGTTCTTTTGAAGTCAAATTAATTAATTGTTGGGGTGGTGGTTTACCATAAAACAATTGGCAATTTCATCAAGCCATTTTTACTTTGTACATTGTTGTGACATGCTCAGGAATTAAATTTAACCTTTCCTTCAGAGGCTACATTTCATAATATTTTTATAATAATAATTAATAACTACTAACAAAATAGAAGGTGTAATCCCATACCTTGGGTGAGCCAGAAGTTTGCAGCACATTCTGTGTGGCTCCACTTTCTGAACTATCTAAGAAAGGAAAGCTATGTACATAGCCACCCCTTGGAAACCTCACTATATCTGTTCCAGAAGCATAACGATTCTGCTCACCCAAAAGTGAAAAATCACCATTCAGAATCTTATCTCCAAAAGCAATCCCAAAGGGAGCCAAAAGATCATTCAGTGCAGGAACATTAGCACCTCCAGTGACTGGGGTCCACCAGCTCCGTGTATTGTCATCAAAGAATCTCATCTTTACCATGGTATCTACATTATACCACTCAGAAAAGACAGCTAATCCCAATCCAGTATTTACAACATCATCTCTCAGCTTTTCAATCTCCTCAGCAAAGTACTCATCCTCAAGATCCACCAACATAAGTGTTCCATACTGTCGAGCATCAAAGCATGTAAGAGGAGAACCAAGTGTTTCAACATAGTAACCAGCATCTCGTAACATGTTGAACATGATGTGAAAATTTGTATGCAGATGATCCCCATGCCAGTCAAGAATGTCATTACGAACATCCAAGGAATCTCTGGGAATATAACCAGGTGGGTATTTGATATTGTGAAACTGATCCCACAAAATTCGTTTTGACCGTGGTGGTGTTGGCACCACATTTAACTTTAATTGAAGCACACATATACTAATTCGAGGGCCCTTCTCTCCTTGAGCCGGGGGGCTAGAAACCCTGAGAGTCACATTACCTTCAATCTTTCCGGAAAACTGTGCACCTTCTTCCTTGATTTGCATGTGAATGGCCAAATAACCAGTCCAAGGCCAGATGATCTCAGAATAAGTAAAATGTATGCTTAGAAGATTCCCTTCTTCATCAGAAGGATGCCATGTTGGTGTACTATCAACATATCCGACAACACCCATTCCATTCAAAATGGTGGCATTGAAGATGACAGGCATGGCACCTGCATAGAGTGGCTGACGACAGAAGGGCCATGTGTAAGGACAATCTGTATAGTCAAGAATACTGGGAAAGATGCTTGCCCTAGGTTTGTAGCTCTTAAGAATCTCATATGATTCTAATCTGAAAATTTCATAAACAAGAAAACATGATTAAAAACAAGAAAACATGATTAAAAAACAGTTAAAGAATCTCCCTACTACTTTTTGGAAATTTTTAAAATAAATCACTACAGTTTAAAAATTATAAATAGGTCCCTTCAATTTCAAAAAATTTTAGAGTGCGGTCCTTGAATCTAGTCTCCCTATTAGGTCCCTACAGAAAGCCGATTAAAAAAGATCTTCAAACCATAGGAACTCATTTATAGTTACCAACTATAAGGACCTATGTAAAAAGCTTCCAAAAACAATGGGGACCAGCAGATTAATTTAAGAATCTAATGAAAGGCAATTACAATTGTTTATGAAACTAGACCACTCTGGCCAGCTTGAGCAGAAAATTGGTGAACTGATCAAGTGTCTAGTACCAGTCTGGTTTCTAAAATGTTGACAACTATAATAGTAACAATAACTCCGCAACTATTGCTTTGCTATAGTAACCTTTATGTCCCAAAAAGATATATCTTAAAACAACAAAATAGAGACCTAAACAGGAGAACTTACAGATCAACTCTGCCAGCACCCTGCTCATACATGTTAGGCCCAGAAAGCTTTGCAGCACCCTCAACCAATGCTTGTTTCATGCTTGCTGGGTTTAATATATTTTTTCTATCAGGTTCAGGAATGACACTGACAAGCAAACATAAAACACCAGCAACTACAGGACTTGCAACACTAGTTCCTGATAAACTTTTACAACCCGCACTAATTTTTGATCCCATTATGTCCCGTCCATATGCAACTATGTCTGGCTTCACGCGGCCATAACTGCAAGGTACAGATGTCAGCATGTTTTAAAAAATTATTCATGAGTAAGAAACCAAACTTACATATAAATTAAAGGAGTTACAAAAATAACAGATGACAAGATTAAGTCATGTATCAAATCAAAAATCTTTTCACATCAGTTAAATATCTGACATGCCATTGTACAATTACTAAGGCTTCACAAGCTCGTCACTTCTTAATATAGGATCACTTCAAATTGGAAGTGGAGATGATGATGCTTTACGACCAAACAATGTGGTATTTAGTTGTTTGAACTCAAATATCCATTCTTCACCTAGTAAAAGTGTTTTCCTAAACAAAATGGTTTTTTAGAATATCATACTAGGGAAATAAATAGAAGTCCTCATTGCAAATATTCAACAAAAGCCAGTTGAAGCAGGAGTGATGAAATGTAAGCTATAGAAACAAATAAGTAAATGTTACCCATGAGGAAGCTCCCAGGTACTCATGCCACGTGAGGAAAAGGAGGCTATATGGTCACTATAGTCAATACCACCAACACCGATGACATCACTTTGATCTGCTGGATTGTTCAAAGTTCCATAAAGTGGCCCATCATTTCCAATTGCAGAAACCATGATTATGTTATTTGCTGTTATCTCCCATATCTGTTCAACAAATTAGCATCATAAAACTCTATAAAAGAACAGTTCTGTAATTGGTATAAGAAATAATTACTGCATATGAGTACCAAAAACAAATGACTTTTTAAAAAATAACAGTTACAGCAAAGAAACTAGCATGTCATGTTATAATTATTCATTAAATAATAGCACCATATCTTCATAAGTAATACATTTTGTAATTTCCTACCTCAAAATAAATGAAATAACAAACCTAATAATACTATTGAATTAGTGAGCTGGAACAGATAGGCACAAGATATATACCTTTTCAACAAATGGGAGATCCAAGTAGTCAGGTCCACCTATGCTCAAATTTAGCACATCCATATTGGTTGCAATTGCATAGTTGAAGGCATCAAGGAACCATGATGTATATGACACCTGCAATAGGCTGAATGAAATCTTCTCAAAATCTTGCCAACTATTCTAGAATACAAGTATTATAAGCAAAAAAACTAGAAAAAAAATGCATTTATAGCCTAGTCAAGATGCATCTAGGTTTCTCCCATTTAGAGCTTGCTAACTATTACTCTACTTGGTTTATAAACTTCTGATGATCATTACATCATCCACATATTGGACACATCTGTGGAATAAAGATATGCAGTTAATAAAATTTAACTCAACCCCATCCACCTTCCAAAGCAAGAAGACAGTTCAACAATAGCATCCAACAGGCAATACCTGTGCATCAGTGAACACACGAAATGCATATATCTCAGTATCTGGTGCAAAACCAAGGCACTCAGCATCTACACCAGCAATAACTCCCGCAACAAAAGTCCCATGTCCAAGATTATCATTCAACGTATCTTCATTTGTCCAATTTGTACGCTCCTGTAAAGTTCCTCATCATTCAACTTATCCACATCAACCAAAAACCACCATTCCAAATCAATCATTACCTTGATGTTACGAAAATGAGGGTGATCAGCTCGAATGCCTGTGTCAAATATGGCCATTTTGACCTTGGCACCAGTGTACCCTTTCGCCCAAAGATCCCCAGCCCCAAACATTGAAGTAACTTGTGATCTCTGCCACAAACAGAAACACCTCAAAACATGCGAATGCACACTTTCGACCATTAATAAAATCAAATATACCATATTTAAGTGTGTTTGGGTAAACGCCTGCAAAATTAATTTTGAAGTAGAGTGATTCATATTTAGATTATAACAGCAGCCAGTATGAAATTTTTTTATATAACATAAAAGCTATACCTAACGTTGTTTCAAGTTTCAACTCAAAATCAATTTTAGACCCAAAATCAGTTACTCAGCATGAGACAAAAGAGATGGCATTTCAACGTGATTTTAGATGATCAATCGTGAATCCAAACACGCACTAATAGCATGTTTGGTTCACATTCCAAATGTGGATTTCCATGTTTACCAAGAAACTAATAGTTATAACTTCCACATCCCATTCATAATTTCGGGTTTCGAGACACGCTATAACGCAACATAGACAAAGCAATACCAATAGCCATAATAACCAAATTTACCAAATCAAAGTTCAAATCTTTCTCGCTTCCACAAATACCCAACATCAGAAAACCAAAAATATTTCACCTGCATCAACAATTCCCGCCCCCATTTGACGGAACTGCTGCGATTGCTGCCGTCTTCTTCTTCAGCCTCACAAAACGACATCGCAGTGAAGATCTTCCCGGGGCGCTTCTTCTTCCCATCCTCAAACGCACCAACCTTGTTGTCGTTGCGTCTCTGATCCTTCTTCGTCATCAAACCCCTCTTGTAGCTCATGTCCAAGCTCACGTACTTGACCGACCCCAGTTTCTGAATCTCGTCAACTACTCCCAAATCCTCGACCGCAACCAGCCCAAAATCGGTGGGAAACTGCGACGCCGGGTTCCGCCGTGGGATCCACCGCCAGCCCTCGGGGCTGAGGGCGGATTCGAGGTAGGCGCGGTGGCGATCGGCGGCGGCGTAGTGGCGGAAAGCGACGATGTAGTTGGGAGGAGGGGGCGGCGGAGGGGAATTGGGGGTTAGGGTTTGGAAGAGGGCAATGGAGAGAAGGAGGAGAGAGAGAGAAATGGAACTCCATTGGGTGGTGGTGGTTGCCATGGCGATTGGCGGCAAAAAAAAGTTGCTTGTTTTCCTCCTACTACATTGGAAGGAGAGTATGTAACAGAGAAATGAAACAGAGATACATAGCAAATTAGAAAAAGAGAGGTTTAAGGTTATGGTGTTGTGTTGTGTTCACTGTCTCCATCATCGTCTTGCCTTCTTTCCTCTCGTCTTTCTCACTTGTTCTCTTCCTCGGACGGACTCCTACTCTTCATCCATCTAAAACTCTTTTATACTAACATTTTTTTATTTAATTTAACATCAAATATTAATTTATATGTTTTTTTGGTAATATTAATAATTAAAATCATATATATTTATCTATCTCTATCATATATGTATAGATATATAGATAATTGAACTACAATGACCTATGTTTGTATTAAAATAGAATGGAAGAAAATAGAAAAAAGAGAGATGAAATAAAAATACCAAATTCCTTTCAAAATGCAAATGAAGTTATTTATGTGAAATTCCATAGCAAACACGCTTTGCTAAATTGGAATATAGTGGAAGGGAAATATTTTTTTTTTAAAAAAATCTAAATAATTTTATAACAAAATGTTTAAAAAATAATAAATATTTTTTAAGATAAAAAATAATGGAGTAAAAATATTTTTTAAATTAGTATGCAAATATTATCCATATAATTTACTTGTTTATTTATATTCATCTATTTAAGTTGAAAGAAAATTCTCTGCTTATTATTCATCTAAATAGGTTGAATCATTCATCTAAAAATATAAATAGGAAAGAAAAAAGTAGATGAATAGAAATAAGAAAGTTGAAATAAGGTTCGTATTTTAATCCTTTCAAAAAATAAAGGTACATATGTTAATATTATTTATTTTTTATGGAAAAATTAATTTTATTGCACTGATAGTCAAACAGTATGAGTTCCAACTGATTTTTGTTGAAGCAGAAAGCAGCTATGGCGCGAGGGCTAATCCTATCTTCACCAACACTCACTGCAACAACTTGTCTCTTTGCTTCCATCTCCAAAACCCCGCCAAAAAGTTTTAATCTTTCATTTGCTCTTAAACTTATTCACCACCACCATCATCTTATTCCATCGGCTTGCTCCTTCAGCGTGGATTCTTCCCCTTCCCAATGTTCAATCGACATGTCCAAGTACACAGAAACATTTTCCAGGCGAATGGCCATGGCTGGTCTCAAACCCCATCACCGAATTGGTCAGCTTCTCTTTGTGTCACTCCTCTTCCCAGCAGAAAAATTGAATCTTTTTTGCAAAATGCAAATATTTGCTCAACTTGGTGTGTGCCCTTTTTTTATAGTGTTGTGTCAGAATCAAACTTAAAGTAATATGCTGATAAATTGACAAAGGGTGGAAAATGCAGCTTCTAGAATATTATCAATGTGCTAGTTTTGCGATGAACCTACTGGCTCAATGCCATTGCTTATTAACTGTTTGATGATATGATGCCTCTTTTGGTATCAGCTCTGGGAGTGTCTGGTGGCCCTGACAGTATGGCACTCTGTGTGTTAACTGCTGGATGGAAAACTTCTGGTGCTGATGCTGTCACATCTGAGAATGGTGGTTTCATAGATGGACTACTGGCAATAATTGTTGATCATGGTCTACGAGCAGAGAGCAAAGAGGAGGCAAATATTGTTTCTCACCGAGTTTCAAAAATGGGTGTGTCCAACTTTGGCTGCTTTATCTGTATTGCAGAAATGGAACGTGGATCTTCTCGTGTTAAATTTTTCGCATGACCTTGTCATATGAAAATTATGTATCTGTCTTTCTTTAGTAACATTAAATAATGAGACTTTATCAAAATTGGGAAGGTTTGTGGGGAGAAAGATAGACACCAATTTTTTCATGGCAAGGTTATGTGAAAATTTAACATTAGAAGATTTATTTTCTGTGATTGCATAACATAACATAGACACTTATTGCAGGAATCAGATGTGAAATTGTATGCTGTGATTGGCCAAGTGGCAGGCCAAAACAGGGTCAGTTGCAGGAAGCTGCCCGTGAAATGAGGTTATCGTATCTATACATTTTGTTGAAGTATTAGATATCTGTACAAGGAACTTTGATAAAGTATACTAATTACAGATTTTGGTTTATTGAACTTTAGGTACCAAATCTTTCAAGAAGTTTGTGCCCAACACCGGATTGGGGTATTGCTTATTGCACAACATGCTGATGATCAGGTTTGATTGACGATACTTTATGTTTACCTGTATCTCTAATTTTTCATTTCCCCATATTATTTTGATGAACTACATGTCACATGTAGGAGCTCTAGGCCTTTATGATGGATCATAAAGTGATTTATTAATGGTCGGGAATAGACAGTCTGCATATGGTTAAATACTTAAGACAATATTTTGAAGAAATAATTGAAATATTGAGTGGGAAGTGGCTAAATGTGGCGTTTTATTATTCTGTAAGATTGAAGGCTTGTTCAAGATGTTAGACATGTAGTGATTGTTGAGAAACAATGCAGGCCGAGTTATTTATTTTAAGGCTTTCTCGAAATAGTGGTGTGCTTGGACTTGCAGGCATGCCTTTCACCTCCCAGATTTTCCCTACATACACGCAGTCCTACAGGGAAGTTCAAGCAAAGCAGGGCATCCTTCTTGTGCGGCCTCTTCTGGAATTTTCAAAGGAAGATATGTACAAGGTTGGTTCTGGATATTTGTTTGGTTTGGTTATGCATAGCTCTTTTTTTTTCTCCTATGCCTCCCATTTGAATTCATACTTGATAATTTGGATTCTTTTTTTTATCTGTACAGATATGCCAAGGAGGTAGTGAGAATTGGGTAGAAGACCCAACTAATCAAAGTCCATTATATGCACGTAATAGGATAAGAATGGTGCTGAATAATTTGTCATCTTGTAAGTTGTGATCATATTCATCATTTCTTTAACATTAATTTAAGAAATTTTTAAGTTCTTCTAGCCATGATTCCTTTTGGGTTAAAACTTAAAAGCACTCATTCTAGTTCATCCCAAACTCATTGAATTGTTTGTAAACATGGTTCTTATACAATGTAGCGCACATGCAATTGAAAAATATCAATGTCTGGAGTAAAGGGATGAAAATGAATTTGTTTCTCTATTCTTGATCATTTTGACACAGGATTGTTCTATTGGCTTCTGCCTCTCTATGTTATTCAGTACATAGATTCTATTATGGAGTCTGCCTCTTAGATTTGCAGAGGAACTGAACAGTTGTTGTAATAACTTTTATTTGGAGGTTTTTCTTTATTTCTATTTGGTGGTTTTCAATTTGTCTAATGGGATCTAATTTCCTCCCTCCTTTTGTTCCTTCTGTTCTAATCACATGTCTTCTAATTTCTAATTTCTACATCAGCCTTCAATTTGCATCAATAGTCACAATTCTATATATAATTAAAATGAAAAAAAAATGAGAAAGGCTGGAAGAGAAATACTTAAACAACAAAATTGCAAATTGGAAAATTGGATAGTAGGTGGAGATAGAAGATGAAAATTGGAAAAATAGTAATTGTTGTAAATTAGTAAGTAACCATTTAAAGAGTAAACTAAAAAGTAGATTTTAACTCACCTTAAAAATATGCTGACTTACATAACTACTATGCCTAATATGCTTGTTATGACTGGTAGAATCAGTTCTGAATAAATAGGAAAAACTGGAAAATATATTCAAGACAAACCTCAAACACTAGCTCAAAATCAGATTGACATGTGAACTGAGTTAGAGAGACAATTACTAATCACTATTATTCATAACTTTGTGGCTCTAGTATTCTGTTACCACTCTTCCCCTTCCTGTTTTAAACCTTTTCAATGGTTGGTTTGCTAACACTCCTTTCAATAGGGTGTTTTTGGCACTAGAGGGTGAGGACTAATTTCTTAAACAATTAGATAGATTCACTGTTCATGCATTGCTAGCCTCCTGCCCTGTCCTGCAGCAAGCACTGCATTCTCTAAGAAGTTGCCCTCTGCAATGTCTGCTAAAATTGAGCTTGTGTTAATATATCAAAGAAACTTTCAAATATTTTATATATGGTCTTGAAGATTTGGTGGGGTAGTCATGACTTATATGGGAAACACGCTTGTCTAAATGACTTTTTTTTCTTCAATATTGCCAGCTGCGTTCAAGTTTGAGCTCCAAGCACTGATTTCTGCATGCCGAATAACACGCACATATGTTGATCAAATTGGCTATAGCTTGATATGTGATGCTGTGGTTATCAAGGATGTGAGTATCCCTTAACTACTTATTCCTTTCAATCCTTATTTGATTAATGCTCGAAGTATGGAATTAATAATTAACTATGTAGAATTTTTCATGATGCTATGAAAAATAGTACATGTAAGCCCTTTGTCTTTTTGTTTCTCATATTATGTTAATCTATTTCCCTGGAATTTAATATTTTCCTGGATGTTGGGATTTTGGGTTGGTTTCTATTTGCAGCATGGGTATGTTGTTATTGATTTACAGATTCTTTGTCCTTTGAAAGTTGAGGACATATGCCTGATGAAGTTTCTTTCCTTGATACTGCAGGTACTTCTGATCTTATATATGATTATTTTCCTTTCAAACTTTGTTGGTACATGAATATTCTCATAATAGTAGTCAAACTTTTTGTTTCAGTTTGTATCACAAAGGCAGAGGCAAATCAGAGGCAGTGCTTTGAAATTGCTAATGGACTACATTCGTACTTTTCCGTGCAAGGTAAATATGCTTCCATCAAATTGCTTTGTTCCTAGCTACAGTGTAAAAGTTTATTTAATATTGCCTATACTGCCAACAAGTCTAAAAGGGATTAACTTAGACCATAGTATTTTTTACCTTTCTCGTTAATATATGCATGAGTATTTTAGCTTTAAATATTTGATTAATTTCAACATTCTTAACTTTTCATTTTGTCCTCAATTATCCTGTAGAATTCTGTTACAGCAGCAGGTTGTTACCTTTGCCCGGATCCTGGTTCTAGAGGGTCCAGAGTCTTGGTCTGCTGCTGTTCTAATGATTGTGCTTTGCCTTTAAAGATTGAATATTTTGAGTCACAATCTCAAGGACAACAAGGGTGTTGTGTTGCCAATGAGTTAGAAAAGATTATAGAGGCTGAGAAGTCATATGCAAATCACTTGGTTCTGGATGCATCAGATGTCCACTTTTTGGATGTCAATCCTGAGTTAGTTTTGACTGAAGCCAAAAGGCTAAACATAATTGGTGAATCAACCTACAATAGCGTTCTTGCATTGCAGAAGCTAGAAACTGCTCACTTCAGGTCTAAAACTGAGGTCATTTCTGACTCTGCTTCAAAGCATGGGGTTACCCCTTTTAGCAAATCACTTCAGCCAGGGCAGTTCTGTTACTTCATGGATCGATTCATTTTCACATGGAAATTGAAAAATAATATTGATAATGATGAACTTTCTGGTTTAGTTGATTATGAAATGGATTTGGGTGAAGAAACCAGAAGCTTGTGTTGCACATCTTGTGTAGCTGGTAATAATAAAGTACCTGAGGTGCGACACATGATAGAATCTGATTGGCTGTATCTTGCTGAGTTATCAAAATATCCACTTTCCAAAAACTTCCCTCAATACGAGGTTAAATCAGTGAATGGAACCAAGCAGATAATGGACAGAACATCTCCATGTTTACACTATGCCAGTGTATCAGCAAAACAAGCTCTCCGCTTGTTAAAATCTATCCCAGTTGCTGCAAGGAGGAGCCTGCCTGTTCTGATCAATCAACAAGGACAATTACTAAGCATTCCAGTAAGTTGACCTCTCTCACTGTAATGTCTTCACAGTGGTAATAAATTTACTCTTTTTTTCTGCCTTGTTTTACAAGTTGTCTGAATTCATTTACTGAAGGAAAAGTTTAACATGAATACACTCTGAATATTGATAATCCTTTTAACTAGTGCCACCAAATAATCCGTAGACATCCCTAATATTTTTATTTTTTCTATTTGTAATATTTTGCTTTGTTGTCAGCACTTGTCTTTTGGGACCTAATTCTACATTCCGTAATATTTCAGTGTGTTAATTTCAAGCACTGCCCCTTCTTGATGGTGCATATGGAATTTAAGCCAAAAATACCGCTTGGGGGAGGTCATACCTCATTCATATAGCAAAATAATGACATAACACTAAAGATCATGATTGCAAGAATGTTTTGGTGGTTCCCCAGTTTGAAATGAGACAAGTTGGAACCATCCCTGACCCCAGCAAATTTCAAGTCAAACAAAAGGGACACATCAAAATGGAATGATTGATAACCAAGCTCTGGCCACCCAGCAACCACCATCTGCTTCTCTTACCGAACAAAGTTCAACTTCCACTCCCGAACCTTGCACAAATTGAGTCAGAGGGGTGCTAGATCTTAGGCCAACGGATATGAAAGTGTGCAAAGATGTCATCATTAATTATAGGTATAGAATTTGCAGAAGCAACCGAGCAGCATATTCGAATTACCTCTTCAAAGTTTTATGGTTAAGCTTCTGTAAGGCTTTCTTAGAGTTAACACGTGTACATGTCTGAAAGTAACACAAAGGGCACAAGCTTGTTGGTAATGCTGACAGACAGATCCTCTTAGGAAACCTGGTAAACTGGAGAGTGGAGATTTCTTATATGGACTGTATGTTCATTTTTTGTTGTGGACTCTCTTCAATAACTAAGCTTTATGGCATGCTCAAATTCCTGTAGTTACGGACTCAATAATTGATTATTGCATGAGAATGATTAGGAGATTGAATAACTATTTGATGATTCACCCTGTACCTTAGTTATTTTTTCATTTTGTTGCAACAACGAAATTCAAAAAAAGAAAAAAGAAAAAAAAATCAAAACAAAAGCGCTTATCAACTCCTTTCACACTTCACAGGAAAAAGAGCCTGAAACTTGTGTACCACAAACAAGTTCTAGACATTTCCAAGTTTTCATTGTTATTTGTTAGTCCTCGTACACAAAACTTGAATTCTTTGAACATGTTTGGACAAATACTTATTAGTACTTAAATTTCCTCCATTTCTAAATATGATTGGATTTAAGTGTTGGAAAAGTGGAGATGAACACTGGAAGTGCATGAAGTTTGAAGGAGGATTAAGAGAAGACCTGTTAGAAGTAGTTGGACCCTTAGAAATTAGAGAGTTTGACACTTTAATAAATAAGTGTAGAATAATAGAAGAATACAAAAGAAGGTCTGCTGAGAAAAGAGAATCTCATACTAATTTTAGGAAAAATTTAGGACCACAACCTTTTAAATTTAAAAATAAATTTCAGCCAAAGAAATTTCCAGCAAGGAAAAATCCAGACAAAGAATGTGGGAAATGTCACCAGAAACATGGAGATAGGCCATGTCCTATAGCTCAATCCACCTGTTCCCATTGTGGAAAAATTGGACATTCAGCCCAACAATGTCGCAGGAATATTCAATGTTACAGATGTGGAAAGATGGGATACTATGCTAGCTATTGCAGGAATGAAAGATCCTTGACCAACACTCGTCCCCAATCAACTGGAAGAGTTTTTACCATGAATGCGGCAGAAGCATCTCAATCCGAAAATCTCATCGAGGGTAAGTGCAAAATTAAAGATAAGATTTTAACTGTATTATATGATTCAGGTGCTACTCACTTTTTTATTTCTTTTGACATTGCTGTACAATTAAAGTTACCTTTATCTCAATTACCTTATGATCTCTTAGTCTCTACCCCTACAAATAAACCTATTACTACTAGTCAAATTTGTCTTAATTGTGATTTTCAAATTGATCAAAAATCTTTTTCTGTAAATTTGATTTGTCTTCCTTTAACTGGATTTAGTGTAATTTTGGGCATGGATTGGCTTGCAGCTAACCATGTATTGTTGGACTGTTCAAATAAAACCATTGTTTTACCTTTTGAAATCTCAGAAAACAGTCAAATCCAGTATTTGTATTTGAGCTCCATTATCTCCTATTCTAGTAACAATAAGATTCAAGGGTATGTTCTTTTATCAGCTAATGTAATTGAGTCAACTGATGAACTCTCTAAAATACATGTGGTAAGGGAATACCCAGATGTGTTTCCAGATGAGATACCAGGGATACCTCCAGAAAAGGAAATAGAATTTTCTATTGACCTAATTCCTGGATCTGGACCAATATCCATGGCACCTTATAGGATGTCCCCTCTAGAACTAGAAGAATTGAAAAAGCAACTAGAGGAATTATTGGAAAAACAATTTATCAGACCTAGCGTTTCACCCTGGGGAGCTCCAGTTTTGCTAGTAAAAAAGAAAGATGGAGGAATGAGACTTTGTGTAGATTATAGGCAGCTTAATAAAATTACCATTAAGAATAAGTATCCATTGCCTAGAATTGATGATCTTATGGACCAATTAAGGGGAGCAGTAGTATTTTCAAAGATTGATCTTAGATCAGGATACCATCAGATTAGAGTTAAGAATGAGGATATTCCTAAAACTGCATATAGAACTAGATATGGGCATTACGAATACGTAGTGATGTCTTTTGGATTAACTAATGCTCCAGCAGTCTTTATGGATTACATGAATAGAATATTTAGGCCCTATCTAGATAAGTTTGTAGTAGTCTTTATAGATGATATATTGGTTTATTCAAAGTTAGAAAAAGAACATGAGGAACATCTTAGAATAGTATTACAGACACTCAGAGAAAAGAAGTTGTATGCTAAATTATCTAAGTGTGAGTTTTGGGCCAAGGAAGTAAAATTTTTGGGTCATGTTGTATCTAAAGAAGGAATTGCTGTGGATCCTAGTAAAATTGAAACAGTCATGAATTGGGAAAGACCAACCACAGTAACTGAGATTAAGAGTTTCCTAGGACTAGCTGGTTACTACAGGAGGTTTATTAAAGGATTTTCACAAATAGTTTTGCCTCTTACTAGCTTGACTAGGAAAAACGTGCCTTTTGTATGGTCACCAGAATGTGAGGAAAGTTTTCTAGAATTAAGAAGGAGGTTGACCAGTACTCCAGTATTAGTATTACCAGACCCTCATGGTACATTTGAAGTATATTGTGATGCTTCAAAGAAAGGGTTAGGTTGTGTGTTGATGCAAAATGGAAATGTGGTAGCATACGCATCTAGGCAGTTAAGACCCCATGAAGCCAATTATCCAACCCATGATTTAGAATTAGCAGCGGTAGTCTTTGCCTTAAAAATCTGGAGACATTATCTATATGGAGTAAGATTTGAAGTCTTTTCAGACCATAAGAGTCTTAAGTACCTTTTTGACCAAAAAGAGTTGAATATGAGACAGAGAAGATGGGTTGAATTCCTTAAGGATTATGATTTTGAGCTAAAATATCATCCAGGAAAGGCAAATATAGTAGCTGATGCATTAAGTAGAAAATCTCTGCACATATCTAATATGATGATCAAGGAAATGGAATTGATAGAAAATTTTAAAAATCTTGACTTAGGATTTTCTGTAAATTCTAAAAGCATCATTTTAAGTCAGATACAAATTACTAGTGATTTTAAAAAGCACATTAGACTAGGGCAACAGAAAGATCTGGATTTTCAACAAATGTTAACTCAAGTCCAAGAAGGAAAATTGCAAGATTTTGAGGTAAATCATGATGGATTGTGGACCTATCAAAAGAGGATATGTGTACCCAAAAATGATGGATTAAGAGAGAAAATTTTGAGTGAAGCCCATAGGAGTAATTTCACCATGCATCCTGGAATCACTAAGATGAGCCAAGATTTAAGAAGAATGTTTTGGTGGCCCGGCATGAAAAAGGATATAGCAGAATTTGTAGGAAGATGCTTAGTATGTCAAAAAGTAAAAATAGAACATAAAAAACCTTTTGGCACCTTACAACCTTTAGAAATCCCACAATGGAAATGGGAAAGTATATCTATGGATTTTGTAGTAGGATTACCTAAAACTGTCTCTGGACACGACTCAATCTGGGTCATTGTAGATAGACTTACCAAGTCAGCTCATTTTATACCCATTAGGATTTCTTATTCATTGGAAAGATTAGCTTACTTGTATATACAAGAAATAGTTAGGTTACATGGGATACCTTCCACCTTGATTTCTGATAGAGACCCCCGCTTTACTTTTAGGTTCTGGGAATCCTTACAAAAAGCATTTGGGACCAAATTATGTTTAAGCACTGCTTATCATCCCCAAACAGATGGACAAACTGAAAGAACCATACAAACCTTAGAAGATATGTTGAGGGCTTGTGCGATAGATCAACAAGGTTCTTGGGAAAAATATTTGTCATTAGCAGAGTTTGCTTATAATAATAGTTATCATACAAGTATAGGAATGGCTCCATTTGAAGCCCTGTATGGTAAGAAATGTCAATCTCCTTTATGTTGGTATGACTCTGGAGAAGTAAGTCTTTTGGGTCCAGATTTGGTAACTCAAACCACGGAACAAATCAAGAAGATTAGAGAAAAATTAGTGATAGCTCAGAATAGGCAAAAACATTATGCTGATAAAAGAAGAAAACCTCTAGAATTTCAAGAAGGAGAACATGTTTTTCTTAAAGTTACTCCAGTTACTGGAATAGGACGAGCAATGAAGGTCAAAAAGTTGAGTCCTCGTTTTATCGGTCCTTTCCAAATTCTGAAAAGAATAGGTACAGTAGCTTACCAAATAGCTTTACCACCAAATCTTTCCAATCTGCACAATGTTTTTCATGTTTCACAACTTCGTAGATATATTCCCGACCCAAGTCATGTTCTAGAATCTGAATCAATACAGTTAAAAGAAAATTTAACTATGAGCTTGCCCCCGACAAGAATTTTGGATAGAGACATAAAACAATTAAGAAATAAGTCTGTAGCACTGGTTAAGGTAGCGTGGGGACAAGGACAGTTGGAAGAGCACACCTGGGAGTTAGAATCGGAGATGAGGAAGAATTATCCGGATTTATTTTCAGGTATTTATAAATTTTGAGGACAAAATTTTCTTTTTAGGAGGGGTAAAAATGTAACATCCAGTATTTATAAAATAATATTATCAATATAAATATAAAAATATTTCATAAATAT
Source organism: Glycine tomentella (assembly GCA_007407185.1). NCBI lineage: Eukaryota > Viridiplantae > Streptophyta > Magnoliopsida > Fabales > Fabaceae > Glycine > Glycine tomentella. Next base: position 1,121,552 of record PYAF01005630.1, read on the forward strand.
AGATATATTAAAATTAAGAAAACATAATTAGTTATTTTTTTAAAATATATATATATATATATATATTAAAAATGTTTAGTAACATTCTCAAGAATATATTTAAATTATAATTGTAAAAAGATGTTTTTGAGTATAATTAAATTATAAACATAGGATTTAAGAAGAAATTTTAAACTAAAACTACAAAAGCATGAATATTTAAAATTTATTTTCAGCAACGTAGGATTTGTTTAGAATAGTCCCTAAGTTGTTCAAGAATTCTTCACATTTTTCTTATGACCTTTCTAGGTGGCATTAGAAGAAAGAAATAAAACAAGAGCCCGCTTCAGCAGCTTCCACGTTGAGGGAATAAATTAATAAAGGAATATTCTTAATAATGACTTAGATAAAAAATCTAGATATTTTAGTAGTTAAGCACTATAAATAGCCAGACTATCTAAACTCTTTGCACTCAAGAAATTTTCAGTCTTCCCTCTAAAACAAACTTTTTCACCACTTTCCTTTACGTAAAATTACCCCGACAATTTTTTACTCAACTCGCCAAATTATCACAGATAGGCTAGGCTTCAATCCTTAACTTAAAAATTTTTAGGATTATTTCAGTGGCTTAAATGAACATATTTAGTTTTTACTCTAAATGTCTAGGTGATAATTTGGAATTTAACTTATTAGTATTTTGAAAAGTTTTATAAAATAATTTGAATAATTAGGTGATAATTTGGAATTTAACTTATTAGTATTTTGAAAAGTTTTATGAAATAATTTGAATAATTTAGATGCTTAATTGGCCAGGTTTAGTTCTAAATTAAATTATAAAACTATGCTTAAAAAGTTAATATAGGATGCAGTATTTAACGTTTTAAAATAAAGGAAATAATACTACGGGGCCAGAGGTAATAGTTAAGTAAACAAAGCAAACAATAGTACTATTTCAGCTTTTGCTTTTCTCGGTTAGTAACCACCCCTGGTTTTCTAAATAGATACTATTATTGGTCCAGCCTTCCACCATACTATTTACAAACCAGTATGGTAATAACCTCACACTACCCCACAAGCTTAAGATTGCCTGTATAAAAGCTTCGTTTCCGATAACAACTGCCCGTAAGCTATAGTTCCTCACAGCTTTATCCCGACCAAACTTCCAGGCACTATGATACGTATTCCATTCATGTGCCATGCAAGCCAGTTATGGCCGAGCACCTCTGAACCTCGGCATGGCCGAGAACCACTCACCTCGGTAAGCCCGAGGTCGGCACCCAACTCGGCCATGTACCCAACTCGGCCATTATGATCCCTGCATACACCATGAATCCGGCAACCTTAAGCCCGGCATGCACCAACCCGGCAACCTTGAGCTCGGCCAAACGAACTCGGACTTCCATGAACTCGGCCACCATCCATGAACTAACCAGCTCGGCCTCCATTCGGCCACCATGCTCAATGAAGTCGGTCACCATGCATCCAGCTCGGCCACCATGCACCCAGCTCGGCCACCCTCCATCCACCTCGGCCACCCATGCACCTCGGCCACCCATGCCCTCGGCCACTCAGATAACTCGGCTATAATAGTATGGCTGTAGAACCAAGACCGGCCGTACCTATAACCCATGCATGACCGTTCCTTACAATATACCATCGTGGCCCTGCACTACCATATTCTATATACATATCGGTATCTTAGCACAAACCACAACATCTCTGCCCTCCATGTTTTTCTTTACGTAGATATGCATATATATATATATATATATATATATATATATATATATAAACATATAAAGATATAAAGTTATATATATATATATATAAATAAATATATATATGATACGTATATATTGAGATATAAAAAAAAAATGTATATATAATTACATATATATATATATATATTGGGGATATAAATATAAATAAATAAATATATATATATATATATATAATTATGTATTTATCCCTATATAAAATTGATAGTTCTAAATATTAAATAAATTTATTTGTTACAGTCTTCCGAAAACAATGTATGAAGTATTATTCATCTTAATAATATGAGTAAATAATGGTAATTTCCTAATATGGATTTGAGGAATCAAATTTTATGATGACATTGAACAGCTCGTAATTATTAAATTTATTTTTGGTACAATTTTATCTGGACAGAGTATAAAATGTTATCTATCTTGAAGAAGGATAATATTTTTCTTATATTATGAATTTTTGGTGATATGAATGAAATTGATCCGGGTTTTCAAGACCGGACCTATGATTTTATGAGATTGACCCGAGTTGTGAACACCGGGCCTATGCTACTGATTTTATGAGAATGACCCGGGTGTGACAACCGGGCCTATGATATTCAAGAGATCAGGTGCTAATACATGGAAATTCATGCATGATTAGGGTAAGACGGCCGCAGCATTCCTACATGATGTACACATGTAGAGGCCATGTGCACCTGTGACCATTGCATTTCATTCCATGCATCCATACATTCATGCATGAATTATTGATCTGCTTAAGTATGTGATGAATTAGATTTGCTTTATTTACTACCTCTCTAAGGTGTCTGAGAAAATAGAATTGTCTTGTTTACTAACCTTTCTAATGTGATTGATATAATAGATTTGTCTTATTTACTAACCTTCTAACATATTTGGTGGTTTAGATTTGCCTACTGAGAAATTTATTTCTCATTAGAATTATTTTATTTTATTTTTAGATGACAAGGATGGTCAGATTTCTTGAAGCTGGAGTTTGGTTGATATGTTAAAGAAGCCATATACTGTGCAGGATTTTGAAAAGAGATTTGTATTTGTATATTTTTGTATCAGAGACATGGACTAATGTATCAGTCCTTCATATATTGTAAATTTTATGACAAAGAATTTTACTAGTACACGTTCCTTGTAAAATTTTGGTTCTATTGTTCCTACCTCAATTCATATTTTTCGTTGAAAGATAAAAGGTTAAAATAATAAAATTTAAAATAAATAAATAAGTAAGTATAAAGAAAATTAGTTAGGATGTTACAACTCCATTATGCCAAAGCACACATATCGCATCTCCACTGAATTATCTACTTACCGTGGTGCTTGTTGCACCGGATAATCCTTCACGTGAGAAAATAAACAAATGAATAAATAATTAAATTAACCTTAAATTATAAAACTATTTTTAAGATTTTTTTAAATGTATATTTACTATAAAATATACCTTACATTATACATATGTTTTATTTAATTGTTTTTAAAAATAAATAGAAGCATTTAATAAAAATATATATAGTTAATCAAGTAATCAGGTAAAAACTAATTTGTGAATATGAGTAACTAATAATATATTTACAAAAAATTTGAATATGAGTAAATAATATCTGGTATTAAAAATTCATATCAAAATTTAAAACCAATTAAAATTGAGATTTCAAATAAAAAAACTCTCTCAGTGTAAAATAATAATTTTAAAAACAATGCTTAATTGTAATTTTCCTTGGTTAATGTGCATTTTTGGCTTCTCATTTTTCTTTTGAATTTATTCTCTTAATTGTTAATTTTTTTAAGTTTAGTAATGTGATATATAATATTTTATGTAAATAAAAAGAGACAAAAGGATTTGAATGTTAAAATTGAAATCTTGATAAATTAAATTAAATTAAAACAAAAATTACTGAAGAATTGAAATCTCTCATTAGTCACATATCATAATAGAACGATAAAAACATAGTGAGACCTAAAATTAATTAAAAATATAAGAATAACAAATAATATTTAACTCACATATCACAAGAAGAAAGACAATATATGTGAAAATGTCCAAACATTTAAGGGTAAAGACTTATATTTATAGAATAAAGGTTTATTGATAAGACTAATTTGTTTTTAT
>PYAF01005630.1:1125524-1136975 GCA_007407185.1 Glycine tomentella
CTTTTTATTTTAAACTTAAACAAATAAATTTTCACTTTTGTATTAAGAAATTAAAGAACTACTTCAATTAACTAATAAAACAACCATTTAAAGATTTATTAAACCGACACACACATATACATATATATTTCGAATATTTTTAGTAATATTTTATTTTCCTATAAATCTTTCTAAAAATTCATAAAGAAAATATTAAATAAAAAGTATTTAATATCTTAAATATAAAAATATTTAACACTCATCATACAAAATAAAATAAAAATTTAAATAAATTTAATATTTTTCATTTTTATCTTTATAGAAAAATTCATTTTAATCTTACTGATTTTTTTTTCATCTTTAAATTTGTTTTAGATAATATTTTTCACAGTTCAAAACACTTATTTACTATTTATCTAAAGTTCTTTAAAAACTAAAAAATAACATATGTTTTATAAAGAGAAAAATAAAAAAATTACAATAATGAAAATTTAAAAAATATTAAGTTATAGGGAAAAAGTATTTGAACTTAAATAAAAATAAATAAAAGGATATTGTAAAATAATTTTTTATTTTTATTTTTTATTCTTATCAAATCATGTTACATATTATTTATATAAATCTTATATTTTTATAGGTATAGGTGTACATACATTATTAAAAAAAAAGAGAAGAAGATTGGTTCTACTTCTAGCATTGGAAGCTTTGGATTACCTTCCGCTCGTGCTTCCTCGTGGAGACCCTTCAATGAATTGTAACCGTCCGATGGATTTGATGCCTTGTTGAGCGTTGGATGGAACTGGCAACGCGATCTGGCCGTTCATTATTTACAACTAAATTGAATTTTCAAAAGCTTCGAAGAGAGAGGGAGTGTGTGTGTGTTTGTGTTGCGTTTTCTCCTTCTCCTTCTTCTTCCACTCTTACCTTCTTCAAATCCCACACTTCTTCTCCGTTTTCTCTCTCTACAATCTCTGCAACCTTCTCTCCCTCTCTCTCTATCTTTCCGAAGCTCCCTCTCCTCGAGTACAGCGTTTGGATCCACGCGCCGCTCAATTTCGTAACAGTCGTAGTAATCCCGAGCTGCGCAATCCACGCGCGCGGTCTTCCAATTCGAGCTGCGGTTTCGAACTATCGCCGCTTTCTTTCTCTGGAGAACCGTAATCGTAGGTCGTTTTCAGCGGAATTCGGAATTCGCGGTGAGAGTTTTCGGATTTTGTGTTTGTTTCGCGTGCCATGGGGGAAGGTGAAGGAGGAGGTGATTGCTTTCAGAAGAATGCATCGTTGTCGGAAGTTGTTGCTCCGGCGGCAGCGTCGTTGGAAGTTCCGGCGAAGAAGCTGGCGCGGCAGCTTGATTTTACAGGCGCGCCGGAGCATCCGCCGCAGCTACCGGTGGCTGTGTTGCCGTTGCCGCCGCAGGCGCCACCTGCGAGGGTTGGGTGAGTTGGTTGAAACAGTGTGAATTTTTGAAATGATTTACTGTCTGTTTTTAGTTTTGAATTGATGTTTGAAAAAAGTTGAAGTTTTGATCGTGTGCTTCTTAGGAATATATGAAATTCTGTGGATTGGAGGCTCGTGTATGGAGTTGCTTTTTATTTTTGTTGGTTTTAGTTTTCAAATTAGTACCGTGGCAGTGATATTGTCACGGGAGACACTGTTTTGTTTTGTTTGGAGGATTTTAGTTCTTGTGTGAGCTGAGCTTTCTGTGCATGTGGAATGTCTTGGTTTGCTATTAACAAAAGGCAATTTTGGCGATCATTTCCGTTCTATTTTACTTTTGCTCTTGATTCAAATGTTTTCATTGGTTTGCTGTAACTGTAGTTTCTTCTTCTAGTGGGAATAAGATGGCTGGAGGTCTAAATTGTTTTTAGTGACTTACATTAGTAAGTTAGGAATTTTAGAACTGTAGGTGCATAATTGATGAAGTTGTTTATAGTAATTTCCGTTTGTGTTTGAGCTTTAATGGTTGGGATATGATTGTAAGATGTAAGTATTCTAAATTTTTTCTTACCTATGGCACGTGCATATGGATACAAGTCTTAGTATGACACAGTTGTGATATGGGGATATGAATTCTGTTTAGGAAGTTGGATATGGGTACAATAGGATACAACATAATGGTTTTGGACAGTATGGTAGAATCACACGTAAAAGGGTTGGGACATGAGAGAAGAAGACCAATGGTTGTATCTTATCCATCGCATGATAATACAAATTATCATTTGTCAAGAATGTGGTATCTACTATGGTATTGGTAAAAGATGCAATTGATGCACTATCACGTACATATTTAAAGTATCCATGCTTCCTGGATTCTTGTGTTATGGATACGTTGGTTCGTTTTGTATTTTATTTACCTATGAAACTAAAATACTTGTGAAATGAAATTTCTGTTCATTTTCCTTTTTGGCTGGGAGCAAGGGTTATGTTCAATGCAGATTATGAATATTGTTTTCTTCACTTTCGATTAGTGTTGTTAAATAGCGGCCATGGTGCCACCATGGCGGAAGGGGGTGGTGGATATTTTGTCTACCACCATAGCCAATTTGTGAAGGGAGGGCCTGCATAAGACAATGGCGTGTTCAGTGTCATCAATGGTGGAATGCAAAAACACGGCGGAAGGTCAAAATTCTACCACATAAACACACCATTGTGCCATATGGCACCGCCATGGCAGGCTTCCCTTCACAAATTGCTCATGGCAGTTGGCAAAAAATTTGCCACACCATTCTGCCACGGCGGTGCCATGGCCGCTATTTAACAACATTGGGTGTGTTTATATGGAGGAATTTCGGCTTTCCACCATGTTCCGCCACTGATAACACTGCTTTCGATCATATCATTGCAAGTTGCAGCCTTTTTCTTTCGGGGGGTTATTTTATAATATGCTTTCATCACCAATGTTTTCTCTTTTGTGTACATCAATCTATGTCTGGCTCTTTTTTCTAAAGTATTTTCTCACAAAATGTGAATGATCTGGATTTTTCTTCCAAATTATTTTCTTATACAATGTGAATGTTCTTCGCTCTATTCTTTCACAATTATAAGGCCTACATATTTCAGAAGTTGCAGCTTGAAGTGAAGCAGGCATTTCCTAGTTGTAGTAAATCATTTCAAAGGTTTGGTTGAATGGTAAATGATAACTCTGAATGCCATATTGAGTATCTGTTTATGTTTAGACAAGCTTGAATTGATGAATCTTTTTGTGAGTAAATAAATATTAAGATGTCCACTTTGACTGTTGCATTTTGCAAATGTCTTGATGGGGTAGCTCAAACTATATGTTTTGGTCTTCAATTAACTAACCTTTACTTTTTCAGGAAACCAGAATCTCCAAAATCAAGATCAATACCTAACTTTGAAATGAAAGATGCTACTCCAAAGAAGCAAAAGCAGTGCAATTGTAAACACTCTAAATGCTTAAAGCTGTAAGCAAAACTCTCTCTCTGTGTGCGTGTGTATGTGTGTGTGTGGATGAGTTGTCAAACTTGAGAGTTTACTTAAATTCGTGGACCCTCCGCAGACTCGATTCGTAAACTAAGAGTTTACCCAATTATAACAATAATATTAAAAAAAAACTATAAATTACAATATGCACGAACATAATACTAACACAATAATATCAATAATTCAACATTTCAACTCTATACTCTATAGTAAAGAAAAGTAGCAAACCAGAATAATTCAACAAACTAATGGTTTATATTAGAGAGTAATTGAGCCTGATATCATATTAATAAGACCCAACCCAACTGAGGATGACAAGAGCTTGGAAGAATGAAGCTCACAAAAATCACAATATCAGAAATCACAAATTAACTAATGAAGATAGAAGGGGCTCACAACAAGTTTGGAGGAACGAAGGTGGAATACAAGCTTTGAAGCTGAAGCAGAGGTGAACAAAGCTTGGAAGCCTTTGAACATAGGAGAGAATGGTACTCTCAGAAGCTTGGGATCCCTTCAAAAGCTGTCAGCTTACAAATTTAGAAGAGGAGAAGCTGAAACGAGCTCTAATGCGAGCACTGGGCAGAAAGCAAAGACGCAATTGTGAAAGATGTTTGAACCCCAATCACACCTCAAAACGCCCGACAAAGCACGTTGTTTTTTGGTCTGAAATGGGTGTATTGTAGACTTGCACAATCAGTCTTTAACTCCCAAGTCTCTGTGATTTTGTCCAATCCTATACAAGTTCAACTGAGCCTACAAGAAAATGATTACAGTAGCGAGTTAAACAGATTTGCATGTCTGAGATAGTTAGCTAAACTCGGACGAGTTTACAAGTTGGCATGTGAGTTGGACAACCATGTGTGCATGTGTCTCTAGGAACATGTGCCTGTAAAGTAGAAGGCTATAAGCTCACATTGGCAAATGTATGCGCACATGCCATGTTTGTACTGTGTGCTTGTGTAATCACATTTGTTGCTGTTCATAGTATATTAGTAACTTGTTTCTATCAGAAATTTATTTTCTTTTTTTCATATTAACAAAAAAGGATTTTTCATAAATGACTCCATTTATTTATTCTTTGTTTTTATTATGGTTAAGCTCAGAATTGCTACCTGTGTTTTCTGAGTTTACTTTAGAAATTTGTTTTTGTTAGTTAAGTTGCCTCATGTTACTCATTGTTATTTTGATCAATTTTCTTTTTTCCCTCTTCTCTTTTCTGGTTGTTTGTTCCGTTGCTTTTGTTTTTTGGGGATTTTCTTTCCATTGTTTGATAAATGACCTGTAAAATTTAAATGCATATAGGAAGATGAAATTAGTTTGATGTGTTTGAAGGCAGATCTAAAGCGTAAACCTAGCAACTCAGCAAATAGGGTACTATAGACTACCTGGGTGAGCTTGTGACAGTCAGCTGTGGGAACCAGTGGCCTGCTTTGAGCATGACCATCCAATTTTTTTGGGATTAACTGTCTCATTCAATAATATTGAATACTTCAAAAATTGCGAGGAAAATGGAAATAGTTGGGAACATGGAAATATCACTCTTGACCAGGAAACAAATTGGAAAATATTTTTGTTCTGTCTCCATCAAATTCCTTATTATATTATGTATGTGTAGTTATATGATAAAGTCATTGGTTCCATCACCAAAGTTATGCTGAACCATTGTGGTGAAACAATATATTTTTCTTTGAAAAGGATCTGAAAGGGTATTATTTAAAAAAATTACTGTCTTCAGTCGTTTTGTTCCTTCAACAGAGGGCATTTTGTTGTTGCAACTTTTTGTTTGCTATATCAAACTAATTTTTGAACTATTTTGAGCAGGTATTGCGAATGTTTTGCATCAGGAATATATTGTGATGGTTGCAACTGTGTAAATTGTTTCAACAATGTTGAAAATGAAGCTGCTAGACGAGAAGCTGTTGAAGCTACCTTAGAGCGCAATCCAAATGCATTTAGGCCCAAAATTGCTAGCAGTCCTCATGGAACACGTGATAGCAGGGTACTCAGTTCTAACTTTTTATAACTGGTAGTGTTGTATACAATGTTTTATTTTTTGGATGATATTAAAAGTTTCAACTATTACTCTGTTGGAGCATACTGTGAATTCTATGCTGATAATGCCTGACAACGGTTGTGCTCAAATTATCTTTTCCTTCTGTTCATTGTGGAATTTTATGGAAAAGGGATATTTTCTGTATATGACGGGAGGTCACTTTCTCCGTGAGATTTTTTTTCCTATAGTAAAAATCATGCTATTTCAATTAGGTGCTACTTTCCATAATTGATAACCATGGAATTTAGCCTTTTGCTTATGAGTGAAAAATCAATTTTCTGTTGGCCCATGCCCTTCAATTTGTTGATTTTGTTTTATCAAGTTATAATGTTGATCAATTATTCCTTTTGTCAATGTACTAAAATGATTTTCTTCTTAATGAAACCAATTCATTTTGTTTTTAGTCTCCTTATTTAATCTGCTTTTGTTTAGCTACTTAAGGATATAAACTCCATATAAAATGCTAAAATCTAATTGGAACTTTAGAAGTAACTCAGACAAATAATATTTTTTGAATCATGTTCCTATAAGTAATGTCTTTGCAAGAAGTTGGACTTTTCATGGCATATTTATATGGAAAGACGGGAGCTTACCATCAAATAAATTGGCAAGTGCCTTTATATACGCTCTACATAAATGATGAATAAAGGTTTCTGGACTTTAATATTCCTTGTAGAAGAAAAATGTGTTGAGATTGAACATCTTTTTTTTTTTTTTTTTTTAAAATTTTATACTTAAAAAATGTGTAGTTTTTCTAGTCTTGAGTCTTGACTATCTAACTTTGAAAATAAATGTAGGAGGAGGCTGGGGAAGTTTTAATATTAGGAAAACATAACAAGGGGTGTCATTGTAAAAAGTCTGGGTGCCTCAAGAAGTATTGTGAATGCTTCCAAGCCAACATTCTTTGTTCCGAAAATTGTAAATGCATGGACTGCAAGAATTTTGAGGGAAGTGAAGAGAGACAGGCTTTGTTTCATGGAGATCAAAATAACATGGCATATATTCAGCAAGCGGCAAATGCTGCCATAACTGGAGCTATTGGTTCCTCTGGCTATTCGTCGCCTCCAGTATCCAAGAAAAGAAAAGGTCAAGAACTCTTCTTTTGGCCTACAACCAAGGATCCATCCATTAGCAAGTTGGGACAACAGGTAAAACTTGCTCATAGCACAATTGATACTAGTTCAGGGGTTTCTTGACTTACGTACACTATCAGCATAATTAATTTTTAATGCCCACCAGGTAAACCATGTCAGAGGTCCAGCACCTTCCTCATCCTTGTCACCTGTCTCAGGTGCTCGTGTTGGAACTGCAACATTAGGTCCTTCAAAATTTATGTACAGGTAATATTGGTTATAAATATGAAATGAAGATAAATTTACTACACTTAATTGCTGACTTGATTATTGTTGAAGGTCTCTTTTAGCAGACATTATACAACCACAGCACCTCAAGGAGTTATGCTCAGTTCTGGTTCTAGTATCAGGACAAGCTGCAAAGACACTTACAGGTATATTGACATCATACATCACCAATCACCACTTGTGCTATTGATATCTGAAGGTCCATTATGTTTTCCTCATTATTCATTGTATGAATGACTGGTATTAGCCTAGAAAAAGTTTTTTTTTCTCTGTTCCTTTTATTCAACTGTTGCATTTGCATTTAAAAAAAACAGTAAAACACTATTGTTTTTGCATGTTTGGGGGCAGACAACCATTCCATTATAGCCTTGTCCAATTGTCCTCAAACTCATGATTCCATACGAGTCCGCTCTATACCTAGTTTGTAAGTGATTAAACTAAGTGAGTTACTTGGTTTTGGTACTTTGGAATTGTTTACTCAATTTTATGATCTAGCAAGCAAGATTGACAACCATGGTCAGCACACCAAATGTTTTATTTGGCCAGAAAAGGGGGATAGAGGTTGCATAAGGACTCATGATTTGGCTCGGTGGTTAGTGTCAGTGAGACTAGGTTTTTCTTCAGCGAATGATTATTTCAACCGGTAAATCCAATATCCTATTATAGTAAATCCACAACCGAATATATTGCTGTCTGTTTTCTTCTTTTACTCACATGTGGCTTTTCCACAAAAGAAAAATAAATTGGTGGGCTGTGTATCCACTAGTTATACACAGTTTAGGGTTACATTAAGCTGTCATACTATGTTAAGGAAGAGAGGATGTGATGAGATTTGTATGTCAGTTATACAGCGGGGAATATAAATCAAATTATATATCTACTAAAAGTGATAAATAAAGGGATATACATTTGTTGAAATTATAGGGTTTTAGTCATAGAGGGAAGAAAAGGAGAAAATAGACTATAGAGACTAAATACTTTGAAATTGATATGATGTATTACTATGTGATACACAACATGAAGTGCTAACCTTTATTTAATATATTTTTTATTACCATGTTATTGGTACGGAGTATCCACTGGTTTTGTCGATGATTAATCTCTCATCATCTAGCTAGCCACCTTTGGTGGGGTTTTCACTTCCAATCATTTTTTTTTTCATTCACAAGAATCAAACTTAAGACCTTATTTAAGAGGACCAAACCTAATACCACTTGGACCAACGACTTGTTGGTACTAACCTTTATATATCAATACTAGATCATAATCCTAACTAAATAAGGAAACAACAAATCATGAGAGAATAAGGAAATACGAAGAGACTAATCCTAAGAGATAATCTATGAAATACGAATGCCCCCGACTGTCCCTGTTAATCATTACTCCGATCCCGAAGGCCAACACAATAGGATCAGAATCCTGTGGTGTTATCCCATGCTCAATTTTTGGCCCCCGGTCGACTTCGTGGTTTTGGCCCTTTTTGATGATACTCTACATTATTCCAAAGATATGATCAAGATACTATCAAATATTTTTCATATATTCTAATAACATTTTCTCCTAATTATCGTAATCACAAACTGTACAATATATAATATCCGTATTACATTTTTTCTAACATGGTTCATCAACGTATCCTCTTTATAACTCTCTACTTTGTGCATTAAGATAACAGTCAAAATCTAATTAGGAAACAATTCATCTTTATGTTATTTTTGAAAAGTGACAATGACATATTTGTTCATCTAGGATTGTCATTCTGTACAACGGTCATTATGCATCAATAAATAATTCATGAAGCACTGCTATAACCATGGTCCACGGGACATTTTCCATTAAATTTTTTGGCTACAACCTGCTAGTTTTATTATCACTTTATGCCTTTTGTAATACACCAAGTGACTTCAGCCTTGTCAATATATACATCATTAATTACTTTTTCCTCACCAATCATTGTTATTATTATGATCAGACCAGAAAATTTTAATGGAAAAGCAAGCAGAAGATCAGACGGAAACTTCCCTCGCTTCTTCAAGTCAAGAGCAATTGCCAAGTCAAAAGGAAGGTCACGCTGAGAAGACTGTGGCAGATGATTGTTCGAGTGCAAACCAAACAGATAAAATCAGCCCAGATAATTCCAGTTCAGATGGTGCTGATGTCCCAAAAGGGAGGCCAATGTCTCCTGGGACTTTAGCCTTGATGTGTGATGAGCAAGATACCATGTTCATGACAACCGCCTCCCCCATTGCGCCAATGGCCCATGCTTGCAATACATCTTCACAATTTCCTTATGGACAAGGAATGACAGAGGTCTATGCTGAGCAAGAAAGGATTGTATTAACAAAGTTTAGAGATTTTCTCAATCGGGTTATCACCATGGGAGAAATAAACGGCAAGTTAATACTTTCCTCCTTTAGTTATAAATTTACTTTTGGAAACACTCATAAAATCCCTTGGTGTCATTGGGGCTTTGGCGAGAAGACTATCAGCTTTCCATTTTCGCATTACTTGCTTTATTGTTAAAAATGACTAATTAATATTCCCATTTTCAGAAACAAAGTGTTCTTCGTTGACCAGAAATGAATTAGAGAGTCAAAAGGACCCAATCATCAATGGCGTTGGAAATGCCAGTTCTGAGATAGTGCTACAGCAGGGAGCCACTAGCAATGGTGTTACTAAGCCTGCTGGTTCACCTTTGGTTACAACTTCGACATCTATGATCCCTGGTAATATTGCCGAAAATGGGAAGACTAAGGTGAAGATCGAAAAAGAGACATGAAAGGAATCTAACTTAGAAGGATGTGCAGAGATACGATTGAAAGAAAAAATAAGAATGTCTTTAAGGTATGCTAGAGCTTCTGTGTAATATAATTATAAAAACATTGTCATTCTTCATTTTCTGCCTTATCTGTTAAGCACACAGGCCTCGCCATTAGCCCATGTAGGATCATTTTTTTTCTTTTTAATTTTCTTGTCCTACTTTGGTCATTCATACATATCTAAATTAATTTTTCAGCTTCAACATTGCTTTATTGCGATGCTTGTAAATTGCTGTTATAATTTAATAAGTTAATATTGCTTAGGTTTTTCGTTGAATGACTTCCATAACTTGTAATGTAATTTAAAATATACATTATTATTCAGGGATTTTTCCATGTTTCCCTTTAATTCTGCTTTGTTCATTACTGGTCCTTTGTATTGCCAGTAATATTTCAACCGTTGAGGTTTAAGCTCTGTAATAATTCAATTAGCTGTTACGGACTTTGGCTAGGCCATTGAGTGTTTAAATATTTTAGATTTAGACATTTTGTTGTCTATTATTTTGAAGAGGCTAATTGCCTATTTCGTTCTTGTTGATAGGAGCAAAGAAGCGTATCTAGAATTAGAAGCCCCACTATAATATAACTTTTTTATTTGTTGTTTCCTCACCATTTTTTGCCATTGATGTTTTTACATAACTTATATTCTTGTACTATTATTCGATCCAACTCCGATTACTTGCATCCCTAATTTTTTTAAAAATTAATCATTTATATTATATCTAATAATCAACTTTGGTATCATTTTTAATAAGCCAATTAAAAATGATTAAATTGTTCACATGATTCTCTGTTATATAATTTTTATAATTACAAGTTGATAGTATATATTTAAAATCAAAAGGTGATAAAAATAGTTAGATATATAAATACTATAATAATAACATTACATATTATATTAATAATTATGTTCCAATTTATGTTTTTCTTTAGTTACTTTAAAATATATTTTATGAACAATAATAATTAAAAATAATGATTTTATAACTATGTAGTTAAATTTAAAATATTTCACAATATTTATTTCAATTGATAATTAATGATAGAAATTAAAATAAATAAAAGCGAAGAGGTTATTCTTAAAAAAATAAAAATGAATAAACAATACAAAACTTTGAAGATTGTATTGACTAAATAACTTTGATAACTTGTGTTTTATATATTATTCCAAATGCCTATACAAGAGAGTTTTTACCCTCTCATTCTATTATAAATTGTCATATAAGATAACTTGTATATTAGTTGTTATTTATTTTAATTTAAATTGTAAAATGTGAATATTTTTTTTTCATTTTTATATGATAATTGATTAAAATCATAAAAATGATTAAAATTTACTTGTATTTAAGTATTATCCCATGAAAAAATAAAATAGAAAATAAAAAGTGATTAGAAAGGCAACATTCAACCATCAATATCCACCTGACACAAAATTGCATAATACGAAAGGTTATCCGAAGGATCCCTAAAGGAAAAGTAACTAACACACTTCAATAACAGCACTCATATTTTCTGTGTCATTCATAAGGGATTGAGTTTGAATCTGAAGCATGACTATATGTAATTGCAGAAAAAGAAAAAAAAAAGCACACACACTTCAAGGCAAAAGAACCAAAATAATACAAATTAAATAAAAAATTACCAATTTGGTGCAACTTTCAAACTATTTACAAATCTGGGGCAACTGGTCACGCCCAGAACTGGGCATGACTGGTCACGCCCAGAACTGGGCATGACTGGTCACGCCCAGAACCAGGCGTGACTGGGGGGTAGTCACGCCTGGTTCTGGGCGTGA
>PYAF01005630.1:1137075-1183767 GCA_007407185.1 Glycine tomentella
TGACCAGTTGCCCCAGATTTGTAAATAGTTTGAAAGTTGCACCAAATTGGTAATTTTTTATTTAATTTGTATTATTTTGGTTCTTTTGCCCACACTTCAATGATATACTAGCTTTTACGATATTAACATTATTAAGTCAAGCATATAAATAGTAACTACACAGGAGTCCTACAGTTTATATATTGATATAATTTTTGTGGAAATTGATATTAAAAAATAAATTTTAAAATGAAATGTGATAAAAATAACATTTTATATAAAAATAGTATAATAATTATCAAAATTATATTTATAATATATATATATATATATATATTAACATAGACCCACCTAAAATATAGGTGTAAGTTAGCCGTCTGCACCTTTTTATTTGAATAAAATAATATTTTTTTTAGATTTGAATTTATATAAGTTAAAGGATATATATGTAAATTTATTTTATTTTAATTACCTAATTTAGTTTTATTTTATTAACCCCTTTTTTTCTCGCCCACATCGTCGCTCTCGTTCGCATCATCAAATCCACTCGTCTTTCTCTTCACACAAAGCAATTGAAACAATCAAACAAACCTTCATCCACAATGTTTGAATACAGTTTAGCATGAAGCTGCAATTTTGGATTTATTGGGAACGTGTTACCACAGGGACTGTGGATACAGATAATTGATTTCATCAGAAGTATATGACATATTTGGGGGTGAGGGAGGAATGTTGTAGATACGGATATTGCAATTTTCGAATTGCACATTTGGGGGTGAGGGGTCTACTAATGAAAAAAAGAAATTCCAATCTGAAACTCATAAATGGAATCAATGGAACTTAGACTATGTTGTTGTCGGCAGATTTGTTTGTTTATATTCTTACTTGAAAGTCTCATCAACGGAGGTCATGCGTGTTTTAGTCCTTAACCTTTAGATTCTTAAGACTTTAAAATATTAATAAAATGCCATGATGTTGAATTAGATAATTCAGATTGGGATGAAACATGAGAGTTGTTTTGTAGTAGAGGAAAAAGAGCATATATATTGGATTATCTTTGGTCATTTGGTGGCATCGTGAAAATGAAAGCAGAGAGCAAACTACACTTGCACAACATAAAGAGAAGAATATGATTAAGAGAGAGGAGACAGTGGGAAAGAAAAATAGGAGAATTTTCAGTTATTTTAAAAAATAAAACGAAAAGAAATTCACATTGTTAACCTTTAGTTCATGATAATTTAGGTAAAAGAAAATTGGATTTATTTTGTCCAAAGCAAAAGGTGTTAGATGTTAACATAGACATTTTAATCTTTAAATGGATCTATGTTATCACTCCCCATATATGTATGTAAGTGTAGTTTTTGTTAATTCATCACCACCAATCATTTTCTTTTGTAGTAGACTCTTTGTATAAATGTTACCCGCTTTTATAACCCAAATCAATTTTAATCATAAATGTTACTCTAACCCCACTTTTATCAACCGGAAAAATTAGTCGAACAGTCGTTGGTTGTTACTGAAACCGTTTTGTTACGCTGAGAATGTAGTTTCATGCTAAGCAAACATGTTAAATCAAGTAAAATTAAAACACATGCCAAACTTGAAGGAAATAACTTGATTAAAGTAGCACACTGAAGCTTTACTCGTCACCCCAAAGAAACAATTATTTTCCTTCAATTTTTCTCTTTGTGGAAACCAACTTTAATTTATTATTTAATCTAGGAAGGAAGCAAACATTAGTTGTTACATTTTCTATTGTAGAACATCCAACATGCTGAACACTTGGCTTTCTCATAGACGCGCCATTGACTTTGGAGTAGATGAAGCAGGTACACTCTGCAACCGCAAACAATACAAAATACAATGTCAAGCACTTGATCTTGTTTCTATGACAAGAAAGACAATTTTATTTACTGCTTTTACATTTCTTTTCCGTTCAAATATAACTAGTATTTTGATCCCTACAAAAGTATCCCACTTGCAAACTAGTGCTTAATTTAAATTGTTGAAACTTTCCCATGTACCCCTAAACATGTTTGAATAATCAATATGATTGAATCGTACAATAATTAAAACTGAATTTCATGAAATTTGATTAGAAAATAAAGAACATGCATCTTACCAGAGGAATGCCTTTGAGTGCTCTTTCTTCCAAATACCTAGAGGGTTTATAGAAGTTACCATATAATTGTGCCCATTTTTTTAGGCTGGTATATATACGATTAGCCCCAACCAAATCTGCCCAGAAAACAATGCCACCCCTGCCAAAAAAATTGATTGAAATGAGACACAAGCTAAAAAACAGGGCCGACATATAAAGCATGCAAACTGTTCAAAAGGCAAAACACAAACGCTGGAGTAAACTCCAAGTACATGGGACACAAGGACATCATCAATTCTACTTTCTGCAGATAAAAAGATTACTAATTGCACATTTCATCAGATCTTGATTAAACATAAACAATTATGTTTTGCAACCTGGACACAAGTCTAGGTTATAAGGAGTTCAAACAGTTCGCAAATTGTTATATTTAATTACGTAACCATGTGATGACTTTATAATGCCCTTTCTTAGTGATTCATGCATTCATTGCTCCTTGGTTGATGCATAATAGGCACAAAAAGATTTATCAAATAATCTCGACAGATTCTCTTTTGCTTTCCCCCAATAAAATGTGCTGCATATCACTTGCAATTAGCTAGTGGCCCAGTAGCACCTTTTGGATTTCTCTAACAACATCTCATTTTGTTTCATTTTTTGTTGCTGTTCCTTATTGGTTAGTGGTTTTTACTACTTTATTGCACTGTGCATATTATTTTTTAAGATTTTACTCAGCTTTATCTCCTTGGTCCCATTTCTCAGTTATGTCAATTTTAAAGAGTGAAAAAAAGGAAATCCAACCGGTAATTTGGGAAGCTCATTCCAAGAACAGATGCAATGTCAAGGTCTGATGCTCGAATAACAACTCCATCTTCTAGAACACGGCATGCCTCATTAACTACTGGGAAGAGTATCATCTCCACGATCTCTTGGTCAGTAACAGATATAGGCTGCAAATAAAACAAAAAAAATATTAGTTTTCCTTCACCCAATGACAGACAAATATCTGTTTTCCATCTAGTTTGAGAGAGGAATCTTAGATTAAACCAACACTTGGAAAGCAATAATGTCAATTTCAATGCAATGTTAATATAAATGGGAGTCTTTATATGACACTGCCAAATAAAACCACCTTTCCATTGGGCATAATATTGCAAAGTCTTCTAGACTCCTCGATGATTGGTAGTATTGAAGGATCAGGTTTTGGATTGCAACCCTTTTCATAAATGTAGTACCCTTTCCCATTGTTTTTGCCTGGTAGGGCAGAGATAGCCAAGGTCAGAAATGATTATATTCACACAAAATGTTCCTTGTACAGAGAAAGTAAGAATTATTAAAAAAAACATATTGATCCACTATTACCATTTCGCCCAGATTTGATCAGAAGATCAAGCAGTGGAGATTTAAATATGCGATCAGAAAATGCATCAGCAAATACTTTTGAAGTAGCAACGGCAACTCCATAGCCAGCCAAGTCTTGAAGCCTGCAAGTCACAGAAAGATTGACTTCATACTACGAACTTCAGTGCAAGACTTAATGCTTGGTTCCTCACACACCCATGAAACCATTAACTTTTTCTTTATATGCCAGTCCTTAATTTTAGCATACTGTTGGTAACTTGAGATTTTTAAAGGTGTGTTTCAAAATGCCACATTGACTTCAAACAGTTTCTATAACATAGGATTGAACTAGAAACTTCAAGATATTGAAATAGCATCATTGGCACATGCATAGTGTTAATTTGTAAGTGCATGTATTGGGGATGCAGGGCAGAGGGTTAACATGGACTAACATATCAATTGAAGTGTGACATTTTAATTGACATGTATCTTGGGAAATACAGAAATCCTAAGAAAAGAGAATTACTGGAAAGGTCCAATCGGAAAGCCAAAGTTGCATATCAATCTGTCGATTCTGAAAACATCCACCCCCAAGTTGACCAACAAATGGGCACCTTGTGAATATGGGAAGAACGTTTTATTCACTGCAAAGCCAGTGCAATTACCAACCACAACAGGTGCCTTCTTTATTATTTTACCAACTGTTATCAGATCAAGAATCACTTGTGCAGAAGTTTTATCGGTTCGTATAATCTCCAAAAGTGGCATAATGTGGGCAGGACTGTATATCAAGAAATGAAGTCAGAAAGCATCCATAAAACATGTTGTCAGATATTTAAAACAGGATCTTAGTACAAGAGACATGTAATTCAATATCTAAGCTTTGAGACATTAACTAACAGATTTCAGAAACTTCTATAGCAGAGGGTAAGTGTGTAGTATAAAGTTACATTGTTTTTGAGTAAATGGCAATTGTAAGCATCTTCTTGGGGCAATAATGTGGCTATATTAACTAAATAACTATAGTAGCCTTTTGACTAAGATCTAGTGTGGGATCTGTAGTCATTAAATAAACTATAAAGCACATGGACATGCATCCCAGTGGAAAGAAGATATTTGAAAATAACAATAGTCTCAACTAGAATAGACCTCAGAAAATCAATTTAAAAATGATAAATACATAATAATACTAAATTCATTACAGTCTATCTGAATTATCTTTGCCTAAGGGTCAATTAAATTATTCAAACCAAATCCAGCCTGAAACTAGCCTCATGACAGGTCTAACTTCTTTGAAATATAGGAATGAATTACTTCATCTGTCTGTTTTCACCTGACCAAAGAAATCATGGAACCTATTTCCAACAAACATAGTTTCTTAGCCATTCACATCAATGCAAGAAATAGATTACCAGAGCAAAAAAAATACTGCAAAAGTATATACCAAAGGATAGAAAAGAATTTATAAGTGCCTTCACTATATACAGCTTACAATTAAACAAAACTTGGAGCTGAAAAGTTTTGCAGTATCCAGAAAACCTTTTAAAAATCAGCCAGTGACATTATGCTCTCATGTTGCTTTCATAAGAGGACGAATTAAAGCTTCTACATCCCTTATATGAAATAATAATCTAAAAGAACTTGGGTTCTGCTGGTGGATCAAGCAAGTATATAATGGATGAATCCACATAATAACCAGCTGCCAGAGATTAAACATGCTCCCCCACCCACCTGCACCCCAAAAAAATTTGCCCAGCATTCTAAACAAGTATTATTCATAAAATAAACTCTGATGCTCAGTCATATTTTGTTCTTCTAAATATTCACAACATAGAATAACACGACAATGTTCACATTCCATCAATTTCCTGAGAAGTGGACTAGGTGCCAAAGGGGTATAAATTATAAACCAAGTGCAGTTAACTTCTCTCAACGTATCAAAACAAATAAAAATACAGATAAATTTTAATGTGGTATTTGTTCCTATTCTCAGAAAAACACTCCCTCTTAAACTTAAATCACTGATCTAGAAAATTAAAAAAGTTTTTTTATTTTAAAAATGAAGACAACTAGAAAAATGAGTTATATAACCTGAAAAAATGAGCACCCGCAATGCGATCTTGAGAGCTGGTCGCTTTACCAACAACATCAAGGTCAATAGTTGATGTGTTTGATGCTAAAATGCAGTGTGGAGGACAAATCTTCTCAAGATCACTAAATATAGTTTGTTTGAGACTGATATTTTCAATTACAGCCTACAGAGAGAGAAAATTCGTGCTATTTAAATTTGATCAGACAACGGCATCAGCACAGAAATGTCATATATATCCTCTGTTGAATGTTACATATTTCCTCTGTTTAAAATGTATTCAGTGCCATGAAACTGAGGAAATGAACTGAAGAATAAATGTTTATAAGTAAAACACTTTGCCAAGTTCTTTAAAGGATCCAAATTCCAAAATTCTAAACCATGTCAGCTATTTTCCAAGTAAAACAATAAGGACTTTAGGCAACCAACCTCAATGACCAAGTCCACATCTTTAAATTCTGAGTAATCCAGAACACCTTTAAGCAGTGACAGTGCAGAATCTGCCTTCTGTTTCGTCAACTTTCCTCTTCTTACTAAGCCATTAACATTTGCTGTCATGCAAAATGAAACAAATACATTAAAAATGTTACAAAATTATAATATGTATCAAGGATGAGACAGAGAGTAGTTTACACTTTTCACGACCCTTTCCTTCTGTTCCATTAAAAAGTTTACGAAGGAGAAATTCATCCTTCAGAAAATCATACCAACAAAGTTGTAATAAATCCTTCAAATAATACTTACTGCTAAGAGCATTAAGCCATTAACATCCATTTTAATAACAATTACGTATACTAATCAATGTCCTGAAAATGTACTATTGATGATGTGAATATTAAACCAACCATTTGATAGCAGGTGCATAGTAAAAATGTCCTCAGAATAATTCTTCTGAGCACGATATTTGTATATA
The DNA here is from genome assembly GCA_007407185.1 of Glycine tomentella. NCBI lineage: Eukaryota > Viridiplantae > Streptophyta > Magnoliopsida > Fabales > Fabaceae > Glycine > Glycine tomentella. The sequence goes on from PYAF01005630.1 coordinate 1,143,499, forward strand.
AAAATTCCAGACAATGGAAGACACTACTCATAGGAACTAACAACAGCTTATTATTAGCATCAACCAATTAACAATTGATCTTCTGCATCCAATTATCTCAACTTCACAAATCAATCATGTGTATCCAATTATTCCTACTTCACTCACGTGACTGGAATAATTACCTTCTATTGTTTTTATTCCCTTCAGAAGAAATTCAGAATTGATTTCCTTGAGTATAACACGAATGTTGCCTAGAATAAGAGCTGTAGCAATGCCAGAACCCATTAGACCTCCTCCAATAACAGCAGCTTTTTTCACATTTCTTGGCTTAAGGCCGATATCAGTTACACCAGGCACCTGCCAAAAGACAATAGTTAGTGAATGGTGAATACATTAAATAAACCTGAGTAAACTATCAGTTGTTGTTTCCTCAAGTTTAGCCAAGTGAAGATGAGAAATCCATATTAAAACCTAAACCAACAAAGGTCATATCTAGCCACGTACCTTTGATATCGCCCGCTGTGCAAAGAAGACATTAATTAAACCTTTTGAGGTATCAGATATGACCAATTGCTTGAATACTTCTGCCTCCTGCAATAAGATTTAGTTATTAGCTGTGAATGCTAACCATGCTAGACCTAAAAAAATATCTATCTCAGACTAAACATTAATATGACAAGAAACAGAGTGAATAAAAATGGAAGGAAGAAAGCACATATTTCCTTCTGAACAAAGACTATATCATAGAACTAATAATACCTTTAGAACACCACTGTAGCCTCCATGGACTATTCCATGTTCAATCACATCTACACAAGCCTGCTGCTGAGGCAAATGTGGAGCATTCTTCTTGACTTGTTGCCTGGCAGTTTTCAACACCTCACGTGCTTCAGACAGAGAACCAATTTTGTCTGTCCTATGAAGTGAACGAATCCAAGGTTTGCGCCTCTCTCCAATTTCAAGTGCCCACAACCTAGATGCCTTTAGTAACTCCTCAGAAGACACAATAGCATCAATAAGCCCAAATTTCGTCCCTTCTTCTGATGTGATTGGTTTAGATGTCTGCAAGAAATGCAATGTCATATTTAATTAACATTTTTTGTCAGCACATAGCTTTTTCAAAAAATATATAGGTAAAATTATATGCATGATAACTCCAAGGGAAAAAATCATTGCTACTAGAATGAAGCCTGCAAACAAGTTATGCATAGTAATGAAGATCTCAAGTAACACAAACTAACAAACATATAATCCGTTCCTTTCTAATTCTTCTTCCGGTCTATATTCATCAAATTTAGTGCGTACAATTACGATTGACACTTCGCAAACAAATTAAGATCTCCAGTTTTCTCACTTTCTTCTATTCCTTTTCTTTTCACATTGCACAACTCGTTACTAAATAAGTATTTGCACTCATCAAATGCGGTAAAAATGCAGTGGAAACTCAAAACAATTGAAAATGAATGGTCAACATCTCACCAGCATCATTTCAACAGCTTTCGACAGCCCAATAAGCCTTGGAAGACGCTGTGTTCCTTAAAAATTACAAATTTTGTTAATATTTCAGTAAGTGCTACTAAATGATGAAAAGTTCCTTACACCTATTCCAGATTACGGAATATATGTGCATGCAAATGTTGATTACCTCCAAATCCGGGAATAATACCAAGAGTCAGCTCTGGTAGACCCAGTTGAGCTCTTGGAGCCGCAACACGCGCATGGCATCCCTACACAACAAGGTGTTACATTCCAAGCACTAATGAAGACACTTGGACAACAATTCTTATTTAAAGGAACAACATGGCTTCTCATTGACAAAAAACTAACCATTGCCAGTTCTAAGCCACCTCCAAGAGCAAGCCCCTCTACTGCTGCAACAACAGGCTTCTTCGAATCTGCATTTATCAATAATGCTAATTAATAACACTGCAAAACTCACACTTATAGAAACACCAAGGTAACGTTTCCTCCAAGGGAAGCTCAAACCAAAAGAACAGCCAGAACCTTCAATTGAATTGACTACTAGTTCCACGGAGACATCAGGGAGATGCGAGGAATCCCCTGTCAAGAAAAACAGCAAATACAGCTAATTTAAAGTTCAACTCTCCCAATACTCATAACCATAGTTTACCTAAATTTGTAATTTGTATCCATCCAAATTTCACTAAACGGATGTGTGTGATCATAGCTTACCAGTCTGGTGAACCTTCTGCATAACACTGATATCAAAGCCACCAGAAAATCTCCCACCTTTGCCTGAAATCAAGAGGTTAACAATCAAACTGTCTTCAATTGCAGTATAAAGCAAATCCACCATCTTGAAATAAATAAATAAATCATCACATATGGGTCATCCAAATAAATTATAAATGTTACCAGTCAAAACTATAGCTTTCACATCATTCCTTCTAGCTGCCTCATCAAATCTGTTCTTCAACCCCATGATAACTAATCAAACAACAACAACAACAACAACAAAAGTAAAATGTCACATATAAATTAAAAAAATTAAAAAAAATGGAGAATTGGTGAATGAAGCTGAAGTAAAATATCACACATAAATTAAAATAAAAATTGAAAAAAATGGAGAATTGGTGAATGAGGCTGACTTGGAATGGCCAAAGCATTGACGGGTGGGTTGCACATAGTGATGACAGCAACCCCATCAGTTCCAACCTCGAAATCAACCTTAGGCAACGCCATCTCTGAGGGAAACAAGTCCCAAGTTCCTTCCTTTTCGAATCAAGCAATATTTCTCCGCATGGAAGTGAAAGAGAAGAAAGTGGGTTTAAGAAGGATAAGTCCAAAGCCTATGATGGAAAGTGGCAATCAGTGTGTACAGACAGACCCTTCATCATTTCATGGTGATTTCGCTACTGACTCTCGCAATTAACAAACAATAAAGAGATCATAATCATAATGTTATGCTTTTTATCCATAAAAATAAAAGACATAGAAGATAGTGTAAGATTTATAATAATTCCTATTTAATCAATTAAATTACATTCCTTCACTAATAACAATATCATTAACACACTAGAGTTTTTTTAAACATATTTTTAATTAGCTAAAATTTGATTTTTTTTATATATCATTTAAATAAAATTTAACAAAATCAGAATATGTATTTACAATCTAAAATAATTTTATATTATTATATAATTATAAATTATTTTATATGATAAAAATTTATTAATTTTTATAATAATTATCTTCAAAATCATTCTAATACTAATTTTTAATTGTCCGACAGTATAAAATTATACAACAATACATAGTTATTAAATTTTTGAAATTGCAAACTTGTACCAGTTTTTATTTTTTATTTAATGTATTTTCTTAATTTTAATTTTAAATAAATTTTAATTAGATAGAAATTGTTTTAATAATACTATTGACATTTCTTGCATGTAAAACGGATTTAAAGGTTATACATTATTAATATTTTTTATAAATTAAAAATAATAAATGCGTGTAGCAACATCTTTACTAAATTTTATGTTACACGTTATTAATATTTTAACAAATTAAAAAATATAGTTATATGAGATCTGAAAATTAGTTGATATCACTAATTTCAATTATGTAATAATTTTCCATAAAATGGAACATAGTATTGACTCACCAACCACGATGTGCGGGTGTGTGTTCCGTCCAAAAAAAACAGTTAGATGTGTGTTACACGTGGGAAACACGCAGCACAATCACACGCAGGCAGCACCATCGTAAGTTCGTGGAACCGCGAAATATGATTGGGCGAACCTCAAAAGTTTAATGATGATATAATTTTTATAATAATTATCTTCAAAATCATTCCAATACTAATTTTTAATTGTCTAACAGTATAAATTTATACAACAATACATAGTTATTAAACTTTTGAAATTGTAAACTTGTACCAGTTTTTATCTTTTTATTTAATGTATTTTCTTAATTTTAAACAAATTTTAATTAGATAGAAATTGTTTTAATAATACTATTGACTATTCTTGCATGTAAAACGGATTAAAAGGTTATACATTCTTAATATTTTTTTATAAATTAAAAATAATAAATGCGTGTAGCAACATCTTTACTAAATTTTATGCTACACGTTATTAATATTTTTTCACAAATTAAAAAATATAGTTATAGCATTATGCGAGATCTGAAAATTAGTTGATATCACTAATTTCAATTATGTAATAATTTTCCATAAAATGGAACATAGTGTTGTCTCACCAACCACACGGGGTGTGTTCCGTCCAAAAAAATGGTTAGAAGTGTGTTACACGTGGGAAACACGCGGCACAATCACACAGCACCATCGTAAGTTCGTGGAACCGCGAAATATGATTGGGCGAACCTCAAAGGTTTAATGATGATATAATGCTATGGCCGTTGGATGCGGTGATTGATAATGAGGCATTTCTTAACTGCATAATTTTACAGGCAAATGCTAAACTAACTAGTAGGGAAACTTTGTTAACTAAAAAGAATGGGGATGGTCTTATCTTATACTACTTTAGTTCACATCAAAATATTTCAGTTTCTAATATTTAAAACTATTATTTTATTTTAAAATGGATCAATTGGCTGAGAAATGATTAATTGAATGTCTATTAAAAAGTTCAGATATCGTCTAATTAAAAAAAAAATGTTATGTAATAAATAATTTTTAATATAATAATTTTTCTAAATCTTTTTCATAAAAAATATAATAATTTTTCTAATAAAAAATTCTATTTCTAACCCTTTTTTTAATTCAGCTTCTAACACTTTTAATATACAGAAAATTCGTTCATATTCAATGGTTGTGACTCTTTTACAAGATTCCACATGACCTGATCAAAAGTTTCTTTCTTAACTAACATTGTTACAAGAAAAAAGCTTATCCATGAAAAACATGCTACTAGGTACTAGCTAGAGGTTAGAACAAAATCGTCTATCGAAAGGTTATTATGGCTAAATCGCGTTAAGGTGTTTAAGCTTATTTGTTAAATAAGTTAAATTAATTTTGTAAAGAAAATATATTTATCAAAAACTTTTAGATTTAGATTTTTCCAACAACAAAAAAAAACTAACAGATGATTTAGTTTAACAATATTATTATATAAAATTCTCATTATAATGTTCATTATGTATTTGTTAGTGTGTGTTTGTTTTGTTTTTTTATCTCTCACAAACAGACGCTCAAACAAAATTAAGAAATTGTTGTTTATCACAAAACAGTGCTTTAAAATATGAGTCAATTAGATGAAACATGTATATAAAATGCCCTTAATATTTTGATGTTTCTTTTTTACATAATCTTATATTGTGTTTAGATTACAGATTATAAAATCAATATCAGTATCATATAAATTAAGTTTATAAAATAAGTTTGAGGGAAAAAAAATAAAATATTATTATTTTAAAAAAAATACAAAAATATAGTCATTTTGAACTAATTTACGAATGTATAACAATCAGTCGCACCTCAAGAAAGTCCAATAGGTGCTAAGTCACCTCCACATAGGCGTCACAGGTGGTGCATCACATAGGCGCCACTTTGCATCTTATATATACCCCAAATTCACTTTTTAACTTCTACTTTCTCTCTAGCACTTTGCTCTGACTACTTTCTAGTTTTCTGTTTAAGTTCGAGGCTTTGCACAATGAAACTCTGTCAGTCAAGTAAGTGCTCGAATATCTGCTTTTTAAATTACATGAAATATATTATATTATTGTCTTAAGAAATTGTTATTGATCTAGGAAATTGTTAGTAACTTATATTATAAATAGTAACTTAAAAAATACTTTAACGATATAGTTAGTGAGTCATAACATGTTTATTGGTTTGGAATATTATTAGTTAGTGACCTAGGTTATGATTAAGGACCTACATAAGACATACATAATCAATTTTTAAAAATAATATTTATTTGAAATTAAATAAATTATGATAATATGATTATAAAATGTGTAACATATTATTATGGCTGAGTCATCGTCATTTGAGTCACCTCGTGCTGCATTTGACCATGAGCCTGAGCCTACCGATCCCACAACGCGTGTTCTTCTCGGACCATATAGATGAGATATACTTAGGAGGTGCAGACAGCGCACCCATATTTCATAGTCTGTTTGGAACGAGGAAACGCAGACAGGCATAGACAGACTTTCTATTTTGTATTTGTTATTTGTTACGGACTATGGTATGGACTGTATGGTATTATGACCTTTTTTATCGATTATATTTGTCATGGACTATGTTATGTACTATGTTTATCGCTTTTATCGCTTGTTATTTGTTACGAACTATGTTAAAACGTAAAGCAACAAATAACAACATAGTGAACCTCAAAGACAGTCAGTTATGAAATATAAGAAGACATAGTTTTCATTAACATATTGAAAATAAAATCATGAGGTAGATGGACGACTAGGACAATTTCGACGGTTATGACCAAGTAATCTGTATATACCACACCTAATACAACTTTGACTAGCTTCAACTTCATCCATCTCATTGCGTATTCTAGTTGACTTTGGACGACCCTTTGCACGCAACTCCTGTTTATCAGGTATGATCGCTGGATCTGCACTAGGTGGAATTGCTTGCTCATTACCAATTGGATGTCATGGAAATGAGTACTTTTACCAGGTTTGTTGTAAGGAATATGCCATCCGCATATTGTGTCGGTGCCCGACGAACATGTAAAGCGGTTGCTGCGACATGACTACAAGGATACTTGAATTCCTTAAATTTCCCACACTGACAGAACCGCTCAGGGAGGTTTACAAAATACGATTTCTCATAACCATTATCAACCTCAAATACAGTTTGTTCAACATTATATGTACGGACATAAAGACCAGTAGCATTGGACTCATTGGCCTTCAACATAGAAATCACATTTTTATAATGACGATGAGGACCTTGCAATTGCTTAGCAGCTGATTGACCCCTGCATACAAAATATTTCACCAATCTGCTATATGTGTGTTTAACCAAGGCGGTTATTGACATGTTTCTTGCACCCTTTAAAACCCTATTAACTGACTCAGACAAATTTGTTGTCATATGCCCATATCATCGTCCGTCTACATCGTATGCACGTGTCCACTTTTCCTTTGGGATGTTATCAATCCAGTTTGCAACCTCAGGACTCACAACATCACAAAAACGTGCCAAGGCTACCTCAAAATCGATCATAGAAGGAGTATAACCTGCACACAAATTTAATAACATTAAAATTCATTAATACATGCAAAATTGAAAGATGAAGTTGTTAACCATACCTAAATTCAATATCACTCTCTTCAAATTTTCATTTCTGAACTTTTGATTAAAATTGTTAGCAATATGACGAAGGCAAAACACATGATATGCATGCGGTGGTTGCCACCCACGGTGCCTCTCAACTGCAGATAATATGCTTCGGTGCAGATCAGAAATAAGACAAATATTTGTCTTCTTTATAACATGAGCACGAATGTTATCCAGAAAGTATTCCCAAGCTTCCAACATCTCACCCTCAACAATAACAAATGCAATTGGCAAACATTCATTATTTTCATCCTACGCTGTGGCAATCAACAATTTTCCTTTGTACTTGCCATATAAATAAGTGCCATTAATTTGAATAACCAGTTTACAAAAATTGAAAGCCTAGCAACATTGTCTGAAGGTCCAAAAAATGCGGTGAAACACACGTTTTCCATGAACGATTTTATGAGCCACATAATAATCTTTTGTTTGAAGATGATAGACAGAACTTGGTGAAAAGCGAAGTATATAGTCACACCACCTAGGCAAAAATGCGTATGATTCTTCCCAATGACCATGTCTTTCTATATGAAACTTTGTATCCATAGGAATGAGTTATCCTCTCCTGGACTAGTCCAATTGAACATGATGGATCATGCTTGATCATCCCTAATAATAAAAAATGTAACGTTAACATTAATAATAATAAAATCATTAATTCTAATAATTATCATGTCATCCAATAACGTACCTACTACGAGTGAAGCAATAACATCAGCATCAAGCTGTTTGTGGTCCTGAGAAATGTGATCATTCAAACAATTGTGTTCCCACCCCATTTGGTAACCATCCATGTTTCACCGTACGTTGGTTTTATTACCCTAAACCTCCACGGATAATTCTAGTCATGCGCATGACATTTCATGCTTAACTTTGTAGGCATGTTTTCAACCACAATAGCTTCTTGATGTTCCTTCTTGAGGTTCTGCTTGATCGTCATCTGCATCTCTTTTTTTTATGCAAATTTCTGTTTAACAACAACTTATTTCCTAATATTCATGGACCCTCAACTGAACTAGAATCAGTGTCAGAATCTTGTTCACTCGGATGATCACAATCAATGTATGTGTAATGTGGGATTTCATCCCAAAAAGTAGTATTACCTTCACCTACATGTGCAAATTTCCATTATTATTACAAAAAAAAAATACATAAACAAAAACCAGACATATATGTAAATAAATGTTGTTTGGTATCACACCTTCAAAATGTTGTGGTAATTGAGACTCCCCCACATCCTGATATGCTTGGATTTGAGACTCCCTCGCATCCTCATGTGCTTGGATTTGAGACTCCCCCACATCCTGATGTATTTGTATTTGAGTTGCGCTTGGACCATCATCCTCATCATTGTCCGAAGCACTAGCATTCTCGGCAAGAAGCCGATCTTCCATTGCAATATTTTCATCATCATCATCGTCTATATCGTCATCCATAACCCAAGTAGGGTCATTTTCATCTTTCATAGACAAATTAACAAGTGGAGCAGCAGATGGTGATGCATTATGGGAAGAATTGAAATCAACTGACTTCATTGGTAAAGCGACATCCTCTGCTTCAACAATATCCACGTACAACTGTAAGAAATATTTCCTTGACTGGTTGAAGAATACTCCTATTACCATCTATGTCTTCGTCGTCCACTTCTTGCATGCTAATATATTTATCATTGCACCATATTCTTGCAGTGACCATAGTGATAGATTGATTACCTTTGAGAACCAATTTTTGACAAATTTTCTGATGCAATTCATCAATAGTTGAGTTACGCTTGATACATGTTGGCCTTTTCTCACCTTCGAAAATAACACTACGTCGGTCCTCAATTATTCTACTATTATAATATAGAACAATACGAACATAATCAAAATGTGTACACATTTTTATATATATAACCAAAAAGCACAGAAAGTATAAATAAGCAAATTTTGAGATATCTAAGTGTAGAAAGATGATGAAGAGTTGTGAAGAGTGTGAAGAGGATGAATTTAAATAGAAGGCAAATGGTTAATTAGGATAATAGACGAAATCGGGCTCCAGGAAGACAATACAGGTGCAAAGTGACGCCTATATGAGACGCCACCTATGGCGCCTATATGGAACGCCACTTTACACCTGTACCGCCTTCCTGGGGCGCGACTTGTGGCGTCTACCTGGGATGCGATTGAATACTATACATTTGTAAATTGGTTCAAAACAACTATATTTTTGTAATTTTTTTAAATAACAATATTTTAATTTTTTTTCGAATGTTAATCAGTATTAAATACTTCCGCACACCTAGAAATATTAAATGACTTAAACTATATAAAATTATCAATCGTAAAAGTAATTCATCAAATAGCTGGAAATATGAATTAAACGGTTCTGGCTCATGGACATTATTCTACACCAACCAATTCAAAATTTCTTTCTTAACTGGCATTCTCATCATCAAATCAATTTTTTCAATAAAAAGCTTATGAATGAAGCACGCGTTACTGAAGGTATAAACAAAACAAAAAAATCTTTTATTATCCAAATAAGAAAGAAAAAAACTCTCTTCTTTGAGTTGATTTTAAGAATAGTAGCTTTCCGTGGTGGTCAATGTAGTAGAAGCAAGTATGATTTAGTTTTCCTTTCTTTTCTTCTTCCCCATCACTCCAATCCTTCTGTTATGCACTATTAACCCGTTGAACTAAAAATTGTTGTATTCATTAGCATGTCCTCTTTAAAATACTGTTCATATAGAAAACACCTAAAATCAATTCCTCCTATTATCATACCTTTCAATGTAAACTTTATAAATTAAAATTAATTTGGACTCATTCCAACTATATTCAATGATAACTTTTTTTTTTTAAAAAAAATGGACTAGAATCATTTGCTTAATTGAGGCAATAGGGCACACTGTCGTTTCTTCATTGAGAGACATCCTTTACAAATGTGCCTATATATCTATCTAAACTATCTATCTATCAACATCCATCACATGAGCCCTTTGCATAGTTGCGTGTGGCATTTAACTCAAACCAAATCTGAACAATCTCATCCCTTTACGTGCATTCAAAATATGAAGCAATTATTTGATTTTGTTTTTACCTTATCATATATATATATATATTCTGAGATAGTACAAGAGTAAAAGCAACACTATCTTTATATATATATATATATATATATATATATATATATATATATATATATTCTGAGATAGTACAAGAGTAAAAGCAACACTATCTTGTCTTTCTCAAAAGAATTTTGAAGATAATCTGAATCAGCAATTCTAACCTACAATAGTTTGAACAGTCAATTTTTATATGGGTATAAAATTAAATGTGTATGTGTAATGCAAGTACTAGTGTAGTGTCTGTCATTACAATATAGTGTCAGTGATTACCGTGACTTTTAACATAAAAGCTCACAAAAGGGAAAAACAGAATGTCACGGGACTGAAACTGTTGTTTGTCATGTTCCACCAAATTTTTCTTGCTTGCTAATCAGCTCTTTATTGAGTTTTGTTTGTTTCAACACAAGCCTTGATTGGTGACATGGCATAGCCCCTTTTCGTCACTCCCTTATAAGCTGCACAAAAACAAGGCATATATATACTCACATACATCCACAAGTGTCATTCAGCAAAAGGAGTAGATAAGGAGCTCTAGTGAAGTCTATAATTGTCTTAGAATTGTTTTCACAATTTCAACTCTTGTTTCTTCTTCTGAAGCAAGTAACAAGAACATGGAGGTGGATTTCAAGTCTCCTTCCCTTGAAAAGACAGAAGCTGCTGAGGCTGAAGTAGAAGAAAACATGCGCTTTCACAAGTCTCTTCAGGTTCATATATAATATAACTATATCTGGTATCTATATATGCACATGTACTCTGTTGTATCGTATGTATTCTTTCTGTTGTTCTAGAATTCTACAGTTTTTCAATGAAGTTCCATATTTTGGTGGTTATGGTGGTTTTTAGGAGCTAAGAGAATTGCAGTCTCAGTTGCACCATGCTGCAGATTATTGTGAAACAACTTTCTTGAAAAGTGAAGCTAAGAGAGAGTGAGTCCTTCCTACACTCTTATACCTATCAGAATGTTATTTTCTACCTTTGGCTTCAGCCTTGTGTTTTTATCTTTGACAGTTTGCTATCAGGTTCAGGATTCATTTTCCCTATGGTGGTCCATGTATGTAGACAAGACATGTGACCAGGCATGTCTACATGGAAAGATTTTATCGTTGTGTTGAATAATTTGCTAGCATTTGTGGCCAGTGAGGGGCCTTTCTGAGTGTCACCCTGGTGTTGCACCAGCCCATATAAGTGCAGGCTTGGGCTTAGAAGTTCATTTTCCACCCTTGTTTTGGGTTAAAGTTGTGTCCCCAATCAATAATAACCATAAAGTTTTGGCATAACATAATACACAAATCAATGAATGTAAATAACTAGAATTTTATTTTAATGCATTGACAGACTGTCATCCCACCATAAATTGTCATATATGATTAATTAATTGACTTTTATAATAACATGCATGAAAATTAAATTTTAATAACCATGTCTATGTGTGCTAATTTAGGAAGGTATGAATATGAAGAGAAGTATATCGTTCACACTAGATATTATTGTTGTAGTGCTTTTAGAATGTCACACAATTTGCTACGAAATCCAAGAAATATGGTGCTAAAAGTTTAGATGTTATACTGTTATTCCTTTTTTTTTTTCATTGAGCTTTCTAATTTTTATTTAGAAAAAAAAATGTTTGTCGGATGGACATTATGACCTGCAACTGATTGGGATATGCGTATCTTGCAGTGTGTTGGAAAATACAAAAGAATACATATGCAGGGTCATGGTCACTGTAGTTGATCATCTTGGGAACGTCTCGGCTAATCTTGATGGCCGTATTTCTCAAACAAATGCATTTTCTGAGGCTGAGTCTAGAATCCAGTGCCTCAAACACGTTAGTATTATTACTTTGCACTTGCTCAAAATATGCATAATGTTATCTAAAACATTATGAATTTTCATAAAATAGAGGATAATAGTATTACTTTGCACTAGCTAATAGTTTTATGTTTATTTTGCTGATTAATATATATTTGTTTAAAAAAACAACTTGTTAGTAACGATACATATAAATCTTATGAAAAATTTATGATCACAATATAATGTACAAAACTAATGTAAGAATATCACTATCATAAAATAAATGCTTCAGAGGAGGAGAAAAAAGAAATTAAACTTTAACATATACAGCAAATCAATAACAGTTATTGATGATGGTCTTTTCGACAGAGACTTTTCTCATGTGAACAATATGCTGATAAGCTTGCACTCACAAAAATGAGATGGAGGGAGAAAGTGCCGAGACTCCATACACGATATTTATCATCACGTAAATATTTAATGCCGCACCCCTTGATTCTTTTGATAGGGACAAAAATGATTGAAATCAATTACATTATATTGTTAGTCCATTATATATTGTTTTTCCATTTTATCTCATTTGTTTTTTCCTTGCTTTCCATGATCAGCACCCATCCTTGAGAGATCAAGCAGCGAGGAATTAAGGTACTCATTCTTCAATAGTCAGAACCAAGGAAGACCATGGTATTCTCATCATGAAAATGAACTATATTTTACATTTCAGTTTGGTCTTGATTATATTTTATTTTTATCCAATGCAGAGATTCTAAAACTGAAGACCCCTCAAAATTAGATGATAAACACATACTAGAAAAACATGAGGATTTGCCACTCTTTTTGTACACCCAAAAGTCACATGGAGATAAGAATTTGAAGCCAACCAGTTTTACTATATTGAAGGAGCATAATTTGACCATGGGTACAACATTGTGTTTTTCTAATGGCAACAGTATAATATTTTGTTCTTCTACATGACTTTCTTTGAGTTGCATCTTTAACATGATTTTCTTTCCATTCTAAAACTATAGTGGTACCTGTTCGGGACGGTTTGTCAGTCTTAACCAAAGTTTCAAATCCTACATTTCATTTTCAAGTGAGTTTGTTTTCTATACTCTTTCCTGTTTCATGTTCATGATGCTTGTTACGAAATAAACTTGTTTCTCCTCGAGTCATAGATTTGTAATTGTGAAAGGCTTGTTTTTTTTTTTCTTTTGTAGGGTTCCCCGAAGGTTGCACGCCATAGAAGATCCTTGCGTGGCAGTGACATCTTATGGCTCATACGGCGTACTAAGAGAATCCAATGAAAAACAATGTTGCCTATTGCTTCATGTGCTATTAGCCTTAAGTACTCATGGTGCTGGTGGTCTATCATTTTCATGTGGCAGTTCAATGTTAGCTGTTTGATTCAGGAACAAAGCATTATTTACAAATATTTATATTTTGAGGCACTTTGAAGTAGTTATTTATGCAATTTTTGTAGGAAATATTATCATGGTTATAGTGATTTAGATTTAGCACATGTGAATGTTCATACTCATTGAACTTAAAACTTTTGAACTGAGCAGACTTCAGGTACCAACAGCCTTCAAATTGGGTACCAAGTGCAACCAATGAGCTTAAAAAGAAAGGGAGAAGATTTCAACAATTAATGATTTTACCAGAAGGACTATCAATCTTCCACTATTTTGAAATTTGAAGTAAAGAAATAAAGAATTTACAATCAGTCTACCAATTACACAATCTAAGTCTGTATGACATAATGTACAAGGCGGTTTCAGTAAGAAGCATAAAACCCAATACATAATTATATACAAACTTACCTTTCCATGGAAGGAAGGGATCGGAACACAAGAGTTTCTAATCAAGTAGGGTCCTACTCCAACATAACTAATGCCTCAATGAGTGTTTACATGTGCATTGTAACTTCCTTTTTTATGTGCTCCAATCTTTTTCTCTTTCCCTATTTTGTTATCGATATTAATGTCGAGCTATGGGACTTTTTAAAGCATTCAGGTACTCAAGCTTCTCCAAATAGTAAGATTTCGATGGGGTTGCAAGTTTAGGAGATCTAGTTATACTCTTTTCATCTTTTTCTTTCACGTACTCTTCTAAGTCTCCTGTGGAGTTAGTTTTCTTTATGTCACTCCCCCTCCCCCCCTTGGTAGAACTCCAACCTATGAAATCTGAGAGAGTCATTGAAGATGGTGTCTCTGAAGATTGTACGTAGCTATTCTCATCCCCAGAGTTTGGGGAAGTCTGCTCAGTCGCCGCCGGTGAAGAATCTAATGAATACCTTCTGCTGCTCACTGCCAATGAAGGGTTCTTTGTCACCGAATCAGCATACAAGACATCATCAATCCTTGACATAACTGTGTAAGCCAGGCTTTCTATTACTCTTGAGTAGCTCTCTAGAATGGCTTGTCCAACATCCTGTGCTCATTTTGGAAGCATTCAAATTTTGTTAGTGAACATCTAATTTGAAGGCATATACTCCCTCTATTACTATTTACAAGACATCAACAATTTATTTTTCCTCATTATAATTCATTTCTTTTGTGCATTAATTATTTTTTGACTAAAATATCCTTAATTGTCTCTTTCTCTCTCCTATGAAAATTGGAGAAGATGAATAGATTCATTAACGATAAATTTGAAAAAATATTATAATTATAAACAAATTTAATGCTAATAACTAAATTAACCAACTTTCTTAATAAACATAAATTAGTCAACTATATCTTATAATTAGGGACGAAGGGAGCAATAATTAATATAAAATGAGCAAACAAACTAGTTGCAAAGTTGCTTTCACCTTGTTGTATTGGATTTTGCTAATGTCAAGTGAAGATTGTGGAAGTCCTGGGAACTGATGTTTGAGCATCAGCAATATTGTCTCAGCTCTCTCCTCAAAGAGTTCCCTCTTCTCAATGCTCACTGCTGAACTCCATGCAGACTTACTATCCTTGTTGGTCATCTTCCTTCTCCATATCACTATGGAAGCTTCAATCCTATTCTTGAGGTCAAGCACCTTATGCTCTGTGGACATGTCCATTGTTGAGAGAAATTGCCCAGGATCAAAGTATTCCACTGTAATGCTCTTATAGACTGATTCACCAAGGCTTTCTCTACCATTCTGCCAAAGACATGAAGGAGAAGATTGACCCAAGTTACTAGTTTTGAGTTCTATAGAAATCATTAAGCCAATTAGAAATCTTTAGTTTTGTAAAAGATAGATCACTTCTATTTATAAAAAAAAATAAGAAGCTGAAAAGAATCTAAAATCAGAAGCTATTTTGAATATTTTCTCATAAAATCACTTTTTTCTTTTAAAAAAAAGTAATAAATTAGCTTGTGCTTTCTTTTAAAAAAAAATCTCTAAAAAACTTAACACTGAATAATTTTACATCAGAATCACTTATTTTTTAATCTGTGACAAACTGGCCCTATATTACCTTGGGGAGAGATTCAATGTAGTTTTCAGGGATCTCCATTTCTGATAGTATTTGAGCATTTATTGCCATGGCTGCTTTAAGCACTTGGTTGACATTGTCCTTCTGGAACTGTATCCATTTTCCGGCCGGTTCTGACATCCCTGTTGGGGGAACTTTAACTGTTGGTAGCCACCATTTGTCACTCTTCCTTTGGCTGTTAATATTACCCTCAGAATTCTCATCATTTTTAGAGACATACCAGAACTCATTTTGATCTCTAAAGTTGTCCAACGTGTCCTGTTCCATTTGCTATCTGGTTAGTCCACAGTGGCTGAAATGAAATCATTTGAATAATAGTGATTCAGATAAGATTTAGCTACTTACAATGAGCATTGCATCAAGCTTTCGCAAGGCGGGGATGTTCATGAGCAGATCAGTTCGTTGCCGTGTAGTCATGATCTACATAATGTCAGATCATATTACTTTGTGTTTATGACAAAAATGAAACCAAGATTTTTGGATCTCTCATTTGTAGTTATACAAGGTTGCATACCTCCATGCTTGTTCCATCCTTAGCTATCTGTTGTGATGGAGCAAATTCAACAATATAATCAGTTACAGATAGAAGCCACTCAATTTCTTTTCTCCACCTGGCCTTTCTTTCTGAGGACATTGGCTCCAGCTTTGATTGTTCTCCGAAAACAGATGCTGCATTGAATCAGGAAACAAATTATTGAATGGAAATTTCATTGAGACTTGAGAGAACACAATTCAGTTAGTCACAGTTAGAATATCCATGTGCTTGAATTTGAATTGAGATGACTACACTATCTATTAATTTTATAGAAATCAAGCCCCATGATTGAAATCACACTTTCTCTTCCAAAAAGAGGAAACCATTTCAATCCCTTTACAAGCTAGCAGGAGCAATATAATAGTCAATTGGCACACATAGATTGGAGGAAAAAAAAAAAAAAGGTATATACCAGCCAGGTTTGTTATGGCATTTGACAAAGCCAATGCTGAAGAAACACCATTCCCTGCACCAGACATGTCTTCTCCTAAAAGCAGCTTAGCAAACCTTTCCTTCATCAAGTCAGCTTCTGAAATAAAAGCACAAAAAGTTTTTTTTTTAGCATTTTTTGCTTAGTGTTATTGATGATCTTCTACTAACTACTAAGAAACAGTTTATGATCTTATTTCATCACTTTGAGGGTGATCAGACTGATTTAAGTATTTAACTGCCATCTGAAATCCAGACACAATCATGACTTGGCTTAAAATTTAAAGAGCAAATATACCAGTTGGTGGCTTGGGAGGCATTCTAGGTGCTTCAATAGCCAAGCTTGCTGCTGGACTATGATCACTATTGAGCTGAATTTCAAATTGCTGATCAAGTGAGCTTCTAGACTCAAAGCTTTTTGAGTAAATCTTACTATCACTTTCACCTGCTTCATCATGATCCTTATCAAATAAACCTTGGATATGTTTCCCTGGGATCTCAAACATCTTCTTGAAATGAAAAGACTTAGACTTCTGCATGCTGATTTGGTGATAAAAAGCTCGAACCATCGTTGATTAAACCAACATAGATTGTCACCTTTGTTTTATAAAAAAAAAACAAAGGAACAAGTAATTGGGTGTTGAAATGTTGGCCTTGAAGATATGTTTGTTGTGTTCCCTCTTCTTGATTTTTTTTTAAAGTACTATTTGTTCAATGAGAGAAAAAAACAGAAAGAAGGGAAACACGAGAACCCTTCAATCAAAAAGAGATGTTAAAGAATGTCAGCAAAAAGTATAGGAGAAAATGAATAACTTAATGTTGTTTCAATGAATTGTGGTGTACATGTTTGAAGCAGAAAATAGTAGGGTTGGTTTGAGGGCAGTAATCTGTTGAATTTGTTTTATGAATGAATGGATGAGGTTAACACTTCTCATTGATTACCATAAATGACAAGGAAAATCATATATCTAACTATAGCAGTTTTCTCCACCCGCTATTTCTCTAGCACCCCTTTGCTTGATTCTAGACACGTTTTATCATGATAACCAATGCCAAAAATGTAAAAACAGATTGAAGGAAAAGAAAATGAATGATTGAATAGAGAATGGAATTTAGACAACTGCATCTAATGGTTGTCATGTTTTCTGTTAATTTGAAATCAAATTTGGATTAATTTCCGGAGAGCCACGAAATGAGGTGACTATAATTAGAATAGAGCAATCCTAGCTAGGTGGGAAACAGTTTAATGTTACTCCCTGATCTAATTCTTACGCATTTTTCATAAACCATAGTGGTATGTGTGTGATGTCTATTTTCTACATAAACGAGAGAGATAGGAAGAAAAGAGAAAGTAGTGTGAGATATCATTACTTGTTATAATAATGAAAATTGACATTGGTGGTAGTAATTAATAAAAAAAATATTGCAAGTAAATTAAAAATTCACTTTTAAATTATCAAAATATAATGTTAAAAGCATTCAAATCATCCATAACTATTGGTTTAAATGCTATTGAAAACATTAAATCAAATTGAAACTTTTCTGTTACAAAATTTTTAAACCAAAATATAGCCTTTCAACGTTAAATATTTTAAACTATGCTACAACACTATTCAACGTTAAAATAAAAACACAATTCAGTTAAAAAAAATCATTTCTATATTATAAGATTTGTTACGGCCTACTCATCAAAGAAATATTTGTTTCGGCCTAGCCTTCACGCAGATGTCTTGGGAACCAAATTCCCCCTTGGTCCTTGTTTCTTTACTTTAGTCAGCTCTTGTTTTTGCCTTAGTTTTTCATTCTTTCTCTCGTCTGCAACAAAAAAAAGTTATTAAATTAATAATTAATATATATATATATATATATATATATATATATATATATATAAAACAGATGTAGGGCAAGGCAAGGGGATAGTACTCGTATATGCACCCAACCCAATTAAAATTTGTGGGTAAATAATGTCTTGAACTCATCCCAACAAGCAGGTATTTATTATATTCATTTGTGAATATTTTGTAGGTATTCACAGGGTCTAAGTATATTTTCTCTTCTTACTTATACTCCTAAGTGTGTGTCTTTGGATGAGCGTTGACAAAATTTGACACAATTAATTTTAAATGAAAATGATTTTGTAAATGATTTTTGGTTAAAATTGATTTTGAAGTGATGTAATCTATGTTTGAATTTTTTATTGTAAAATTAAGTTATAAGTAATACTCATTATAAGATTTTTGAACTAATGCAAAAGTTACTCAATGTTTTTCAACTCAATCAAATATGGGTACGAAATCAATTTTAAACTCTTTTCTAATGTAATTATATGCACTTTTGTTTATCTTTATTGGCCTAATGTAGGACTAAATAGTTTTCAAATAGTGAGTTACTATTGGCTCCTACCAACATTCAAAAATTTTAAATATATCTTTTTTCACTTTGTATGGCGGAAACATACTTTTATTGCATTAGTGGGGTTGTGAAAAATATTGTACAACAAAAGTGTGATTCCGTTGTGTTGATAAACACTGGAAAAAATACTGTGCACAAGGGAGATCTTTGTGAGGTAAGGAGGGAAGAGGGAGAAAGAGGAAAGGAAGAAAGGAATGAAGAAAGGGAGGTGGGGAAAGGTGGGTGTCAATAAGGGTATTTTGGTCTTTGTAATGTGTTGGTTGGGGCCAATTGCAAATTTGGATGGGCCAATATCAACTCCCTTTCAAACATCATCTTCAAGTCCAACTAGGTTGGGCTTGTGAGGATAGAAGACCCAATTCTTTTTCTCCAGTTTTTGTTGGATCAGTACAAATTGATAGGGGGAAGTGGGGAACTACTATTGGCCCCTACCTTCTATGTTAATGACCCCTACAAATATGAGAAAAGACCCCCTTACTCATCATCAATTCAAACCTTCCTCTTTCCCCTTCCCCTTTCCTGTGCGCACGACCCAACCGCCACCGCACCACAACAAAGCCACCTCTATAACTTTGTCCGTGCCGCAGACCATCACCTTTGAAATAACAATGAAAATACAACTCCGTTGAAACACTAAAACAAAATTATATATTCCGTTGTTAATTTTTTAACACTCCTCTATACCACGAAGTCGTATTTTTGTTGTTAATTCTTTTTTTAGCCCTTTAATATAAAAAATATGTTTCCGTTATGTATTTTTTCCACTGTTCCTTTGTTAGGCTATTGGACTTTGTATAGGCCCGAAATACAGGGTGGGTGTAGACTAGATTGTATCTACATGATCAAGCATAAGAGTGTAGACTAGATTGTATCGTCCCAAAAATAATTAAGTTCAACCCTTTTATTCTTATGTACACTTTTGTTATTTATTTATTTGCCCAAGACTTTATAGTTCTTATATGAAAATCAAACTCCTCAACCATAACCCACACTGCCTGTCCCCTCCACGCTCCTTCTAAGCCAGAATTCAGGGAAAGGTATAACTGGGGAATCAACCGTTGAATTTAGCAATAGTACGTCTTATTCAGTAAGTTTACATGTTGCAGTTGTTCTAAGTTTTTAAACAAACCATTGGTCATTGGTCAACCTTTAGCCATGGAACTAAGGATAGCCACAACAAAAATATTAAACAATCATTATTGAAAAAGAAGGATTAACAACCACGTTGTTTGGCTTTATCGATCAGCAGTGAAATTCCTAAACCTCTCTGACTATCATTATCTTAATTACCCATGATTATTTTACAATTTTAAATCATTTCCCTTATACGATTCACATGCTGCCTCATGGAAAGACGATGGTCCAAATTAATAATTTAATTATGTAATTAACAATCAATTTAATACATGCATACATTATATAACATATCCATACAGGTACATAAAAACAATGAAAGCCTACAAAAGTATCAAATCGAGCATTGAGTGGACAATCTAGATACCAAGATGTCGAATTCCAACACTCATCATGGGTCACAAAAATACAAGGAGCAGCATAAGCTGGCTTTTTTATTGTTTTTTCTTTCTGCGAGTGGGACCATGTGTATGAGAATCCGTGTTCACCATCATTCAATCCAGTTAAGAGTTTTTAAACATTGTGATACATTTTTTTTTGCACTGTTCCTTTCATCTCATAATAATTATCTAACAAGATAAAAAAAATTAAAATAATAATTATTTTAATTTTAATGTATTATTAATTATTATTTTTTACTTATATCTATTAATAATATGAACTTCAAAAATAAAAATGAATTAATGATAATAAAATTAATTTTATAAAACTATTATTCTTTTTTTGTTTATTTATTAATTTTACTTAATTTTTGTAAAATAATTTAGGATGATAATTATAATGGGACTGAAGAAGTACAATTTTTATTTTATTTTATTTTGAAATTATTCTTATCTGTCTCTTTGATCATGTACACTTGCCGGCTTGCCCCTTGTCCCATATTATAATTTCTGAGTCAAGCAAATTCATGCAAATGTATTTCATGCAGCGTCTCTGCATAAGCTCCATATGACAAGAGACAATAGTACTCAACACATTGCGTGGCAAAATGTTGCCACCTATCCTTCTTCTAAATTTAAATTTCAAATTTTGTAAATAGGGATTTTTAAGGCGTTTTTCTGTAGATGTGAAAGAAACTTTGGACATCAAAAGAGAATTGCTTTGTTTATGCTGCAATTATTTAATGAAAGGAGTTGGTAGCTAAAACCCATCTATATACTATCCTACCCACTACACTAGTCTTCCTTTTGTCTTGATTGTCACACTGAGATACGTATTTGCTAAAATTCATGATATCATATTGGTAACATTTAATTAACCACAAATTTAAAATTAAAGATACTTTCCTCTTTCATGCTTTCACTCCATTTGCTTAACCGCCAGAAGTAGACCGAACATGAAAATTTTGAATTAGATGATGGGGTTTTGATAAGGAAAAGTTAACAGTGTAAAGCAGAAAAAAGTGGTTATATTTAGTAGCGAAAAGGCTACACTCATTTTAGTATTGAACACCATAATTGAGGAATGGGCCAAGCTTACACGTAAATTTTTGTTTTCCTTGTTTGTCTAAATCCATTTCAGTTGCAATTACACTCACTTTTTCCCTATCGCTGTAATTTTTGCTTTTATAAAACAATGTCCGTTCATGAGGCGGGAAGTGCAAAAACTTTCTTAAACTATTGTCTTGGGATAATATAGTTGATATCATTTATTAAATCTTATTTAGATAATCGAGATGTTTTTGTTTTTATTTATTTATGCATATGTTTGTAAAGAGTATACCCAATTGTTCACTGTGACTAACTCCTTCAGAGAATTGAAGACACTAGCTATAGCCTTCCTTTCAACTAGTTTATTGTTTTTTATAATTCATATGTTGATCAATTGCTTAACGAAATCGACTTTATTAGCTACTCGGATTAATCACTCTTTAGTACCAAGATGTTCTTTTATATTAATATTAATATTATTTTACAAATACTCTTGTTAATTTGGAGTTTTATATCTTTATTAGGCGCCTTATGGTGTAGTGAAGTTTCAATAGTAAATTATTTTTTTTAAGTTGTACGAAAAAAGAAAGTACTTTGATGCTTGAATAAATAATAATTAATTAGGTATATATAGACGATTATTGAATTGCAACTACCATAATTCTGTGCTCAGTTTGTCGGTTTAAGTGTCTTGCATAGGAGTAGCGGAGCATTGAACTCTAAGTTGTACCCTTTTTTAAAATAACAAACACTGTCTTCAATTCAAATTTACAACCAAACAAGGAAAAAAAAACTGGTGAGATTCAGTTACATTTATTATAGGGACCAAGTGCAGAGTTGTGAAATGCAACAAGAGTCCTGTGACTGAATTTAAAAGAAAAAAAAAAAAAAAAAAAG
Source organism: Glycine tomentella (assembly GCA_007407185.1). Classification (NCBI taxonomy): domain Eukaryota; kingdom Viridiplantae; phylum Streptophyta; class Magnoliopsida; order Fabales; family Fabaceae; genus Glycine; species Glycine tomentella. Next base: position 1,165,979 of record PYAF01005630.1, read on the forward strand.
CCATTTGAATAGCTTGTTTGAGCCTTGAGTGTACCAGGTGTAAAATACAGATGAAGTTCAGTCGAAGGGTGAAAACTTCGAATTGATTGTAGATAGTGACTTATTTAGGGATCACATTGGGTTAGACTAACTTTTATTAGTAAACATACACTAATAAGGTGTTTATATGGAATTCTCAAATTTAGAATAACTGTGTTTTGAATTTTGATACAATTCTAGTGAAAGACTAACACGCATCACACTAAAGCTAATTTATAAAGCTTCAACGTCTTTATATATTAAAAGAATTTGACACAAAATATTACATACATGTGTTTATTAATTGAAACCAGACATGTATTGTGGTCACTAATGTAAAAATGCAATATACTAGATTAATGTTTTGATTAAATGTTTCTTTTGTGTTATTTTGTGAAAATTGGACAGTATTACTAGGTGATGTTTTCCTTTGATAATGAGGGACTTTGGCCGGCAAATTTCCCGTGGTATGTTGTCAATTATTTAGGGACTTTTGGTTGGTTGATTTAGCTACTTGTCATTACTTATACTTTTAATATATATGCTCTGCAAAATGACGAATCAATTTTATAGGTATGAATAAATATTGTTCAAAGCTACATTACTGTACATGACAACATGCAATCAGGAATTTTTCAACATTAAAGATGTAGGTGGGGTTATATGTCTTTCAACTAATGCAATACTTAGTAACTTAGTAGTAACAGTTCGCCTTTAATGAATATTATTATTATAAGTGGTACAAAGGTTCATATGAGGTGTGTGAACAATGAATGGATTGGTTTGCTTTCTGTTCGGTGAACCAAATGCCCTCATCAAGGCATTGTCAAACAAAAACAGGTCTAGGCACAAGTTTTTCAGTACCTCTTGTATGTTTTATTTTTCTTAATTTATTGTTTTGAATTAAAAATTTAAAAGTTTTAAGAATAAAAGATTTTTTTGGTACATAATATATAAAGATAATTCTACTCGAACCGAATAAGATTATTATAAACCATAAAATAAATTTGACGATAATATTGTTCTTTTTAAGTATTTAATATATTTGTATATTTATATGTTGACTAATAAAAATTAATTACTAATATTTTTTGATATAAAGAAGAAAATAATTGCATATTTATAATTCAACTTCAAACTAGAGCTCGTTAAACTAAAACAACATCATATCAATTGATCTAAGTTTTAAGTTTTGGTGATACAAAATAAAAGAATTAAATCAAATGTGAGAAAGGAAATGTTACAAAAGTGTGTGTGTATATATATATATATATATATATATATATATATATATATATAAACATTTCTCCAAATTTACCAATAGAAAACTAGTTTCCATAGGATGATTGAGATTGAGACCATAAGTCAAAAAATTTAATAAAAATAATTCCTTCATATTAGCATTAAATCTTGAGAATTTGGTTAACAGATGGAGTTATATGCCGGCAAATTTAGACTTTAGTTGCCGCGTAGGGACAAGTGGATCTTTAGTAATTAAGAATTCGTCCCAGGCAAGCATTTGACTAACAACAGAAAGTTTTAACAATTATAATACTTTTATTTTTATATTTATTTATTACACACGAATTATGTTTATCACACACACATGTATGTAACCAGTGACTAAAAATTTAATAATAAATAATTATAATAAAATTAATTAAAAAAAATATTACAATCAATAAGGATTTGATTAGTGATACATAAGGGCTAAAAGCCAAAATCAGAGATTATATATTGAATAAAACTAGGAGCTTGATCAAACACTATTATCACCTAACTAGATTGAAGACCATATTTTTGCAAGAAAATCAGCAACTTGTTTCCCTCTCTAAAGACATTTCATAATTTTTAAGAATTTGCTGGCGGATTTGTGTTTTATTCAAATTTTAATTTTAAAACAACTTAAAAGTTTAAACTATATTTCAACTCACGTTGATATGTGCTGACCAATAAAAAAACTCACATTAATATGTAACATATGAGACTCTTATTTAAAGTTAAATAAAATCATATTTAAATCATTAAATGCAATCGATATATATATATATATATATATATATTAATTTTAACTAATGTGATTAAGAGTTCGATTACTAAGTTCATGTATGTCACCTTTTTAAATAGATTTTAATACTTAATGGTTATTCTTAGTTTCCAGCTAATGGATACTCTGGTTTAAAAAAAAATTACATTAAAACTTATATATTTCATTCAGAATGACGATAATTAATTTTTCAATACCAAGATAAAATACAACTTAGTAGAACTAGTAATACTTATTTATTAGGTTCAGATGGATTGTTCAATTCCTAGTTTTTTTTTTTTTTTTTTTATATTGTCGTTTGTATCAATTATTATCTGCATCTGCAGTATTTTAAGACACTTTTTTTATGTCAAGCTACGCGACAAAAGATAATCATAAAACCTTCGATTCACATAGAATAAAGAAATAAGAAATAAGACGTAGGAGGCAAGGTTCCATACTTCCTTTTATTCAATAATTCACAGTATATCAAAAACATTTTTTAATATATGAATACCGTATGCATTATGCTAACATTTAGCATGCTTCAGATGTCATATTACTATAATCTCATTAATAAAAAAATGTCATATTATAAAGCCAATCATTTACGTATGACAGCATATAGCGAATTTAACCTTAATCAATGGCCCCTAGCTGACCAATCTCAATCTTCATAACAGTAAAGTGCCGTGAAGACCCGGTTTCTAACTACAGTATTTATTAATTAATTCATTTTCAAAAAGTGCCTCATAAAAACACCCTTTTTGTGGTAATTTTATTTTTAAAATAATAATAATGACATGATAACTTTAGAAGAAAAGGAAGTACCAATTTTTTTTGTTTTCATCAACTGGTTTGCGTGGAGCCATTTTTCCACTCTGTGACTGTCTGACCCGGGTGCTTTTGAAACAGGATTTGCTTTGCTTCTTTGGCACTCTGCAACAATTGTGTACTACCAAAGCCATTTGCTGCCATTTTTCACATCCATAATCTTTCAGTGATTTTCTTGTCTCAGAACAAAACCCTTTGAACAATACTAAGACTCTAAGCAGAAACACACACACACACATTTGTTTTTTTTTTTTTTTTGGAAGCTCAATGTTGCTACTATCTACCCTTCTCACAATCACAAAGTCAATGCTCCCACTTAACTGCTTTGTTTCTCCTATGTGGATCTGAGTCTCTTGCTTGCACCTCATTCCCTTGGATGAAGCTTCTCTAAACCTTCCTGGCTTCCTCACCGTAAATGTAACTTTTGTTTTTTCTTAATATTTTCTTTGTTTTCCTTGAGTTTCTCATCTGGGTTTGGGATTGGTGCTGCTGATAGTGATGAACAGTTGAAACAAAATCAAGGGTAAGTGTAGCATGAAACCATGAATTCTTACTTATTTTTGGATTCAACTGTTGCATTTTTTTTACTTCTTTGTTGTGAGTTTTGAGGATGAAAACTGAGGATGGTGAATGTTTGATTTCATCATCAACTCTGAGGAGAAACAAAAAAAAAAAGTGTATTTTTTTATTAATCTGGAGAAGAAAAAATGGAGTATGAATCATAAAAATATTTAAGTTTGCCATTGGATTAGTGAAAATTATGATTATGAGTGATTAAAGTTGGAGTTTTTGGCATCATTTCAAAGTTGGGTCCATTCTGATTTCGGTGGAGAATTACTTTCAGATCTCCAACTCTCTTTCTATACTTGCTTCATGAATCCAATTGGAAACATGTGCAAATAGTTTAATTTTCAATATTCGAGTGTGCTAATGATCGAGACTGTTTGTTTGTTTCTATGTTGATCTACCTGCCTTGTTTTGCTAGAATGGTTATTTTGATGAGGACTAATTAATTAATTGCACATGTTTCAGTAGGACAACAAAAAAGCCTTATTTTTGTCTGATGTAGACAAACTGTGAGATCCTAGAGGACAAGACCATGTAAGTCTTCTGTGAGATTTTAATAACAATTGGGATTTGTTTTGGTTGTTAGAATATTACTAGCCTCCCAGTTTGTTGATGAAATTTCTGTGACAGAATATCCCCTTCAAGACTCAGTCATGTATAGACCATTCATGACATGTGATGATCCAAAAGGGGTTGTTGAGTGTGGGGCACTAAGGAAATACAGGACCAGTTCTCAGAAAATGAAGGAAAAGACAAAAAATAGGAGGCCGGCTGAGACATCCTTGGCAAACAAACAAGACAAAGAAGAGAAGGTTTCAAAAGGATCTACAGAAAGGTCTTTTGATCCATCATCCTTGCAGCTCATGGAGGTATCCAGAGGGGCTCAAAGGTTGAACAACATGATTGATTCATGGTCTAGGGGTCTTAGGTATGATGGAAGGTCTGAAGATATAGCAAAAGATTTGCTAAAAGGGGCTCTTGACCTGCAAGAGTCTCTACTAATGCTTCGGAAGGTGCAAGAGGCTTCAAAAAACATGGTTAGTTTGAAGAGAAGACAAAATGAAAAACCGGAAAGAGGCAGATTTGATGCCAAGGTGATTGATGGAACTACACATTGTGATCATTTGGGTGAACAGAGTTATCCAATGGGGTTCCAAAGGCCTTGGCCTTCAGCTGATGGTTCTTCAAGTAGTTGCAATGAGGAGCTTAAGAAAGTGATCAAAGAGAGCCTGGTTAGGCAAAATTTGCTCACAACCACTGAAGGGTTGGATTCAGCATCCACATTCCGCTCTACAAACTCAAGCCAGTCTTCTGTGGCTTGGAATGATAGGCTTTCTGATTCTTCGTTCTCACCAACAACTTCAAGGAGAGAAAGAGGATCCAATTTGGTTGCCAAGCTGATGGGTTTGGAAGAAGCCTCTTCAAGATCATTTCCAGCTGTTATACAGAAACAGTTGGAGAGTCCAAAGATTCTGAATCACAAGAGGCCTGTATCTGACATAGATATGCCTAAGGTAAGAAAAAATGTTGAGAAGGTTAATCTAGAACATAAGATGACCTTGAAGGAAATTCTTGAGACTACTCATTTCAATGGACTTTTAAAGAGTCCTGTCAGAGAGCCTAAGGTTCAGGTCCATCATTCCATTGATCCACATTACAAACATTTTGGTGACTTACCTCCCATTGTACTTATGAAACCTCGGTGTACTCCATATCGAGAATGTGTGAAAAGTTATGAGCATGTTGTTCCTCCAGAAGAGTTTTCCCTTAGAAATCTAAAAGCAAAATTTGTCCCTTCCAAAGTATTCCAACACAGAGAAGGCTCAACCACCAACATGGGAAAGAAAATGGAAGAACATGTATCCAAAAGGCTTGCCAAAGATGAAAGAACTAAGCTCTTCAGAGAGGTTGTGGAGCTGAAGGAAAAAGAAATCAAGCCTATTGAAAATGAGAAGGCTCCAGGAGGTAAGGTAAAACTGCATAGTCATGTCAGTCACAAATCACAGGTAAATGAAACTGTTGATAAAAAAGCCAAGGTAAAGACCATTACCACTAGTAGAAAGCTATCAGAAAAGGAGATTTCAAAACCCAAACAACAACAACAAAGCCTTATCCAACTATGTGAGGTTCCAAAACCCAAAGTTGTGACGAAATCTCAAGATCAAGGAGAAATTAGCTCTACAAGTACAAAGTTGAGGAAGCCTCAAAGTGGGTCCAGAATTGACAAGAATGAGATTCCCAGCAGAAAGACCACTGCTTCAAATTCAAACACCATCTCAAAACCGAAGAGTCAAAGAATCAGTAATACCCATTCCAAGAAGCAGAAAAAGAATCAGATGAAGAAGCAAAAGCCTGCTGTTGCTGAGCCTGAAGCACCTAAACCAGTTGTAAGTTTACTTTTGTTCCCATTTTTTGTATCTAGTGAATGTAACAGTATTGAACCATCTGTAAGAAAATTGAGTTTGGGTTAGTAATCCATGAATGAAGGCCTTAAATCTGAGTTTTAATTCATTATTCTTCTGAACGGGATGAACAGTTAGGACCAGAAGAAGCAGATAGTCTTGATGTTTCTTGTAAAGATGATTGCCCTGAGATTAGAATAATCACTACAATAACAGATGATCTTGCGGTGGAGCATGAAGAAGTAGATGCATCTGCAAATAAGATTAGAGGTAAATTTCTCTCAAGTTAGCATATTAGTGCCTCATATTAAATGATTACATGATGAGAGGTTATGCATGTAATGTTTTTGGGAAAAACAAGTATGGATAAATAGGTCATATATAAAGAGAAAAATAGTCTATAGTCTATACATCGATGATACGTTTATTGGCCTGTACAATAACTACCTTAAAATTCATACTTACCATGATTTCTATAGTGTAAATTTTTTACACCGAGAGTGCATGGATATAAAACTCAACTAAATCATAAGTTTCTTCATGAATCATGACATAGCAGGTATATTTTTACATAACTTATATATCCTCCTTATTGATATATTGCAGAAATTTGTGAGCAAAGCCAGAGTTCTTCAAGTGATGATATTTTGATGCTTAAGTCTGAACATGAAAATGATTCTATCCCTGCTGAGGAAGCTCATAGCATCACCAATATCAGTGAAACCAATCATGAGCCTGACAAAGACAGTTCTGAGCTGAAATATTTGCTTCTAACGAGTCAGTCATTTATTGGACATGCAGAAGAGCTCTTCAATCTTGATGTTGACTGCCCCAAGATCCTACCAAGAAGTAAAACTAAGGAAATAACCAATCTCAGACTTTATTTAGATTGTGCAAATGAACTCACTGAGCGAAAAAGCCTTCAGGGGAAAGAAGCAGTTCACCCTTTATTGCTAACTTGTGCATGGCATTCAAGATATCACATCTCTTTAGGGAGGTTGGTTGATGAAGTCTATAGTGCCGTTGAGCATCTAACATCTTACAGTGAAAAACTAGCTTCAGATAATATCTATGCAATGATGGAGAGAGATATAAAGAGCAACTATGGACTGATAAATGGAATATGGAACTGGGGTTGGAGGCATGGATTTTCCGCAGATGAAGCTGAGCAAGTTGTCAATGATGTAGAGAACCTTGTTTTAGGTGAATTGATTGAGGAGGTAATTGTAAATTTATGATTACATATTTTGAGACCATGTATACAGCCTTTAGATATCAGCATCTTCACCTTGTATATAAGGACTCATTCAATTGATACAAGAAAGAAGAGTTGAACCCCTTGGCTGCAGAAGTCGCATAATTTTGCTATGAATGGCTTTTGTCTTAGAATAATACTACCTTTGATACTGTATATAAGAAACAATTATCTAATTCAAAAGACTAATAAAAATAGTTAGATTAGATAATTTATTATAAATTTTAGTTTTATTCCATGACTATCCATGGTTTCTTTTTAAAAGATAATTTTTCAATCAATGAGTTTATCTTGTTTTGTTGATAGCTTAATAAAGACATCACTTTTATGGAAAAATGAATGTAATCATTAGGGATAAAAAATAAATTTAGCAAGAAAAAAAATTACTTTTGTTTCTTATATATAGGACTGGAAGTAATATAAATTATATAATGATACTCATACCATTGGATTATCTATAACGCACATGCTAATTTCAAGCTATTGGAAATGTGGAAAAAAAATGGAATTATAGGCATGCAACTTTAACCAATTACTATTTTCTAGGGTGATGATGTGTTTGGTTCTAACCCGAATTGAAACTATTGAAAAAATAAATCATGATGTATGAAGATAAAAGATATATATATCATTTGAGTCTTTGTAATACATGAATGCTCATATTTTATTACCCATTAAAAAATATGGGTTGAGTGATATATTGAATTTTGATTTACTTTGTCAATCACATTAGATTCGAACCAATTATTTAGTATAAAAAATTACTTTTCAAAGCATTTCAAATTTTCAATATAAACCATTATTATTTTAATTACTTTAATGATTTTAGAGTAAATGTATCTAAGCCCATAACCTGGACCCGTCTCGCGCAGGAATTTGGTCTTTAATGTCTCATCATCCTAGAATTCTCAAAATCCGATCTTGGATCCAATCTCATATGGCACGTAGTAGCCTAAACCAATAAGCATGGCAATTGAATCTCTTACAAATTTTAATTTTACGTGATTTAATTTTTCAAAAAAAAAAACATTAATTTAAGTTTTTATAAATTTGAAAATAGTCTATATTTTAAGTGATTGCATGACAAGTTGATAGAAATACCATAAAAGGTGTCATTATTAATTGTATGCCACATCACATCACTATTTACTAGTGATGTGATTTTTTTAAAATAACTATAGTTTTCAGTAAAATTTTGAGGTAGTTAGAAGTCTTTAAAAGTAAAAAAAAATAAAAATCATTTTAGTAGTATAAATAAAAGCTTAAAATATATAATAAAATTTTGATTATTTGAAAAAACAATGTTAAGACATGACTTAATTATAAAGACTATTGAAGAAAATGTTCTTTGTCTGATTCCAATTTAAATTGATTATTGTAAATCTAACATAATTTATAAGTGTTTCACAAATATGAAGATTTGCTAGAGGAGCAAGAGGTTGTTGTAGGTCAGTGGGTTAATAGCCTCTTTTTTTAGTAAATATAGGATTTCATTCCATCTTTTTATTTGTACTGTAAGTTGTGCTTTACCATTATTAATGAAAGTTGTTCCTCTGCAAAATGTGTTTAACACTCCTCTTAGGGCTAAAGGCTCTTGCAATCTTAGGATGACTACTACAGTACTACTACTGCCAAACATCATTATTATTGAGTAAACATGATATTACAACTAACAAAACAGTATTGTATACTTAGCAAGGTTCAGGATTCTCTGCAATTGTGATACTCACCATTCAAAATTTTGATTTTAAGATAAAATATGAAAGAATCAAAGAATTATATGCAACAATTTTTCCAGAGAATTGGACGATGACTGCATGATGTGCAATATAAAATACAACTGCACCTGATCCCATTCAGTCCAGTCCAAGCAAAGCCAACTTACGTAACACACTTCTCCATACACATCTTTAGCAAGGTTGAAAATAGAATATTAAAAGCAAGCAAATTTACAAAAAAATAAAATGAAAACTATAGTACTATATCACTCAGAACTAGCAAGAGCTGACTGCAAAACATCTTCAAGATACTTCTCAGCATCGGTATACTGCCTCTTCCTATCCTCAATTGCTAAGGCAGCCAAAGCTTTATCCTGGACAATCCCAATCAACAAAAATGTAAGAATAAACATAAACATAGTTTTAAAACAGTCAAGAATTATAACAAACAGAAAGCATGTAAAACATGAAATACCGGAGGCAAATCTTGGTAACTCCTCAGAGTATCAAGGATGGGCTTAGTCTTCTTCTCTAGCTCCTTTCTATGCTCAGCCATCTCAACCAAAATCCCATGGCTAACCTCTGGGGTATAACCTGAACGATCCAGCATTCTCTGCACCAAATGTTATTCAGCATGTAAAAAGATAAGAATCAGAAATATAAAAAAAAAAAAAAAAAAAAAAAAAAAAAAAAAAAAAAAAAAAAAAAAAAAAAAAAAAAAAAAAAAAAAAAAAAAAAAAAAAAAAAAAAAAAAAAAAAAAAAAAAAAAAAAAAAAAAAAAAAAACAAAAAAAACAAAAAAAACATGATAGAATAACATAAAGAGGACAACAATTCAATGTCATTTATTAATTTATTAATGGTGGCAGGGGCACATGGCAGTTGGCCAAAAATCTGTCATAAATATCAGTGACTGCAGCCTATGACGAAATGAAAATATTAAGATGGATGTGTGGTCATACAAGAAAAGATAGAATCCGAAATGACATTATACGGAAGAATATTGGTGTAACACCCATTGAGGAAAAAATGACAGAAAATCGGTTAAGGTGGTTTGGGCATGTACAAAGAAGGCCACAAGAGGTGTCAGTTAGAAGAGTATATTAAATGGATTTTAGCATGGGAAAAAGGAGAAGAGGGAGACCGGAAAGGATGTTGAAGGAAATCATCAAGGGAGATCAGAAAAGGGATAATAATATCAGAAGAAATAAAATTTGATCAAAAGTACACAAACTCAAGGGATAATCTCATTATCATAAGCATCATGGTATAAAAGAGGTTTAATGGGTATGGGATTATTTGCTTTTTCCTCAACGACTAAAGATTTCTACAGCATTTTCTGGTTGTTCTCATTCCCATCCTTTTCTTTTCTCTATCTATATCTCTTGTGCACTGAAGATAAATCCACATCCAACCCAATATATCAGATACATTCCCAACATATATGTCACCTCGAAGATCTAATTTCTCGAGCATCCCTCCCCCCACAAGGCCAAAAAAAAAAAAGACACCATACCTTGTAGTTGTCACATTGTTGGTTGTACTGTCTTTCTTTAGCAGCCATTACTTTTAAGTTTGTCTCCCAACTTTCCTTCTGAGCCTCACATGGAGCAACCTCATCTTCTAACTGAGCAAGTGTTCTGCATAAAAATTACTTCATGCAAACTTAGCAAAATAACTGATAACAAGAGAGTGTATTATGCCAAAAAGCTGAATATACTATCTGCGGAGACATCATGTAATGCAGCTGCAATATCTCAGTTGCAGTGGGCGTAACAAACTAACAACTGCATTAGGTCGTGATTGCCACAATGCAACCAAAACTTGCAAGGCAACTGCACTGTAAAACACATCATGAATACATAAAAACACTCAATTACATAGTTTTATATTGCAGTTTTGGCGGCTTCCACAACACCACACCTACAATTATATACCTACAATTTTCTGCAATTTTGACTAGCAATTTAAAGCCCTGTTTAACTAATTTGAAAATGTACCTTTTTAAATATGTTAGCCTGGCTATGGCCTTTCTGGTGTAATCAAGTAGAAGCTTGGATTCCTTGTTAACTTCGGCCCTTTTTTCCTCCACTTCAGTCTTCCTCAATGAAATATCACCCATTGCTACAAGAAAGCTAAACACAGATTCCAGGGGTGATTTCAATATTCAAACTTCAAATATTGATGCAGAAACGAAAAACAACAATGGTGAAAGTAAACAAAACACACCTACTCATTTCAGTATCTCTTATATTCAACAAGTTGGCCACATCCGCAAGAACTTGTGCGGAATTAACCACATTGGAGGGCAAGCTCTCCTGCGCCAATCCCAAATTCTCCAAAATCTCCCTAATCCTCGCAGCTGCAATATCAAATCATCATCAGCATCGATGGTTTTAAAAATTGACTATGCTCAAATGTTTCCACATTTTTAATTAATTGGATATAACTTATTCAATGTTTTATAAGTGTCTCGATAATTTTATCTGGGATTCACCAAATTATGACATTGAGACCAAAACCAAAACCAACAACTTCCGATTCAGAATTTTAATTTTTTAGGTGAATTACAATACAGAATTTGAAATCCAACTAAAATTGCGTCCTGATCAAGCAATGCCTATGCTAAAATACCCTAACCCTAACCTTGGGATCGGTACTCGGAGGCCTTGAGGCGGAAATCGCGGGCGACGAGGCGCGCGGCTTCGTCTTTGGATTTGGAGAGAGTCATGAGATGGTTCAAATGCTTGACGCTGCGCGGCGTGTATTCGAATTCCAGAACGGATTTCCCAGCGCCTTCGAACGTCTTCGCCAGCCACTCCTTCACTTCTGCCATAGCCTCTTTCTCGCCGCTACTCATTCTTCTTCTCAAAGGAACCAACCAACGATCAAAAGTTTCTAATTTCCTTGTTTCAGTCGCGCGTTATGGTGAACAAAACTTTCAAATTTGAATTTTTATTCAATGACTAAATTCCAAATTGTTCCTTCAATTTGTCAGTATTTGTTATTATTAACATGATTATATGTTTAAAAAACAAATAAGATTATTTATCAATTATATTACATTATATTTATTTTTTAAGTAAAGATCAAGTTACATTATGCTGGTAATCATGGTATAACTATGTTAGGGATTATAACAATAATAAAGTTATAAAATTTATGGATTATAGTAATAATAATTATTATTCACATAAGAGATTACGATAGTTTCAATTTCAATTATTTATTAAATATTTCTCTAATTTGAAGGACTATTATTTGAAATTTAATGACTAAGTTGGACAAATTTAACATATGATCTATCCTAAGACCACTTTTATATAATGATAGATTCATTTCATCCATGTAGTGATGTGGTACACCATTTCTACTAAAAAAATTCGTCTCTCCCTTTCTCTCTCTTGACTTTTGTTACGGATCTTTTATATTGGGCCAAGATAAAGAGGCCCACGACCATTAAGGGAGCTAATTATGGAAAGATTAAACAAGATTGAAGAACCAAATATTTACAGAATCAGAAGAAGATACAGAAGGTTTTTTTTTCACCATATCCAGTCAAGATCGTGATCAAGAATAGGAGTAATTTCCTTATTTCACCACAGGTCAGTGAGTATAAGTAGCCATATACACCAAAGGTGAAAGGTACACATACACTGATACTCTCTCCTTTTCCTTTCACACAGTGCACACACCCCACGTCCAATTTGTGGTTTGTTTGTACTGTGATCTTCTTCCTGGAGTTGTTTGAATCTTCATAAGCACCTTCAGAGAGAGAGAGAGTTGATCCCATATTGATTTCTGGCAAATTGCTGGATCTCCGTTTTAGAGGAACGGAACATTGGCGCCGTCTGTGAGAAACGCTAAATTTCGATTCCCACCATGGTAAACACGAGAAGACACCAGCTTGAAGGCCCACCCGAGGTCGGCCGATCACGTTCGATCCGGGTGGAGGATGCTTTGACGGATACAACTTCATCGCGGGCACAGAACAATCCGCCCCCCGCACCTGCTGAGAACCTGATGGCCGCGCCAGCCGAGATAGATCAGGAATCAGTGCAGCGCTTCACCAGCAATGCGCTGCAATCCATTCTGTCACGGATTGAGCGTTTAGAGCAACGATATGCCCTTCAGCGACAGGAGGATATGAACCACATGCTGGCGCAACTAGACGAACGTTGTGCAAGATGGACGATGGGCGAGCATGACCGATTACGAACGATGGAGCAGCGACTCGGCCGTATGGAGTTGCCACAGGAACCGACGATTCACCCCGATTTGGCCAACCCGGCCGAGAATGTGCACAACACAGAGCTACATCGTGCGCCGACCATGGCCGAGATACCATGTCCTGTGGCATTCAGAAACCCGCAGGAGGCAGTACGAAGCAACCAGCCGGAGGGAGGCCCCGGGGTCTACAGGAGGAAGTACAGGCGAGGGCAGTATAATAACAGTCCGTTCGTAGACGACATCGTCAACGCCCGGTTCTTAGAAGATTTTGACGGATCTTTCCTGAACAACTACGATGGGACACAGGATCCGCAGGTGCACATAGACGAATTCGACATGCAGATGTGTGTTCGGGGGATTGAGGATCCGATCATATCCCGGATATTCGTTACCACTCTGACCGGACCGGCTCAGACATGGTTTCATTCATTACCTCCTCGGTCCATTCGCAATTTTGAAGACTTCGGTCAGAGATTTTTGCTCAATTTTGCAACGAGCAAGAAACAACCAAAGTCCGAGTTTGTTCTGGGCAAGATCCGACAGCAGCCGGGGGAGACGTTGCAGAGTTACTTGGACCGATTTAAGGAAGCTGCCTTGCAAGTGCAGGGCATAGAGGAAAAGGTGCATGTTCATTTGTTATCGGCCGGCCTGAATGGATCATCTCGACTGGCGAAATCTATATACAAGGACCCTGTTAGGACTTTGCTGGATTTCAGAGTTCGATCTAAGAAATACCTGGAGCTGGAGCAGATGGAGATTGCCAACACCGCTCCCAAGAGAAAAGGATCACCGCCGAGACATCGCCCACACCTGGGGAATGCACCCCCAACAGGAGTTTTGAAGTCGGCCATAGACCGGCCAAACACGAGTCCAAGTATGACAGATATACTCCGCTAAACACCTCTCGGGCGCAGGTGTGGAGGGAAGTGGCCATGACCGAGATGAAGAAGGTAGACCGACCCCGGCCGGTGTTCAAGAAGACCGGCCTTGATCATTCCCGTTTTTGTGAGTTTCATAACGGCCCAGGACACACTACCGATCAATGCTGGGATTTGAGGGATGCAATAGAGAAATTCATCCGAGAAGGAAAGGTGAGGCGATATGTGATAAAAACCCAGGGGCAGCAGGGAAATCGTAAAGGCAATCCCAATGATGAGGTAAAAGGCCGAGATGAGAAGAGAAAGAAGACAGACGAGGAGGAGTTCCCAGAGCCAGAGTTTGAGTGCAACGTCATTACTGGCGCTATGGGGGGTGGAGGCGACACTGCCAACTAGCGCCGGAAGTATCTCATAGAAGTGCTGACAGTGAGAGAACAGCCCAAATTTAAAAAGACTGGCGATAAGAATGAGAAAGATGAGCCGCCTCTGCTTTATTTTACCAGAGAAGACTTGACCGACGTGATACCGGGACATGAGGATGGCTTGGTCATCACTGGGACCATAGCAAATTATAGTGTGAAGAAGATATTTGTTGACAATGGCAGCTGTGCCGACGTTATGTCCTGGTCGGCATTCAAGAAGATGAACCTGGATGAAGAAGACCTGAAACCATGCCATACAGTGCTGTCGGGTTTTAATGGCGAGAATACTGCACTCAAGGGCTCCATTGAATTACGACTTATGCTGGGAACAAAAGAGGGCTTCAAGTCGGAAAGAGTCAAGTTCGTGGTAGGGGAGTTTCCTTCCCCCTACAATGTGATTCTTGGAAGACCCACCCTCCATAGGTGGGACATCCTGATGTCCACCAAGCATCAAAAGATGATGTTTGTGGGGAGGAACGGCAAAGTAATTACTATCTGTGGCGATCAGAGGGAATCTCGCCAGTGTTACTTCAATGCTGTAAAGGAATGCGGAGCTGGCCCGTCCTCCATGCCGAGCTGCCCAGAAGGCCGAGAAGAAGCGGGGAGAACAAAAGGGAAGCAGGTGAAGCCGGTAAATCTGGTGGAGCTTGATGTACGGGAGAAAGAGGAAGAATGGAGACCTGAACCGGCCGACGAGATGGTGGATATCCAGATCGGCCCAGAGGTCACCCAAGTCACCAAGATTGGGATGATCACCGACCCCGCTGCATGGGCCGAGCTGATAGAATGTTTGAAAGATAACCAAGATATTTTTGCATGGAAAGCGTCAGAAATTCCTGGGATCGATCCTGCATTCTGCTGTCACTGATTATCCATGTACCCAGACGCAAAACCGGTCGCCCAAAAGAGAAGGAACCTCGGCCTTGATCGGAAGCAAGCACTAGAGAAGCATATCCGAGAATTACTGGATGCTGGTTTCGTACAAGAAATCCAGTACACCACTTGGCTATCCAATGTGGTGATGGTTAAGAAGGCTAATGGCAAATGGCGAGTGTGTGTTGATTACACAGATGTCAACAAGGTGTGTCCCAAAGATTCTTATTCATTACCGAGCATAGACCAGCTTGTGGATAACTCTGCTGGATATAAGTTACTGTCATTTATGGACGCATATTCTGGGTACAATCAGATTCCCATGTATCCGGGCGATCGGGAGAAAACGGCCTTCAGGGGAGGAGAGGCCAACTATTGTTATAATGTGATGCCCTTCGGCTTGAAAAATGCCGGAGCCACTTACCAGCGGATGATGAACAAAGTATTCGCCCAGCAGCTCGGCCGAAATATAGAAGTGTACATTGATGACATGATTGTGAAGACAGCATCAGCGGGCGATCACATTCGAGATCTGCAGGAGACTTTCCGCAAACTAAGGGAAAACAACATCCGGCTTAACCCGCTCAAATGTGCTTTTGGGGTAACGGCGGGGAAGTTCCTGGGCTTCATGCTGACACATAGAGGTATTGAAGTTAACCCGGACAAATGTGAAGCAGTTCTGAGCATGAAATTCCCGACCACAAAGAAGGATGTACAGCAGCTGACTGGAAGGTTGGCAGCATTGACGAGATTTCTTCCCAAAGCAGCAGAGAAGGCTCTTCCTTTTTTCCGTTTATTAAAAAAGGAAACCCGAGTTGGATGGAGCCCAGAGTGTGAGGCCGCTTTCCAGGAGATCAAAAGGTGTCTCTCCTCACCACCGGTGTTATCTAAACCAGAGCCGGGTGAAACACTTATCTTGTACTTGTCCGTGGGCGAGGAGGTGGTGAGCGCCGTATTAGTAAGGGAGACCGGCAAGACTCAGCTACTAGTATACTTCATCAGCCGAGCTTTAAAATGCTCGGAGTTAAGATATCAGAAGCTGGAGAAGGTAGTTTTTGCACTCTTAGTGGCAGCTAAGAGGCTACGTCCATATTTCCAGGGTCACACTATCGTAGTCCGGACTGACCAGCCGATCCGGCAGGTTCTTCATAAACCGGACTTAGCAGGAAGAATGATGCACTGGACGATACAGTTGTCCGAGTTTGACTTAAAATATGAAGCCCGGCAGGCTATCAAAGCCCAAGCTTTGGCCGATTTCTTGGTCGAACTCACCCCGTCGACCTCGGCCAATGAGGAAGTATGGAGTCTCTTTGTGGACGGATCCTCCAACACAAAGGGAAGTGGAGCAGGAATTATAGTAGAGAACCCACAGGGGACATCGGTAGAGCAGTCCTTGCGGCTGAATTTCCCGACATCAAATAACCAGGCCGAGTATGAGGCCTTGATAGTCGGATTAATCTCGGCCAAAGAACAGGGAGCCCGAAAGGTGAAAGTGTTCACAGATTCACAGCTGGTGGCGGCTCAGATTGAAGGAAGATATCAGGCCAAAGGGCCGTTATTGATTAAGTATTTGGCTAGAGTCAGGGAGATCATTGCCGAGTTTGATGAAGTCACCATCTCCCATATCCCCCGAGAAGAAAATGTGAGAGCCGACATATTGTCCAAACTGGCGAGCACCAAGGGTGCAGGGAACCATAGAACGGTAATTCAGCAAGAGTTAGCCTGTCCGACTTACATAATGATGATATCGTCCGAGTTCGACTGGAGACGGCCGATTATCAGATACTTGGAGCAGGGAATAATCCCAGATGATGGAATGGAGGCCAAAAAGTTGATTCGAGATGCTGTGCTATACACTACCTTGGAGGGCGAGTTGTATCGAAAGGGACCGCACACTCCCCTGTTGCTTTGCGTTGGACCTGACCGAGCAGAATATATATTGGCCGAGATACATGAGGGAATCAACGGCCAACACATGGGAGCTAAGGCACTGGCAGTAAAGGCTATTCGGGCTGGATACTTTTGGCCGACTATGAAGGCAGACGCCCAAGATCATGTGAAGAAGTGCGAGAGTTATCAGAAGCACGCTAAGATAATATGGTCTCCCCCATCCGAACTGACGACTATCACCTCCCCTTGGCCTTTTTACAAATGGGGAATGGATTTGCTCGGACCGTTCAAGGCCGCCGAGGGTCAACTGAAATTTCTGATTGTAGCCGTTGACTACTTCACAAAATGGATAGAAGCCGAACCATTAGCCACCATCACCTCGTCTCGAGTTCGGAAATTCTTTGAGAGGAACATTAATTCTCGGTTTGGAATCCCGGCCGAGATCGTCACAGATAACGGGACTCAATTTACTGATAAACAGTTCAGGGCGATGATGGCCGATTTTCATGTCAAGCACCACTTCGCCTCTGTCGAACACCCCCAGTCTAATGGTCAGGCCGAAGCTGCCAACAAAGTTATTTTGGAAGGGCTCAGGAAAAGGATGCATGATGCCGGAGGAAGTTGGGTGGAGCAGCTATACTATGTCCTATGGGCGTATAGGACCACTGTCCAAACAT
>PYAF01005630.1:1190001-1209881 GCA_007407185.1 Glycine tomentella
GCTCCAAGTCAAGCACGCTTAACTGTGGAGTTCTTATGTTATGGGCTACCGAAAAGTAGATGCACCTTGTTGGTATAGGTAGTACCTATTAAATCCTTTAAGTTATCCTCAACTGTACAGTCCCATACCTGCACAGCCTCTGGATCCCTCTCGTTCGGGTATGTATTCGATTCATTCATGTACCCCTCCCGCTGGAAGCTTGCCAGGAGCCGCTCCTTGTCCGTGCCTCATTACACCGGCGATCACTCCCCACCCTCGTCAGCGCTCGGGATGTTACAGAAATCACCTTCGACAACAATGAGTTATGATCATAGTTTTGTTTGCATCAAGGCAAGAAGTACAAAATCAAGCAAAACATACATTCATCATATCAATGACATGCAAGAGGAGGAAGTATCAACATAGCATCACTATCGTAGAAGAATGATCACAGTTTTGTTCTTATCAATGTGTTTTCTTCCCATATCTTTTTTTTTTTTTTTTATAGATAATAAGATTTTTTTTTTAAAAAGAAAAAGTTTTCTATAGTAATATATCCAATTTATGTTTCTTAGGAAAGTTGCAGAGGATAAGGAGCCAAGCACCAAACAAAGTAATGTTGGAACTCATGTCAATATTTACGTAAGATTTGCTTGAATATCGTGAAAGTGAAGGTTTCAACTCATTTTCATTTTATAATTTGTTTATTTCAAACCTCATTTTGATTTTAAAACCGCCCATTTTGAATGTGTGTTACATATTTTTAAAACTGTCCTTCGTTTTTAATTTTTTAAATCTACCAACCTACCATCTAACAATTAATGATAAACCAAATTTTAAAACTGACCATTTTTAAATTTTAAAACTCATTTTTTATTTTGAAACTAACTGTTGTGATTGAGAATTGTTAATTAAAACTACTTATTTTTTTATATTCAAAAATCATTTTAATTTTAAAACTATCTTTCTTAAAACTGCTCATTGTCTCAACCACGTTCTAAAATTTTAAAACTGCCATGATATTAACTTTAAAACTACCCATTTTTAATATTTAGAGGTTTCTCTTATTTAGTTGCTCAGGTTGTATTTATGAATTTTTTCAGATGTCAGTGAAGAAGGTTAAACTTGGTACACTATGTGCCTTGGCGTGCAAGGATTTTTAAGTTCATTTGCTATAGGACATTGGTTGTGCTTGCCTCTAATTTTAAGTGTTACATGTTGCAATCCTGGGTAAGTTGTTTCATTTTTAAGTTTAACCAGATTGGGTCGAGTTGTGGTTCTCTTACCAATAAAAATGTACAATTTCAGTGGAGAGAAATTCTTAAGTACACATGGAGTAAGATATTTTTCTTGTTCTGATCCATTCATTGTTCGCCATGTCAGTAATCTACCTAAAAAAATAAAAATTGTTATTAATCTACCTAGAAAAATTAAAAATTATCATTAATGTAGGAAACAACAATGACCCACAATGCTGACATGACGAACAATGAATGGATCAGAATAAGAAAAATGTCTTACTCCAGATTCACCTAAG
This sequence comes from Glycine tomentella, assembly GCA_007407185.1. Lineage (NCBI taxonomy): Eukaryota > Viridiplantae > Streptophyta > Magnoliopsida > Fabales > Fabaceae > Glycine > Glycine tomentella. The sequence continues at coordinate 1,191,518 of PYAF01005630.1, forward strand.
AATTTCTCTTTCAGTGGATTGGTGCATGTAAATTTAAACAGGGCGACATGGCTTGATGGCCAAATATTATTCAGAGTCTTCGTTTGCACCTTCTCTTGATACTAAGTCAGCTTTTTTTCTTTTTCTTTTTTACTTTTCCCAAAAACATTTTGCACACTCTAGATGGTTATATTCTAACTAAATTATTTCTACATACTTCTAATCATATCTTCTGCACATTAGAATGCAGAAATTGGGAGAGTTCAATCTTCATGGAATCCTTTTGCTTCCTGTCAGTCTTGATGAACATTCTTTATTTGAATATTGCTTTCTATACTTAATTATGCATCATTCTTATCTCTGAAATTTACTGGTGAAGAAGACAAAATTTTCTTGCATTTTATACAGTGTTTTGTAAGATCCAATGGAATTACTTTTCTTGATATGTGTGTTTCTTCTTCATTGTATTTTTTTTATTGTCTTCTTTTCACATATTACTTCTTTTTATGTGCTTTTTATAGGCGAAGAGAAGAAAAAAAAAAAAACTCTTGCATTTTATAAGATGTTTTTTCTCTCTCTGGAATAGATTGTTTTCCTCTCTGATGAAGCTACACAAAACTTATATTTTGCTCCCTCTTGTAAATCTTAACACATCCAGTGCAAATGCTAGAATGTTTTTATAGTTTTATTAAAAAAAAATTTGTCAACCATTTCGTTCCATGCAGACATTCTAATATTTTCTTTATAACTTTTATTTTATTTTTGTTCATCCATTAAAAATTATATTTTTCTTTTTAATTAATAAGATTAGTATTGTTAATTGCTTGGTTGGATAAATAAGTTTTTTCACCTTTTCAAGACCAATCATGTAAACCACTATTTAAAATTCCAGACCAATACTGTTTTCTTCCTAAAATAGTTTTTTTTCCTTGACCCCAAAAAGCTCACAATAAAAAGGGTAAACTGAACTAAACTCAAAATATCCTCTTTTTCTTCATTTATCTCAGCCAATATTCTCTCACATAGATACTCTCTCATGTAAACAAACTAACTTCCCTCTCTCCATTTACATGTTTCCTATCATTAACGGGTTTTATTATATTTATTAAAATTTTAAAAATAGATAACATTTGTTAACTCATTGATTCCAAAATGATCAATCCATTTTTTATTGAATGATTTGATACAAATAGAAATGCGAACACAGGCACAACACACCTTTATTTTAAAGATTGGCTGAGTGTTGTGGTAAGGAAAATAATGCCTTTGAGAAGATTAGGTACTTCAGATCCAACATTAACCTCTCTAACGCGTTATCTAGTTCATATTATTCAGAGTATGTCACGGGCAACAATTAAAAGGAAGCAGTAAATCATAAAATAAAACATAACTAAGAGAAGTAACGACAGAACATGAAATAAAAGCATAAATCTGGAATAAAAGCAAAAATAAATCTGCTATGTATGTCACGGGCTGATCCAATTTTTTTATTATGTATTGATATGTGCACTAAGTTATTAAATTATTGGATAATTTATATTGTGTTTGATGAATGTTTATTCATAAGTTTTTTTATTCTATAATTTTTGGTTTATTATTTTTTTTTTCTCAATGCATTTTGTTTGTTTGGATAGAATGTTAAATTTTTTTATTTTAGGTTGGAGACCACGATTGATTATCCCATTGTATGAATCCTATAAATTTGATATATTATAATAGTTTCTCTTTTTTATATATTAATTAATTAATTTGTATATTTTAATTGTCATGTGTTTATTGTGTGAACATTTTTGTGTTGTCATTAAAAAAATCATTCTTAAAATGACTTTTAATAAAATATTATAAAAGATAATAAATGTAACATACATATCAATCTATAATTAGATTTTAGAATGTTGACAGTGTTTTTAAATTAAAGTATTAGCATGTGATAGTTTTAGTTTATCGTTTTTTTTTTCTCTCAATATGTGTTTGTATTATTTTATTTTTGTGCCTCTAATATTTTATGATAATCTAATTATATTTTAATATATATTTTTATGTTAAATTACTTGATTAGATAAACCACTATAATTTAAAAAGTGTATTTTTTAAAATTTTAAAGTTCCAAACTCCCATTACTCTCTATCTTGAATTTTTTCTATAAATAAATCACTACTGTGCTAATGCATTTTTATTGTGTTATATAACTTTCAAGTTCAGGCAAATACAATCTTTTTGCACTAGTAATGACATAAAATAAAGGGGACAAAATTGAAAATGGTCACACTATAGAAATTAAACAGAAATTCTTCCTGATAAAGCTTAAATTAAAAATATGTACTATTACTTCTAGAAATTAACCAAACAACTTGAATCACTGTTGTTGACAACAAATTTCTACGGCAAATAGGAACAAACAGGCTATAATTCTTTTTTTTATAATAAATAAAGACTTAATTTAAACGAGTATGATTTGTATACATAGAGTCATGGACCGGAATATTCAAAGACAGATAGACTTAAAACATATTTGAAGCAAATAAAATTTATAAAAAGAAAAAGAGAAAAGAGAAAAAAGGAAGGCGAAGACCACAAAGAAAGAAAACAATAGTTTCAGAAGCAGAAAGAGGTTTTCCGTTCCAAAACGATGTCCTCCATGGCCATCACCACCAGAGACAGAGATCGAGAGCTTCTCATCCCCGTCGCCGACAGCCCCGCCGGCGATGCCGCCGTCTCCCCTTCCCCCAAGCCATCGTCGTCGGCGTCGTCCCCGCATCATTCTGGACGCGAGGTGATCTCTTCCCCCAATTAGGGTTTTCAATTCTCCACCGCAATTCGTTTTTGATTCCTCTTTTTTTCTCCAATTCGCTCAATCTGGACTCTATTGAATGTGTTGGGTTTGGGGATTTACTCGAAAGTTTCTCCCTTCACTTGGATTGAGGTTTTTTTGGGGATGAACCAGTTAGGAATTGGGGAATTGGTAGTTTCTCTTTGATGAGCACTGTGTATCATGATTCATCAAATTGTATTCAAAATGAAAAGGGATAGTAAAATTGGCTATGAAGTGAAAAAGCTATTTATCTAGTGCTAATTATTGTAAGCTGTATATATATAAGTAGAAAGATTTTTTTTTTTAGCTGTATATATTTGAAGTGAATGTTCTTTTTTGTTTTCGTGGTTTTGAATACGGAAGAAAGTTATCTAACTCATTTTATTGTTTCTGTCTATTTGTAGACTTTTTACAAAGTTATTAGAAGCTGGGCATCAAAAAAGTTTATGACTGGATGGTACGCTATTCTTTCTTCTATCCAATTATCTTGTAGTCAAGTATGGATATATGATACCTATTGTGTATTCATACACATGATCTTGATTGTTTCCTGAATGATTTTTCCCTTTGTATGCCTTATATTCGTTGAAGTGTCGGTTTATTTTCTTAATTTTTTTATCTTCATTTTATTTCTACTAGCATCTTCTTTTTTATGGTGTTGCATTGCACTCTGAAAATTACAGAGCATCATAGCTACTGAACAATGGAAAGCTCTTACTTCCCCTCACTGTTGGGGGGGATATATAATTCCTAGTTATATCAAAGAGTCCAAGTGATACTTTTTATTATAGGGAAACCTTAATTGAATGAAAATCCTGGGTTCTATAATCTAGAGACTATAAATCTCCAAAGCACTTACTGAACACCAGTAACTACTATGCACTCTTTTATGACAATTCTCAACATAAGTAACACAAAAATATGTAACAATCGCATTGCTATCTCATCACTTGATTTAAACTAAAAGGACACCATGATGGAGAAATAGATAGACTTTACGTCATCAATGATTATTTAGTAGTGAATACTTGCTCCTAAGAATATTTTTTCTTGTCCAGTATACCCCTCTCTGCTTGTACATATCTAAGATTTGCTGCATTATATTTGGACCAGTGGTCCCTTTGTCCTTTTCTAATTCATAAGGTCCTTTGTTTCTTTTATTTTTATTTTTTATTGCAAGGTCCTTTGTTTCTGTGTTGTTGAATTGGTGATATCTCACAGCTAGTTTTTTTGCAGTGTCATTCTCTTTCCAATTGCAATCACCTTCTATATAACATGGTGGTTTATTCATTTCGTGGATGGATTTTTCTCTCCTATCTATGCTCAACTTGGAATCGATATTTTTGGTAAGTTCTTATGTTTTATGATATTTCACAATTAACCTTTACTTACGTAAAGATTGTAACAAAGTTCTTTTTTTTTTTTTTTTGTCAACAACTTATTTTGTCTTGTGGCAGGGATTGTTTTAAGAAAATCATCTCTTTTTCACTTTAGGCTGCTAAAAATATGGCTATTCAGTATTCTGCTTCTTGGATGCATATTTGAATGAAGTTATATTCATAATATTCATTTTTTTGTCTTCTCTATTTTTATTTTTTTTGCCCAGGGGAGGGTTGGATTATTTCAAGTTGAAATGTCCAATAGAGCAACAAAACTTTTTTCAATTGATTTTACTGTTTGAAACATGTTGAAATTATTTGCTAATATTTGGTCAGGTCTTGGATTCATAACTTCCATAACTTTCATCTTCTTGGTTGGGATTTTCATGTCATCATGGTTGGGTGCATCTGTCCTGGGCCTTGGGGAGTGGTTTATCAAGCGAATGCCACTTGTTCGTCATATTTATAATGCTTCCAAGCAGATTAGTGCTGCTATCTCTCCAGGTGTGTGTTTGCCAACATTTAACTCTTAATTGTGATACTGGCATTAATGAAATATGGGGTGAGAAAAGTTTATGCTAAAATGCATATTGTCACAGATCAAAATACACAAGCCTTCAAAGAAGTAGCCATCATTCGGCATCCCCGTATTGGAGAATATGCATTTGGATTCATCACTTCATCAGTTACCCTTCAGGTTTCTGTGATACTTCCATGTTTGGTGGCTTTTAATTTCAGAACATTTACTTATGGCATTGCTTGAATTGGAGTTTCATTAAGATGCCCTGGTGTTACAACTTTAATTAATAGTTTATTGTTACCTATGTTTTTCTGATTATTGCCGAAGAACTGAAATAAAAGATGTAATTTTAGTTATTTTCTGATGGAGATGTGTCAATCTGGATGTAAGAAAAATAGTCTTGACTAATTTTTTTGCTTCATGCTTTCTTATAGAGTGATAGGATGCTAATCTTTGTCTTGCTTGGTTGACATACAGGTTCAATGGTCTTTACTTTATGAATAATACAAAGTATGTACAACTAATGCTTGTTTGGCTTGATTTGATAAATAATAGAATTATTATTTTACATTTTACCCATCTGTTTATGAACAAGAACTCTTTGCATGGCTGAGGCAATTATCATTGCTCCTTATTGTTGCATTCCTGGCATCCAAGATCCATTATTCTGATGTTGTTGGTTGCTATTTAGATTTTGGCATTTTTTTATTTTTTTTTTCAATTATTGTGCATCTTTAAAGTCATATATACATTAAGCTAAAGGAAAGTTTCCATATGGATAAGTAATTGATGCTGTGAGTTTGATGAGACTGGTTTGTGGTCAACTGTTGTTTATTATCTGTGTTTATAAAGATTTTACACCACAGCATGTTGAAATTATTTCTCTTTTTTTAATAAAAAAAATATTTTTTTACAGAACTATTCTGGAGACGAGGAGTTATGCTGTGTCTATGTTCCTACAAATCATCTTTATATTGGTGATATATTTCTTGTCAACACCAAGGATGTCATTAGGCCAAACTTATCAATTCGTGAAGGAATTGGTGAGTGGTTCTTTTATATTTACTCGAAGTCTCAAGTAATAGAAGTCAAATCAGGCATATTTATTTTGCATTGTGGTTATGTTACAAAGATAGTTTGTTTACGGAGTTTCCTTTCTGTGGTTCTCTCTCTATTCATGGTGCACTAAAATTTGAACTATAGGTTTTTGGTCTTGCAAATTTGGAATATAGAGGGACTCAACAAGTAATGATTGTTTTACCTACACATGGTCTCATGTTCTTCACATGCTTTTTTCGACATTTTCTAGATGACACTTTGATCCTAGTACAACATACTATCTAGATTTTATGCGTACCTATCATGGCATGTGTAATTATCATTTTTTGATGTGTAAGTATCATTTTCTAGGCTAGCTTATGTACTTCCAAGTTGCAGGCAATGATGTGTATATAAGGTTGTATGTGTGTGTTTTTGTTGGGATATCAATGCTCTTGGACACACGCTAACTACTGCTACTATTAGGACTAATAATAATAAGGCTTAAATATGTTTTTGGTTGGAAGTTAATGTTTTTTCATTTTTGGTCCTCGAAAGTTCATTTTTCTAATTTTAGTCCCTGCAAGTTGGTGTTTTCCCAATTTTAGCTCATTTAAGATTTCAATCTTTTTCATTTATAGTCTTCATAAGTTTGTGTTTACCGGGACCAAAATTGAAAAAATACAAGCTTAGAGGGATTAAAAATGAACAGAATATTTTATAGGGATCAAAATTGCAAAGGTGTCAACTTACAGGGACTAAAATTAGAAAAATAAACTTACAGGGATCAAATATGAAAAAGTTCTAATTTATAGGAATCAAAAACATATTCAAGCCTAATAATACTAATCACAAGGACTGTAAGAACAAGAATAATAATAACATTAACTAACAAGAATAGCAATAACAATAATCCACTACACTAGTTTCAACATGCTTGAATTTGTTTCAAAATTGTAGAAATTGTTATTTCATAATAATAATAATAATAATAATTCGTTCACTCTAGTTTCAACATATGCTTGAATATATTTCAAATTGCAGAGATTGTTGTTTCGGGAGGCATGTCAATGCCACAGATCCTATCAACGATCGATTCACGCATCAGACCTGGGGAAATAAGTAGAATCAACAGAAGCTGAGAGTGAAGGGCATGTTAGTTTTTCATGTTATAGTTCCTTGGTATCTTATGAAGCCATCAGAATGACAATGCAATCATTGTGGTTTGGATGCAAGTATTGAATATACGTGATTGATTGCTCTGAGAAAGTTACAGAATCTGATGGCTTGTGTAACATTCATTTGAGTAAGAATGTAGAATTTAGCATTTGTTGGACAACATTACAAAATTCTATTCTCTGCTTGGAGTCTCGAATTTTTACCTGTGTATAATGTACTGGTTCTCCACTCGTTATAGCAATTCAATTTTGTAGTGCTGATTGATTGATGGTTTTCAGCCTAATGCAGTGTTTCTATGTTATCATTAAGATTTAGTCTGCTCAAAAGGCAAGTAAAAAGTTATAAATTATTGTGCTATAATTTGCAGTGTGCCTAGAGTACATATATAAAAAAGTGTATCAACAGAGCACAAAAGCCGAAACAAATATCACTGATGCTGTAATAATATAATAAGAGCACCTCCAATGCAAGCATCTTGTTGGGTTTCTTATGCTAAGCACCGGTTCCTTACGGTTTCTCTTCAATTGGAGCGTAGTGACATGGCGGAACACATTCCTTCCGTGGAGGTTGGGTTCCTTATATAAGGAACCGTTTCTCCCAATTAAAAAACAAAAATTTTGGCGTCAAATTTTCCATTTCAGTTATTCTCAACCTGATGCACATCTCAAATTGATGAATAAAAAATAGGAACATGAACAAATCAAACCAAGAAGATGAAGAGTTGCAAAAAGATGAAACCAAAACTGACCGTGACGGCGACGGACCCCGATGGTGATGGAGCGGGACGGCGACCCAGATGGCGACTGACCTCGAAGGCTACGACGGCGGCGGCGATCCAGACGGTGGCGACCCCGACGACGGGAACATGCATGTGGGTTTTGTGCTGTGGAACGGACATGCAATTTCTGTGAAGAGAGATTGAGAGGCCGAGGGGAGTTGAGAGTGAAGACAGGGGAAGGGGGCGGTTTCGTGAGAGAAGAGAGGGGAAGGGGTGGTTTTGTGAGAGAAGAGAGGGGAAGGGGTGGTTTCGGGGAGAAGAGAGAGTTGGCTGAGAGGAGAGTGAAGAAAATGTGAAGTGGAAGGGAGAGGGTCGATTTTTGTAAAATGCAAATGAATATATGTTTGTAAAAAAAAAATAAGAAAAGAGCCGTTTACTATGGCAGCAGGCTAGGGATTGCCCTATATGAGAACATTAATTGAAAATGAAGGTTTGGTCTTTACTCCTCACTGTCCAACTTAGCACAGGAAAAATTTACCGTTGTAAGAAAATGGCCGTTGAAAGAAAATTTAACGTTAAAAATTTTACCGTTGTAAGAAAATGGCCATTGAAAGGTTGGTTATAAATATTGAGTGATTTGTTTTGGTTCTTTCACTTCTCTTATTCATTTTCAATCTTTTTATTTTCTCTCCATCTTTGTTGCTTCCTACCCATTGTTAATCTTTTTTATTTGCTCTGAAATGAATCCCAATGAATATAATTATCAAAATAACCCACATCCATAGCCATACTTTATGTATCATCAACCCCCTCCTACTAGTGAAAATTCGCAAAATCCACCTCAGTATATGATGTATCCACCACCCCCACACATGTGGTATATGCATCCTCCATCTAATGTAGAGTCAACTACCGGTGGTAGTTCTCAAAATCCACAATTTTGTAGTTAACCATCACTCCCCATTAATCCAAACACGTGTTATAGGCCTTCTCTATCTAATATTTCACCCCCTATCAACGAAGTTGAATCTCCAATCGGTATAGACAATATTCAACTAGATGAGGGCGACCACAATGATAGAGGAAAAAAAACACGTACAACATTCTCGGTGGCAGAAGATGTGATTCTCGTCCGGTCATGGCTCAATGTGTCAAAGGATTCAATAATCGGTGTCGACCAAACATCGAAGCAATATTGGGCAAGGATTAAAAATGCGTACAACAATGACGATGTGCATGAAAGCGGCTTATTTTGTGAAAGAAGCTCGACACAATTGAAATCACGATGGAATAGGATCCACCCAGCAGTACAAAAGTTTAATGGGTGCTACAAACAAGCAGATAGGCAATGGAGAAGTGGAAGTTCAGAGAAGGATTGTATGGCTAATGCTTATTTGATTTACTCGCAGGATACAGGTAAAAAATTTGAAGTTGAACATGCTTGGTTGTTGTTGAAAGATCAACCAAAATTCGATGCAAAATTTATGTCAAATTCTTCAAAAAGAACAAAGGTTTCTGCAGGTGGAAATTACTCGTCGTCTTCTAACACCGAGACACCCATTGAAGCTGAAGAATATGATGAGCCATCGCCAATGTCTCGCCCAATGGGACAAAAAGCAGCAAAAAGAAAGAGCAAAGGAAAAGAAGCTTCTAGCAATATCGATTTATCTGGTATAGAAAGTGTAATGAATGAGAAGAACGCAAACACATTAAAAATCATTCAGTTAAAGGAGGAACAAGAAAGGTGTATGCAATATGAAATCCTCATGAAGGATACATCCAACATGTCAGATAAACAACGCGAAGACCACGAAAAGTATTGTGACCATATTAGGAAGAAGCTGTTTAATTAAAGTTTAGTCCATATGTTCGAATTAGTTGTTATTCAGTTACTTTGTACGCAGTTATTAACAATGTAGGTCCTTGTTGTATGTTATATTGAAAATTTTATTTTATGAAACAAGTTGTTAGAAACTAGCCGTTGGAAACTAGCCGTTGGAAAGTAGCCATTATAAAACTAGCCGTTGGAAATGAAGCTATATAAATATCTAATGTTTGATCATTTTCACATGTTCTCACTCAATTTACGCAATATATCTCTCTCATTTCAAACACTTCAGATACCATATAATGGATCCAAACGTCGATTTAGATGAAGTTTTAGATCAAACGATAAATGAGGAATTGGAAGACAACACCGATGAAGACATCATTAGGTTGAAACTTCAGAGGCAACAACAACTACATGGCAACACCGTCGGGCGTATGCAAAGAAGAGTGGTACATCGAAATCGTGAAGAAGGTCATGATCGATTGTTCAATGACTATTTCTCAGTAAATCCTGCGTACACAGAGAATCAGTTCCGACGAAGATTCGCATGCGAAGGCATGTGTTTCTTCGTATTGTAGATGAGCTCAGCAATCACGATGAGTACTTTCAAGCGAGGTTCGATGCACTGGGTCGAAGAGGACTATCTCCATTACAAAAGTGCACAGCTGCACTTCGTATTTTGGCTTATGGGTCACCTGTTGACAGCGTGGACGAATATGTTCGAATTGGTGAAACAACTGCGGTGGAATGCTTGGAGCGATTTGTATCAGGCATCTGCACCATATTTGGGAATGAGTACTTGAGGAGACCAAGTAACAAAGACACAGAACGACTACTACAAGTGGGAGCAGCACGCGGATTTCCAGGTATGTTAGGTTCTATTGATAGTATGCACTGGGAATGGAAAAATTGTCTTGTTGCATGGAAAGGTCAATTTTGTCGAGGTGATCATCGCAACCCAACAATCATTCTTGAAGTTGTTGCATCACAAGACTTGTGGATTTGGCATGCATTTTTTGGCACCGCGGGTTCAAATAATGACATTACTGTGTTAAATGGATCTAATGTGTTTGATGAAGTTTTGTCGGCACGTGCTCCCGCAGCGCAATACACAGTGAATAGGACCCAATATAATATGGGATACTATTTAGCCGATGGTATTTATCCAGACTATGCTACTTTTGTGAAGACCATCTCAATGCCACAAGGAGAAAAAAGAAAATTATTTGCTCAACGGCAAGAATCAGCAAGAAAAGATGTAGAACGGGCGTTCAGAGTGCTCCAATCTCGATTCGCAATTATACGTGGTCCGTCACGTTTTTGGGATATTGTCAAAATGAAGAATATCATCTACGCATGCATCATATTGCATAACATGATTGTCGAGGATGAACATGACACATATCAAAGTAATATTGATTACGATAATGTAGGTAACAGCACATCAACATTTGAAGTGTCTTTAGGTGCTCACCCTAGTATCAGATCAACATACCTTCAAAGGAGAGCAGAAGTTCACGATAAACAAAAACATCGACAACTCCAAGCAGATTTAGTTGAGCATATTTGGGAATGTTTCGGAAATGAAAATAACAATAACTAAATTTATGTAATTTTTTTTCGAGGTCTAGGTTTTTTATTTATTTCGATGTTATTGTGTTTAATTATTTATTATTATGTAAAATTTAGTTTTATATTGTTACGCATTTCATTTTATTTATTTTAATTTATATTTATGAAAGTTGAAAAAATGTTAAGTTTTATTAAAAAAAATATAAATATGTGGATTTTTTTGAGTTCCTTATGGTTTCTTGCATTTGAGCAAAATGTTGAGTGAGTTTCTTAGGAGTGACATGGTACTGTGGGGACCACAAAAAGTACTGCGGGAGCCACAAAAAGGTGCTTAAGAAACCCAATTGAGTTTCTTACATTGGAGATGCTCTAAGCGATTTTCTTTTGGTGCAAGTATTGTAAACGCACCTTAATTAACAAATGTGCATACATTAGTAATATCTATTTACTAAAATATTTGAAATTACGAACCGCAAAATGATTATATAAGTGAGTTATGGTACATTGTGCCTATATATAATCAGTGAGTCTCAGAAGGTTTTTAAATTAGTTTATTATTCTTTTAATTTATTTTTTAGATTTGATTTAGTTCTTTAATTTTTTTTGGAATTTGATTTGGTCCTCTAATTAAAATTAATTCAATTTGATTTTACTATCTAAATTGGGTCATCGGTGTTAAGAAATCCTATTATGTGGCTGCTTAAAATCACTTAGTAACAATTTTAAACCGTCACAAAATGTACATTTAGGCGGTATGACTAAATTTAGACAACATGATCACTCAAATTGAATTGATTTTTAAAATTAGATGATCAAATTGAATCCAAAAAAATAGATTATCAAACCTAATGTTAAAAATAAATTAATAGAACCAAAAAACTAATTTAACCTTTTAAATTTGATCAATGTCCATTCGATTATAAATAGTTGGATTTGAACTAGGGATGACAATGGCTAGGGTCCTATAATAACTGTCCTCATACCTATGTTTAAAAATAATACTCGTACCCGGTCTCATACCCCTGTGGATATTAATTTTAATTTTCATCATCGTAATCGTTAAGTATCTATATACTCATATCGGTCTCATACCTGTGTGGATATTAATTTTAATTTTCATCCTCGTAGTCGCTAGATATCTGTATACTCATATATGCACCCGCAACTCGCACTTTACTTATGTATAAGGTTAATAATAATAAATTAATAAAAAAATTACTACAAATATATTAAAATTAATTCTTAAATAACTCAAACATAACATTAAAAGCGTATACACATAATATTAAAAACAAGCAAATATAATAGTAATTTATTCAAAATCAAGTCATAAATAAATAAAATTACAAAGATAATCATCCAATGTAACAATTGTTAAAGTTAATGTTCTAATCAGATAACAATAACTCTAATTAATAATTTAGGATTTTCACTCTCTAATATCATTCAACATAGTGATTAAGGTTTTTTACTCTTTGATAATCATACAGTTAGAGATTGGGACTTAGAATATTAATCATAAAAAATATAATTATTTCACAAAAAATTATATATAAATAATATAATATATATTATTATTATTATTTTGTAACATACATACATACATATATATATATATATATGATGTGCATGACAAGGTTGGTTGGATACTTTAGTATCCATACCCACAACCCATACCCACGAAAATTTATGGATTTCCTCATATTCAATTCCTATATTATGAGTAATTATCTGTCTCACTTGTAGAAATTTTTGCAAGTATCTATAAAATTCAAGTATATTTTGTCATCCCTAATTTGAATTAAAAAGTTTTACATTTTTAGTGCTATTATAATACTACTACTTTAATTATGATTGAAAATATAGAAGCAAAATGAAGGTATTACTGAATTTTCAAACTGATCTGTTGGTTTAAATAGCAGTTTTGATTATTCTATTAATTAATATAGTTTTGATTATCACTATTAATTATATTTTAGTAGTATTTTCTTATTTTTTTTATTTGCAGATCAAGCCCAATTATCTTATTTTAGGAGGAGGGGATATAATAAGCCCACTTATTTTAGCTGTTCTCGTTTGAAAAGAAGCCTAAAGTTACTTTTAAAACCCTAGCTAGCTCTACCATTTGGAAGCTCAGTGTTGCAATCGATCTCTAAACCTAATTGATTCTAGGGTTTCTTTCATTACTTCTGCTAAGGTTATATCTTTATCCCCATTTTCGTTATTCAGCATCTGGTGTCCATGTTTTTGCTTCTAATTTCTTATGTGAACTAATTTTGATTCTTAGTCGCTGACACACAAAAGGGAGAGTGACGATTTTGATTCAAAGGTCTCGTTCGTCGTAATTGGCCTCTTTTGGGCCTTGCCGACCATCCTGTTATATCGCCATCCACATTCTGAGTCCCTTTTCTGTTCAAAACAATTTTCGTTCTTTTTTATATTAATTTTTCGTACATATTCATGTTTTTGTTTATCTTTGGCAGTGCTCGATATATAGAACTTGGTTTTGTTTGATATGTTTTGGCCAATGATTAAATAATTGAAAATAGACAAGCATATGTCTGAAGAAGTTATTCAATGTAGAATAATCTAATCTTCTCTATGTGGCCAATATTACCGTTTATTATATTTCTAATTCTTTTTATTGTGTCTGTATTGGATTCCTATTGTTTCTTAATTTTTTTTTTTTTATAGAAATTCTTACATCTTAAGAAAAATTCTTAATCTGAGGAAGTAAAAATGTAGGATCATTTTTTAATGTATGAAGCTTTTTATTATTGAAAATTCTTAATCCAACTATACATAAAAAAAATTCTTGTTTTATGCGTATATACTTTCAGCAACGTGTGCTTCATGCATAAGCTTTTTATTGAAAAATTTGATTATGAGAATGCCAGTGAAGAGAAATTTTGAATTGGTTGTTGTGGAATAATGTCCAAGACCCAGAACCGTTTAATTCATATTTTCCAGCTATTTGATGAGGATTACAGATTAACTTTTTATTTCAGATTGCCAACTTTTCCCCTTTGAGTTAAGCAACAGTTAAAACTTATAATTTTAGAAGCACCCAAACCTGCCTATGTCTCCATGTGAAACAGAACATCTCAAATTACGTAAAAATCACAAATATTTTTCTTTTCTACAAAGTGAACGTAATGTGTGCAAAACAATAGTACAACCACCAACCAATTCTCCAAGCCCAAACCATCTCTAATTTTGTACACTTCTTGAGATGTTTTCTCTTATTAATTCATGGTTGCCAAGATCCAGATGTTGAAACTCCTTTGCAGGTGCAGTTGCAAGAGCTACTAATCTTGCAAATTTCCCATTTTGAAGAGGATCAAAATAAAATAAAATAGATTTGCAAGTAGGTGGAATGGGGGGTGATTCAACATATCACGAAGTTAATTCATCAAGATGCACACGTAGATGTGTAGGCTTCAGGTTTTGGATCTGTGCTCAATTTAATGGAAACTGTAAACATAAATGAAAGCAAGTAACTCAATGGACGATTATGAGTTATGTTCAGCATTTTTAAACTCTTACATATATACACAAATGTTTATAAGGAAAACTGATCCAACAATTAAATGCGAGATACCTCAAAGAAGAAAAAGAAAATACTTTGAGCGTCAAATCCAGTAAGATATCCAAGCTAATTAGTAGTTTCCAGAGATTTTGTTTATCAAATCAAACTTAATTTTCAGGCTCAGTCAGTGTGCATTTCTTCCCATGTTGTGCTCAACACAATGTTGTGACCTGAAAAATGTTTCATCATGCAATAATTAATCATAAGATAGCATGCCAATGCAAATGAAAGAGCAAGTGTCAAATTGTAGACAACTTGGTTATCTATTGTATGCTGAAGGAAAGTCTGTTTTCTGCTCAATCCCACTGTTTCAACCAAAACGAATACGAGAATATGTCAAACAAAGTGATAATTCTCGAGATCCTTTTTTTCCAGTTCTGTACTTTAACTAACATCAATTTTTATGTACGTACCACCAATTCTGCTCTTAACTCACAATAATGACATCTAACAAATTCTTGAGTACGTATGTCAAATAATTTAATAGTCGTACATGTTTAGAATAAGTTCACATAATCAACTACCAATGACCAAGTCAGCAAGGGTATGTATCATGCGCTTAAAAGAGACGAATTTGATAATTGAGTTTAATTTTCATTTATTATGAGTGTAAAGATTTTTATGCATTCTAGATATATTTTTAATAAATTAATAAATTTTATTTTTTAATTGAACGTTATAGGTGCAAAAATTTTATTGGCTTTACTAATAACTAATTTTCATTGAATATTTAACAGTCTCTTCTTTAATGGAGTCTCTTTTATTTATTTTTTTATTCACAAAACTCAACTCAAAATAGGATGGAGAAGAAAGAAATAAGTGAGAAATAAAAAGGTGGGGTGAGTTTGGTTAAGGAAAAATGAGATGAGAAAAATAAAAAAGTATAAATCTCACTAATTATTTTCATTATATTTCTCACTTATTCATTTTATTTCTTATTTATTTATTTTCTTCTTACAATAGGACCGTTAAGGAATTCAAGTTTAGTGAAGGTAGTATTGGCAAATTAAAAATTATTTTTAAAGAGGAGTGATATATAACATATAATTAATTAAAATTTATTAAAAATTATACAATAAAAAAATTATCAAATAAGACTCAAAAAAATATAAATTTTAATATATTTTGACTAATAATCAATTAAGTTCAAAATAATATGCTAGCCCTTTCTCATTCTAAATTAAATAAGTAAATAGTTAAATTTATTTATGAAAGTACGAGATGCTGACAGATTGATTTCTGAAATATGAAAAATCCAAATTTAATTTTTAAAATGTGAAAAATGAGATAAATTAATCCTCCAAATAATTTAATAATAAATTCATCCTTAAAAATACTCATTTCATTCTTAATTATAGAACTCTTTCAACTAATTTATGTTCTTTAAGAAAAATAATTAATTTAGTTAATCATATTAAATATGTCAATTAATTATACTATCATTCCAAAATTATTTTTTTTCTTATTTATCTAATATGTATTCACTTAGTTATTTTTTTATTAATATTTAGAGATAATAATTAAGTAAGAGTTTATAAAAAAGAGATAATTAATATATCTACAAATTAGAAAATTATCTTATAAAAATATAAATAAATTTCTGAAAGAATATTTAAAAGAGAATATAATTTATTGTCAAATTTATTCTTAAATATTATACTTAATGATAAAATAATTTCATAAATTTAATAGAACAAATTACCACACATTTTACACAGAAAGTAAATATTTATATTTTTCATTTTTAGGAATTATTCGTTCAGAGACGAAATTGATGAAAAAGAGATGAGGTGACAACATGCGCCAACTGAGACTAACAAGTGTATTTCACAGACACAAAGTAACTGACTGAATCTGGAAAGGAACAGACGTCGTCGTATCAATTCAGTTATCGAATTCATTCTGTATACTGTATCCGACACGACACCAACTCCCTACAACTCAAGTAACTCAAATTCGTCAAACCAACAACAACAGGCAACAGCTGTGAATGAATCGCTCATCACTCATCACTCTGTCTCACTCTCTTCCACACTTTTCCATTTCACTCTCACCTTTCCCATGATCCCAATTCTCCACCACCCCAGCACTGAATTCTGCATTTTCCCTCAAACATTTCCAATTCCCTCATCTGGGCACCGTTAAATTTCCTGTCTTGCCACCGATATCTCATCTGGGTCATTCCATGGCGCACGCGAAGACCGATTCCGACATCACGAGCATGGACACGTCATCGTCGCCAAAACGCGCCGTTTACTACGTGCAGAGCCCCTCGCGCGACTCTCACGACGGCGACAAGTCGTCCACGGCGACGCACGCGACGCCGGCGTGCAACAGCCCCGTGGACTCGCCCTCGCACCATTCCTACGGGCACCATTCTAGGGCTTCTTCTTCGAGCAGGGTCTCCGGCGGGTCCTACAACATTACCTCTTGGGGGAGGAAAGGGACCCGCAAAAACAAATTAGGGTGGCCTCATGAGTGCAAGGTAATTGAGGAAGAAGAGGAAGGGTATTATGGGGAAAGACAAGGCTTTTCTAGGAAGACTCAGATCTTCGTTGGGGTCCTTGGCTTTGCCTTCATTTTCACCCTCTTTTGTTTCATCATTGCTGCGGCTGCCAGGCCTTACAATGTTCGGATCAGTGTTAAGGTACGTTAATTAAGTCACGGTCAGCGACATGTTTTGTTTATTTTAAATTCAATAAAATAAATGATTGACTTTGAAGTTGTGTATGATAATATTATAATATAAGTTCATTTGTTTTGTTTTGTTAATCAGAGATCAGATCTTTTGATGGTTTTATAATGTAGTTAGAAGGAAAAGATTATTTATATGTATTTGTGGAGATAGTTGTGCCTATATACCATCAGAGGTTGGGTCGGAGGTGTTCACATTTACTGTGTCAACTTGCCTCAAACAGGAGATTATATATCTGAGTCTCTTGGATTTAGGATGATGAATGAGACAGGAAGGAGTGTTGAATCAGGCACTCATGTGGTGTGATTTAGTGGAATTGCAGTGATTTGAAAGGAATCCTCTAGCTAGTGCCATGTTAGTATGCAGTTTGACCAAGAAATTGCATACCCCAAACTTTTTTGAACTTCTGTTACCCCCAATTTTTCATGTCATTGTAGATTTCTTGTTCTGGTGAGCTAAATTATAAATTGAGTCTGATTGCACGGAGTATTTTTATGCACTTTGCACATCTGATTAATAATCACATATCTGAAGAGAGAAAAAAAGGCATTGGGGAGAAGATTGAATGGAACTTGAGATACTTGGAATTATATGTATACACAAGGACATCGTTTGAGTTCACAATCATGCAAGTTGTGTCTCCTTATTGATTCTTTCTAATTATTCATTCTCCTTTTTATTTTTCCACCTAACAATTTGTTTCACACACACTGATAATAGGTGCCTTCTTGAAAATTTTATTCTTCTCCTATCCACTGCTGGTTATAGCCTTGTAGGTTATTGATGTGAAGAGAAAAACAAATTCAAAATTTTCTCTACCATAAATTATTAATGAACTTTCAAGGTAACCTAGTGATTCTTTCCTTCCAGAGTTTCACAGTACACAACTTCTTATTCGGAGAAGGGTCAGATATGACAGGAGTTCCAACCAAGATGCTGACGGTAAATTGTTCAGCGAGAATGACAGTGCATAACCCTGCAACCTTCTTCGGAATTCATGTCAGCTCTAAAGCAGTGAATCTTATGTATTCTGAAATGACAGTTGCAACTGG
>PYAF01005630.1:1209981-1261906 GCA_007407185.1 Glycine tomentella
TGATTCTTTCCTTCCAGAGTTTCACAGTACACAACTTCTTATTCGGAGAAGGGTCAGATATGACAGGAGTTCCAACCAAGATGCTGACGGTAAATTGTTCAGCGAGAATGACAGTGCATAACCCTGCAACCTTCTTCGGAATTCATGTCAGCTCTAAAGCAGTGAATCTTATGTATTCTGAAATGACAGTTGCAACTGGGGAGGTAAGAATGAAATTTAATACCAGACACTGACCTCTTTGACTTAGAAGGATTAGTTTGAGGGTAATATATGCTTTTTTTCTGCTTCTGATGTTGATAATGATCACCAATCTTAACTGTTAAATTCAATGTTCACATACACGTTGCTGCTGCAGCTGAAGAAGCATTACCTATCGAGAAAGAGCACCCGGACAGTGTCTGTGAACCTGCAAGGAAGCAAGGTTTCTCTATATGGTGCTTGTGCAAGCTTAACTGGCTTGGTGGACAATGGAAAAATACCAATGACTCTTGTCTTTGAAGTTGGATCGCGAGGGAATATTGTTGGGAAGTTGGTGAGGTCCAAACATCGAAGGCGTGTCTCTTGCTCAGTGGCTATTGATTCCCACAACATCGAACCCATCAAACTTAAAGAGAATGCATGCACATACAATTGAGAGGTTTTGGTCTTAGCAGTGACCAGTTTCTAGCTTGTGTGCCTTTTCAATTCATTCTGCTGGTTTTTAGATTTCCCCTGAGACAGGTAAAATGGTGAAATAAATACTATTAAAGAGTTAATATTGTAGAGGTTTTACAAGTACAATTTTTGGAGACATGAGAAATGAAAATTAGTTATAATGTAATGGTATAATTCTATTTCCCCTTCTTCCTATTTATTGCCATGTGCTATTTCCGTTACTGTCTTGCCTTGACTTATGCTATTTTTCTGAGATTTAAAAACCAAAGAGGACCGTGATTGACATGAGGATGAATTGGTGATAATTAAATATCTACTTTTATATTATATTATATATGATATTACAGAGCACATAGATCAACCGGTAATAAATTATTTTAATTTAAATAGTGGGTTCGAATTTTAAAAATGTAGTCGTGTTTAAATTCTGTGGGGACTGGGAGGATTTTGTTAGTCTTAGTACTCATATTCAATTTGAGCCTGAATAAAAGAATCAAATAAAATGTTAAATTAAATTAAAATAATCATATAGCTTGACATCGTGTTTTTATTTGTTAAAAGATATTTTTAATTTAACTTAAAATAATAAAAAAAATTGAAAAACTGTTTTTTCTTACCCCTTGATAAGTTCTCTATCAGTTTTCATATTAACGAAGTTGAACAGACTAAACGCGTAATTAGTTTACTAGTTTTCTTGTCGAATCAACTGGTCTTTTTTTCTTCTTTTTTTTTCAATCAATGCTTTCTTTCCTGTGGTCTATGAAATTAAGCAAATAATGACATACAAATTACAATGCCCATGTGAAGTGACAAAGCGAGAAACAGCGTAGGCAAGCAAAGTTAAACGTGACTTGAAGCTGTCAACAGGGTAGGTATAGATATAGATAGGAGTGGAACCAAATTATTTGATAACTCCATGAAAGCCTCCTTGCTGTGTTAAATTGACAGTAGCATTTGTTGTGATCCAGTTCTACATACTAATTTCTCCTGTTATCATTCATCTTGAATAGCCCTCAATAATCAAACTTGCTTGTGTTGAAGGTATAGGTATAGTATGTTTACAACCAACTGAATTTTGCAAGAGTATAGTAACGGACAAAAACCCCTCTGCTATATTTGGAGTAAAAAACCACGTAGTAAACATATTGACAAATCTGAAGTAAAGATTAAGTGGAATGAAACAAACCGATAAAATCATAAACCATGCAATTTGTGTGCACAAAGTCAAAATGTTTTCCAATGCATTGTGACCAATTCTGAAGATTCAGCAACTAATCTATCAAATTCTTCATCCCAACGTCTAATGAAGCTAATATTAATCACATCACAAAGTACATTAAACATCCGCAGCTAATACATTCCTCCAATTCTATCTCGTCCCATTCCACGCCTATCATCTCTTGCACGATGCATGAACGTATCCCGACGATATTCTTTTGGTGGTGGGCCACCTCTTATTGGAGAGCGGCTTCTCTCTCTAATATCACGAGTCCACCGACCACCATGATGGTGAGGAAATGATGGCAAAATAGGCACAGGGGGTGACTGTGGCCTCCTTCCAAATCCTTTCCTTTCATCAGAGAAGCCATCTCTTCCACGATCTCTATTATCCCAGTCCAGTGGGGGTGGCCTATCAAACTTGTTTCTCCCCCTGTAAGCATCTTCTATGAAATTCATACGCTCTCTACGTACAAGGGGATCTGGAAACCTGTCTTCATGCCTGAGTGGCGGCAGAGCAGCAGATCCATACTCTCTAGGGCCATCCCTTGCCAACCCACGAGGAGGAGATCTATAGCCATTCAAAGTCCTTTCAGGAGAGCGATCAATCAGAGGTCCAGGAAAGCGTCTAGGAGGAGCATGAAGTGGTGGAGGTGCAGGATAAGATCTCCGAGGACTTCTAGCAGGTGCATTACGAGACCTATTACAGCTGTTACAATGGTCCCGCCTAGCAAAGTTAAGATTATTACACCTGCAAGATAGTAAAGCTAAAAGATATAATCTCCACAGAATGATCTTAGCTGTTTGGATGTTAACAACCAGAAGTCTAAATAACTTCCAGCTAATTATAAGATAGGTAAGAGCAACAAGTAATTCCAATGAAAATTGATGTCTGATCACAAACAGAATTCAGAAAGAATTGCACTTACAAGGGATCAGGACAAATCCAATCTCCCTCCCTAGGACGCACATTGGGATTATTTCTATTGTTGCCTTCCCCTCTAGCAAGTCCAGAAACAAAGCCAGGCCCATCAAAAGCTCTACCAATTGGCCTGCCCGCTACTCTACCTCGACCATACAGGGGTGAAGGGTCTCGATATCTTCCTGGATCTCTCCCACCACCATAACCACGGCTTCGTGACAAGTTATTATAATCAGAACCAAAATGGTGATCTGCATCTCTTCGGTGAACTGGAGATGAGGAACCTGCACGAATTCTATATCCTGGAAAAACAAAGATAGTAAAGTTTGAAAATAAGTGACTTACAGGAAGTGAGAGAAAATTCAGCATTGCAATCTACACTACAATCCAATAATATTGTGATCATGCAACTGTCATATAATCAGATTGACATTCCAAAGGGAAGGTTTCCACCACATAGGGCTTTTCCACCTCATGGATATGAAAATTAAAAATGTGTGGAAGAGCGCAGGAAGTTTATCTGATAACACCTTCAATGCCACTTCCCAAACACCTGATCCATGTTACTGTAAAGTAAACAAGTTCTATGAGCAAGGTTTTCCACTAATAAGTTACCTCCTTCATATCCTTGATACCAATTCTTTCCATCTCAGATGCTACCACGATATAATTAAAAATACAAATCATTTAACCTAACAATCTGAAATTTCAAATCCAAATTCATATTTTGGAGCCACAGCAACCTAGGCATTGCAGTATAAAATAAGAACCAAATTCAATACCTGGTTAAGAGTATGGACTAACCCCCCTACTAAAAACTAATTCAACAAGACAAACAATAGACCAATGTTATTTTTACCCTTTGGAAAGTAATCAAACTCAGGAGCACAATATCCAAATGTATACTCCACAAGGAAATAACAACCAACAAACAGCACCAACATACTCCCAAACTTTAATACCCCAATCAACCACTTGTTTGACTCTTTTCGGAATAATCTCTGCTATGACAACCCAAGGTAGATTCAAGCAACATAGTTCACCAATTTGCAGAAAATCATACAAAGGAATGGCTCAACCAGATAAACCCCATAGAAGCCATGTGCAACCATATCAGCATCCAATTCACCCTTTTTTAGGACATACTATGCCCCCAAGTAACTTCAAAACAACAGGAGAAAGAAATTGGACATAGAGAAGGGCATTCTCTCATTTTAAGAAGATATACATCCCTTTTCTGTGCCATATTGGTGTACCCAGTCAATGCATCACCATGAAAAATACCAGGATTCAGCAGAAGCTCTACAACCATGTTGACATCAGAAATTCCTAAATTCCACTTGTGGAATTACTACTCTGGAAAGCAGTCTTCCATGTTGTAAATAAAGAACCATCAGAATCATCCCTACTGAAGAAGAAAAACCATAGAAACTAAAATGACAACCATCAGCCAAAAATGGTCATCGCAAGGACTATATTTGAAAAGTTACCCAGTATCTGGAATTGAAATAACCATGTGGAATTACTACTCTGGAAGAACCATCAGAATCATCCGTACCAAAGAAGAAAAACCATAGAAACTAAAATGACAACCATCAGCCCAAAACAATCATCGCAAGGACTATATTTCAAAAGTTTCCAGCTGCCTTGTATGTTCTAAATAAAGAACCATCTGAATCACCCATAATCAATCAACCAAAGAAGAAAAACCATAGAAACTAAAATGACAACCACCAGCCAAAACAATCATCACAAGGACTATATCCAAAAGTTACTCAGTATAAGGAATTGAAATAACCAGGAGTTCAATGACAAAAATACCAAAGATAACCAACAACCCTATGAAGTTATCATCAGTAAACGTTATCTTTGCAAAATGTCAGGTGAGCTTCCACAAAAGTAGCAAATTAGAAATTCATCCACCCACAAACACATCTTGTGGCAGAACCTAGATATACCAGCCAACCATTGGTAATAACTGTAGGTTATTCACTGAAAACAATTTGTAATGGTCAGTTTCAGTCCCCTACAATCCCTGTGACCATATGGATGTTCTAGCACATTGTCCACGCTGTAGCATGTATGACAATAACTTCAAATTGTATCCTGGACTGCATTGAATTCAACAACATTGTTTTAACTTTCACAAATATCCCAAACCAAACATATGACCCTAACTCTGCAAAATGAAAATCCATGCAACAGATTCTGTGCTGCAAAAGCCCCAAGATCATGCAGAATGGACTATTTCCATCATCCAACCCATTCATTAACCCTTTAAATTAAAAAAATCCCAGAACATGATGCAATGCTGAGTTCACGGAAACATGGCTTCCTGAAGGCCCAAGATCTTGCAGGCAACATCAGAGCTGTAACACATAAATTGCAAAGTTTATTCACTGTTGACACTCCATAATTGATAGGAGAGCCATATGTGTGGCATGTACATAATGAATACACAGCAGATCTAACAAAATCCACATCTGTACAGAAACAATCAGTCAAATGCGGAAAAAACAAATTAAAAAAAAAAAAGGAAACTGGCAATTTTTATCTCGCCTAACCCCCAAATAAATCAAATACAACAAATTCAAGTAAACATTTCTACTTGAAATTTGAAAACTAAGCTTTCACTCGCCCACATTTGGTTGGGACAAATTCTAGGAAAATAATTGCTAATTGCTTGTTTTTCAAATGTTCTTTCAGAAAGTTGACTTTCTCCAACATAAATTAGATTAGAATTTAAAAAATGAAGACTATGGGCAGCAGATGGATTCTCAATTTCTCTCTCGTTTTGTTGTTATCAACGATCAAATAACTATATTATTGGCGTTATCGATAATCAAGGTTAATAAACTAATCACATCCAATGCCAAATTCACCAAAAAAATCCAACAAGGTTTCAGTCTTTCAGATGCATCAAAAAGTGAAAACGAAACATAACTTCAAAACAATAACAACAAAACAGATCCAAAGAAGCCACAAACTCATCAATTTCGCACCGTTTACAAGCATTAATCCATTTTTTTAGTGGCAGACCTCTTCCATTTTTTTCTGTGGTACATCTCATTTTGAGAACTTAGGAAGAGAGAGAGGAAAAATCATTATTTTTTAACATTTTACAGATATTCATGGTTCTTCTATAATAATTCATACTTCATGTTGGAGATGTGTTCATCTCCTTTATTGGAAGATTTAGTAAAGACTATATCTTGAACTCAAGATTCTTGCTCAAATCTGGCACTAAAGATGCTCTAAATCAATATTCCGAAACGAAAAATTGAAAAACCTAACTCAATCATCCGCATCACTAGGGTTACAGAGATGAGAGATGAAACAAACCAGGATCATCGGTATATCGATCAGAGCGGGAATAAGGTGGATGAGGATCACGGTGGAGTTCGCCGGGCTCGAAATCGGCGGTGCGATCACCACCGGCGGCGGCGGTGGCATCAGTATGGGAGGGGCGGACGACGAGGCTGCTCAGAAGAGGTGGGTGATGAGGTGGCGGCGCTGGTTCCTTGTCCCTCGACGAAGCCATCGGAGTTTGACGCTTTTCTCGATTCTAATACAACTGTTCTTTTCGATCACCACCACCTCGTGCTGCATATAAACCCTAGATTCATTATATGCAATGCAAGCATTGCCGTTTTGTTTTTATTTTCAATTGAAATTACGCAAAACGACAACCGTTTTTTTTTTCCCTCTAAAAAAACTATTTTTTAAGTAGAGAAATTGAATAGACCATTTGTTTTGTCAGTTTCAATTTTCATCCATTCATCCGATTAGCAAATTATAATTTCAGATGAACATTCAACAGCTCAAATTTAATTACATGATTTAAGTTTGATTAATATAAAATAAAATATGAGTAGTTCAACTTTTATCTAATAATTCCACTTTGTTAATCAATCGTATGAATGCGTAAAAAATAAAATAGAGTTTGATATCTAATATATTCCTGGATTTTTAAATTTAATTTATTGAACTCTATTAATAGAAAATTTACAATTTTCTTTCACTTATAAAGGCTTTGTTAGGGTGTGTTTGGAGGGGGAAGGGAGTGTTAAAATGTTTTATTATAAACATTTATTCTGTAACTAATCTTGTAGTTAAAAGAAGGCTGCAGAAGTATTTACTTATGTCAAAAATAGGATTTGAAAATGAATTGTGATGTGTTGTTGGAATTTGAGAAATTTAATTTCAATGTAGTTAGATTTTCCGGTGAACAAAAAGGCATGTTAGGAGTGATTGTTGCAAGTGTTATAAGGAGATTAGAGAATTTAATAAATTTGTTATAAATTTGTAATAGATTTCCCTTTACTATAGGGAGGAAATGTACGTGGCTAATAGCAGTGCGATGAATTTACACAATGGTTTTCAATAGAGACACTTATGATCATTGTCTAATTGGGGTGAGATATGGAAACTAGTGTTAGGATTCTAAACCATATCATTTCAACGCTAAATTTTTTTACGCATATTTAAAATCTAGAAGGAGAATTAACAAAGTACTTGCATTGCGGGACAAATTGGGAATAGAGGTTGTTAAGGGTGTTAGAACAAAGGTTTTTAAATTCTTCTTTGAGCATTTTTCATAACACAAAGTGGAAGAGGCCTTTATTGGATGGTGTTTCATTTTCATGTCCTTACCTTAGGAGAATGAAAAACTTACTACTTTGTTTTGTTTAGAAGAAATTAAGGTGTTTCATCAATTTTTTTGGATACTATAAAGGGTGAAGGAATGTAATTAGAGGAATTTTATATGAATGCCAAGTTACCTAAGAGTTTTTCTTATTTACTTCCCTACTTTAATTCCAAAAGTAAAGTGTCCATAAAAATTGGGGGACTTTTGCTCAATCTCTCTCATGAGGTTTTTATATAAAATTTCGCTACTTGGTAAGCAAAGTTTGGGAAATGGAAAAAAGGTCAAGAAAAGTTTTTTTTTTTTTTAAAAAAAAATTCTTAAAGTAGATTTTGAGAAGTCATGTAACTCAGTAAATGGGAAGACCTTGGATTATATGATGAAGAGATTTGGATTTTGTGATGTTTAGGATTCTAATGTGTGTGTGTGTAATTTTTGATAACTTATCAATTGTTAACATTTTAGAAGTTTTCTAGCCAGCTCTGATCTATCATAAGTTCTTAGATATGTATTAACAATATTTGATTATACGTGTGAGAATAGTGGATGCATGTTTGAATTGGAGACAACGACTGTACTGTCACATTTGGAAACAATATTTACCTAAATGTCACGCGATCAAAAAATTTTACCTGATTGTCACGCGGCGTAATTCGCTGGGGAGCCCAACGAACTAGATGATGGACACCTGGCACAACGTGGTGTAATTCGTTGGAGAGCCCAGCGAATTAGGTGGCAACGGGGCAGGCAAGGGGTAATTCGCTGGAGGGCCCAGCGAATTAGGAGGCCACGTGGAAAAAAAAAAGAAGCAAAACTTTAAACGGTCATAACTTTTGATAGAAATGTCCGATGGAGGCATACGATATGTCAAAATGTTCGAAATTAAGAGAAGTAATCAAAAAAGTAAAAAGTAGGAATGAATTAACTAATTAAATAATTAAAAAATAGAAAAATAATTGAATTTTTGGATGATTGAATCTTAAATGCTGATTTTGAGGCACTTAAAAGTATTTTTTGGAAAAAATGGTGGACCAAATCCCCTTTGGGAAATTGCCCAGGGCTTCGCCTCTGAATTTCTAATGTTTGACATATCGTACGCCTCCATCGAACATTTCTATAAAAAATTATGACCGTTTGAAGTTTTGCATTTTTTTCCATGTGACCACCTAATTCGCTGGACCCTCTAGCGAAATACCGCCATGTGTCTACCTAATTCGTTGGGCTCCCTAGCGAATTACGTCACATTGTGCCACGTGTTCATCACCAAATTTGATGGACTCTCCAACAAATTATGTCGCATGATAGTCCAATAAAATTTTTGGATCGCATAACTTTCAGGTAAATATTATTTTTTTTTACAGTACGGTCGTTGTCTCTTTGAATTGAAGCACCTAATACTTGCTTTAATGTTTTTTTTTTTTTTCTTTCCATTTTGACACGAATGTAAAATGTGCATATGTTATGCAAATCCAACACGCGCTGAGAAAGTCTTTGCTCATTCCTTGGCCATGAATGTTAAGAAGCCCTACAACCATCTAATAGGTTTCTAGTCCCATGTTGGAACCTAGCCTACTACCAAGTGACCACCTAGCCAAAATAGATATCTAAGTTGAAATAGAAGTCACTAGATTGCACCTATAAATATGTAGACTCTTCTCAAAATTAAAGTATCTTTTCTCCTCAATAACTTGTACTACTATTATTATTGATGTGATTATTTACTTTTAGTTTTGTAATATTTAAGAATTAAGAATTAGATCAACTCTTCTGTTTGATTTGATGTTCAAATGAGGTTTAAGTATTTTTTAATTTAATATTTTTAATATTTATAAAATTATTATTTTTTATTTTAGTCCTTATAAATTATATTTATTTTATTTTTAATCCTTAAAACATTTTAGATAATACTTTAAAATCTGAATAATAATAAAAATTATTTAAAATATTACGGACTAAAAATAAAAAATAATTTACAAGAATTAAAAATAAGAAAAACTAAATTATAAAAAGTAAAAAATATTTAAAGCTTAAAATATGACAATGAAAGTGTACCAACCTAAAGTAATTATGCATTATTTTTGTAATGAAAGTGTACCAACCTAAAGTAACTATGCATTATTCTTGTGTTATTTAGATGTGAATTTGCAAGTAACTCCTTCAAACCTACCCCGGATCAAAATTCAACGTCCCTACCTATTAAAATAAAATGTACGCTAAGCGCTTTTACAGCACCAAAAATTTTCTCTAATGCAACTTAAACTTAACAATCCAAAAAATAAAACTTAAACTTAATTTAAATACAAGTATTGACTTCTGTAAAAAAAAATAAAAAATAAATAGACGAAAAACATGGTGGGAAATGGTGCACGTTGCACGAGGGCATTGGCGTGAGCGGTGAAAGCAAGAAAAAGAAGACAAGATCGGACCACGAGTCTCCGTAGTGGGTCCCTATTCTCTTACGCAACAGACACTGACACTTTATTTAAAGACACCATCAAGGACACGTGCCTTCATCGTAGCCCCTACACACGGAATCGGGTTCGTTGCACCGTTCATTCCTTCTCCCACTCCCATTATTCCGTTTTTCTTTATTCATAAATGTTCTCTAATCTTCAACAATTAATCAAGGGTTAAAAATCAAATTCTTTTCTCAAGGTGTGGCTTGAAAGATAAAAAATTTAATTTTAATTTTTATATATGAAAAAAATATAATAAATTAGTCTTGTAATTAAATTTATTATATTATTTTATCATTAAGTTATAATATTAAAAAATAAATTTAATAATAAGTTATATTTTTTAATTATTAATTTAATATTAAATTATAAAATTTAGAGATTAATTTATTATGGACTATAACAATTGTGCTCTCACAAATTAAAGTTTTTTAACTTAAATATATTAAATAAATATTATTTTCTTTCATTAAAAATAGATATTGTCTTTACAAAATAATTTTTTAATAAAATAAATATAAATAATTTTGAAAGATAAAAAAGAAAATAAATTGATACTAATTTTATTCAATTTATTCTTTAAAATTTTATTGTATTTAATTTTTTATTACCTTTTTAATAAAATTTATATAATTTTTTGTTTGGAAAAATATTAAATTATTTTGTTGTCTTCACTGAAAAAAAAATTGATCTCTCACTGAAATTTTCTGCAAATAAATTTGTCATATGTTTTGCATGTAAAAAATTAAATTATTTTTTATTGATCAATTTATCAATTTTTTACACTTCATTAGAAGATTTTCAGTGTTTACCCGTTAATGAATGTAATTTAGTTGGTTATTAATAGTACTGTTTCTTCAGTTAGTGCCGTCTATGTTCGCGTTCCTTCTTTTTCTTAATCCCGCTACAAAGAAAACAAAACAACGAACCCGTATTGATTGGATTCCTTTTTTCTATCTGTTTCCTTCGCAAACCAGCAACAACCCCCGGCGCACGATAGCGCCATCGCTTTCGTTTCGCGGTTGGTAACCGTCTCTCGTTCATCACCGTATTTATTTCCATTCACAGAACCAACAACCTCTCTCTCTCTCTGATTCTTCTTCACTGTTCTTTCTCTGAGCAAAACCGAGGATCCGTCATACTATTGGTGCGTATTCACTTCAGCCATCACTTTTTCAGCTCAGATTTCGTTTTCTTTTCTCTTTTTTCGTTTTGCTTAGTCTCGATTCAGTTTTTGTTTTTCTTCTTCGTTTTACATTATTTTTTTTCATAGTAAATCATCAACTCTGCTCTGTTGCCTCTTTATTTTTTTGTTTTTATTTTATTGCCTTTTGTTTCTGAGAAGAAAAAAAAAAAACAGGGGAACTCGTTTGCTGCTTAGGATCATCAAATTTTCTTTACTGTTCTCTGCTAAAAACATATGTGAATACGTGATTAAGGTTAATGATAAGGATAACGAAGGAAACAAAGTGTATGTTATTTTTTTTTTCCCGCGATGCTTGAACCAATTGATTGACAGAGCAATCGTATTACTAGCGTTAATGTAGATTTTTATTTTTTTTTTGTGATTTTTGTTTGAATAAGTAGGGTAAACTGATGGTACTGTGGTTTGTAAGTTCTGTAGTTTGTAACGCATTACTAGTGATGTTTGAATCTATTTGATGAAGTTAAAATTGCAAAATAGTGTTGTGAGTGTTTGAATGCAGCATCATGTCTTTTTATGTATGCAGCACGTGCCCGATTTTCAGTTTAAGCTTGGATAGAGTGGAACTATTAAGATTTTACTTTGCTTTGAAGAGTTTTCATGTGATATATTAGTTGAAGACTTTTTTGTATTAATAAAAAAAGGCAGGTAAAATATTGGCTAATGTGGGTGGGGCATTCATCTATGTACAAGCGCACTCCTTCTAGAGATAATTCAAACATGGAGGACGTGGAAGAAAACTCAGGTATGCACTTTGAACCTTTACTGATGTACTTCAGGTTGTTTATATGACATCTGTTAATTCCATTATGTTGTGAAACATAGCATCTAAACTAAAAACCTTCTCAAAGAAATTTCCTTCCTGAGAATAATCTTTTCAAGATTTCATTATTCAGAACTCAAAAGAATTGGCAATTCATGTAATCTTGATTGTTGATAATTTACAATTGAATGCAATTCTGAAAATGATAGTTTAAAAGATGGCCTGGGTTTCTGATGTACTGCAAATTTTTTGAGGTCTTGAATCAAGGTGATAATTGACCATGCTGTTTTAAATGCCTGATAGATCTTTTAGACATCGGCCTGGACAAGGGAACCTCAAATCCTTCATTGATGCTTTCTTTACCGCATGTACTTGTGGCGACCATTTCTTCATTCCTTTTTGGATACCATCTTGGGTTTGTTTCTTAATTTCTTCTTTTTGGTGCACTCTCTTGGATTCCTTGCTTTAATCTAGAATTCATTGAAGACTTAAATTTTGATCTTTTGCATTCTATTCAGAGTTGTTAATGAACCACTTGAGAGCATTTCTGTCGATCTTGGCTTCCGTGGAAATACATTGGCAGAAGGTGACAAAGAAGATTCTGAAACCTTTGCTTAATTTCATTTTCTATTGTAAATGAATAAATAGAATTGATTTTTCCCCCTTTCAAATGAAGGTCTGGTGGTGAGCATATGTCTTGGTGGTGCCTTGATTGGATGTCTACTAAGTGGTTGGATTGCTGATGGGGTGGGGCGTCGTAGGGCTTTCCAGTTGTGTGCTCTGCCAATGATAATTGGTGCTTCTATGAGGTTATACTTCCAGTACCCATATAATATTGTTTGAGTCATTTTGTTTTTCTCATGGAATAGATGGAAACTGTCCTTGCACTTTATTCAACCACTTTGTAGGTTTCAGTTGTTTTTCTCAAGGTTTATTTGTTGGCTACCGTGGAAACATATAATAGTTTATTACTCATTTTTGTGTCCTCTAACGTGATAGCATATTAACATATTTTTACTTCTTTCTTGCCAATCTCAATGTACCTGACTGCCATCTTATGGTTTTCATATGGCCTCTTCACCCATTATGATATTTTCTCGTTTCTTCGTTGGTTCTAGAAAAGAACATAAGCCTTTCTTCTTAAATATATTTCCTGCATATAATGTCTATAATAATATTATGACACAGAAGAGCATTTCACCATTTTTATGAATTTCTAGATTACAGGTGGGCAGTAAGCAGACCTTTAGTTTTGATTTAAGGCCCCCCCTAGTTTAGATTTCTTTACTGTTATTCATATTTCACTACACAGTGTGTATTTCATTTTGGTCAAATGATTGTTTTTTACTTTTATGCTTTCCAACATAAATTCTTATGACTAATTTCTCATTGTAAAATTTTGTATTTTCAGTGCGGCAACAAACAACTTGTTTGGCATGCTTGTAGGAAGGTTGTTTGTTGGGACTGGCTTGGGCCTGGGCCCTCCTGTTGCCTCTCTGTATGTGACAGAGGTATGTAAATCACTAAATTGGTGCATCTGTCTCATTGACTAGACTGAAAATTTACTTGATTATTCTCTTGAATGGCAGGTTTCTCCTGCTTTTGTGCGGGGCACCTTTGGAGCTTTCATCCAGATTGCAACATGCCTTGGTCTAATGGGTGCTTTATTTATTGGAATCCCTGTCAAAGAAATATCTGGATGGTATCATATGAATCTTACTTCATGTCATGATGTTATATATTATTTATTCATGATGTTTTAAAATTTCACCCTGAATATTTTCACATAGGTGGCGGGTTTGTTTTTGGGTATCTACCATACCAGCTGCTATACTTGCCACAGCTATGGTCTTCTGTGCAGAGAGTCCACATTGGTTATACAAGGTTGACACCTAGTCTAATATTATTTCATCTTAGATATTATCTTTTCATTTTAACTTACTGTTTCTATATTAGTTTGAACCCATCGACGTCTCAATGTTAAACGATGCTAACTAATAGTTTGTTGAGGATTTCCTTGTCTTCTGCATCCATCTCTTTTTATGTCAACAATTAAGTGCAAGTATCAAGTATAACAATAGAATACTCCGGAACATAAAATTCCTAGAGGATTGTATACATATTCTTTTGGTGTTGCATGTTAAACCTGTATGATTTACTTTTTAGCTTTTTTTTTTTTTTTTTTTTTCCTTTCTAGTGATTGCATTTAGAATTCAAACTGAAGTGGAATCAAGATGGAAATAATTGCTCTTTACTTGGTGGTCTGCCTATTTTTTATATTTATTCTCTCCCCAATCCCTCATCTCACCCTGTTCTTTTTTAATTTTGCCAGATTTAGTCTCGTGGTGTAGTATGATTGTTTTGGACTTTGGGTCCTGATTAGTCTGCCAAAACAATGAAGAACATTCATGTCTTATGCTTTGTTTGGTAGAGTGGAGATGGTGAAGAAATAGGGGAGAGGGAGAAATGAAAGAAGTGGGATTGTTTGATTGTGTGGAAATAGGTGTGGAGAGGCATGGCACAAATTCTGTGGCAGTTTTTCTTTTGCAATTCAAAACCGCTAGAAAATGTGCATTTATTGACTTTTTTTTTTTTTTGTTTGTGGCGGTTTGAAACTGCTGTAAATTGAGCATTTAGTGACGGTTTTTAGATTGAGCATTTAAAACCACCACGTGTAAAAATCATAATTGATTTCATGTTTCTCATAATTGATTATGTGAATAAAACTTGATTAACAAAGGATTTTTTCATTCTTTTTCTATTTCTCTCTTTCCTATTTCTTTTCTATTTCTCTCAAACCAAATGCATGTAAATCTACACTCTCTTTTCTATTTCTGTCATCCCTACATCCATCTAACTTCTGATCCTTTACTTAATCCTTGATTATTCCTCTTTGTTGTGATGTAGCAAGGAAGAACTGCTGAAGCAGAAGCTGAGTTTGAGAGGCTTCTTGGTGTATCAGAAGCAAAATTTGCAATGTCGGAGTTATCCAAGGCAGATAGAGGAGACGATAGTGATAGTGTGAAGCTGTCAGAATTGCTTCATGGTCGTCATTCTAAAGGTATGCATTTTTCCTGGTTTGTCTCTAGGATAGTTGTGACTTGTGAATGTATTTGCCATTGTTGTTATCTTGTCACTGGTTTCCTTAGGTTTCCAAAAGTTATTTTTTATTCACAAGTTCGTTTTGCAGTTGTTTTTATTGGATCAACCCTATTTGCTTTACAACAGCTATCTGGTATAAATGCTGTGTTTTATTTCTCTTCAACTGTTTTTAAAAGTGCTGGAGTGCCATCAGACATTGCAAATGTCTGCATAGGAATCGCCAATTTGGCAGGTAATTCTATCTTCTGGTTGCCAGGTTTTAAATCTAAAGTTATTCTGTTATTCTATTCTCTAATGCTAACCCCCCTCCCCCCACTTTCCTCAGGATCTATCGTTTCAATGGGTTTGATGGATAAGCTTGGAAGGAAGGTTCTACTTTTCTGGAGTTTCTTTGGCATGGTAAATTATGTATAGATGTACTTATAACACTATTGTTTTTTTTCTTTAACAAATGTTCTATTGTGTAGCATATCATTATAGGGTGATTATCATGCACTTAAAAATCTGGGACACGTGGTAGTTGTACTATTTTAAATCCTGACTTGGTGTTTGTAGTAATGAAAATAGGGATGTTGTTTGGAATATGAACTAGTGCAAGTGCACAACAATACAAAATTGAGGGAAATTCCTTTTTTGTTATGGTGTTTGAATTGCTTTTGAGTAAAAGAAACTTTGCTCTTAATAAGGAAGTTGTTTGTTTTATTTTTTACTGCATAGGCAATAGCAATGATCCTTCAAGCCACAGGAGCAACTTCACTTGTATCCAACGTGGGAGCTCAGTACTTTTCTGTTGGTGGCATGTTACTGTGAGTATGCAACTATGATTCTACGAATATGGATCTTGGTAGATGCATTTATGATGCAAATTATTAATAAATTTAAAATAATGTTTCTACTTGTGTTCTTAAGGTCACCGTTACGTTATGGGTGATCTTTCAAAAGACAATTATTAAGGATATCTTCTATTTTTAAAAAATTATTTAGCCAGTCAAACTCAAGTAAACAAGTGGGATGTGTAAAGGCAATAATATGCTGATGATTTTAGTTGAACTTCTTTAATTCAGCAAGAAATATTTTAGTATTGATATCGTTGTCCGAGAAACCATGGTGCTCTGCCTGTAATTAACAATTTTTGGTAATTGTCATCAGCCAAATTCATCAAGTATGAGTGTATAACTGTATGAGAGAAACCTCTTACTCTGTATAAGTCTTTGTATACATGATAAATGAGGATGAAATGACAATAAACTGAAACTTCTTTCATTCGTCCAATTATGTAATGTCCTCATTGTCCACGATCTAGCAGCTCTATGAAGTGTACAATTGTCGCTTGGAACAGTCACTCTAGATTATGAGTGCATAGACTGCTGGAATATGAACACTTAATTTATACTTCATGCAGGTTTGTCTTAACATTTGCTCTCGGGGCTGGCCCAGTTCCAGGTCTCCTTCTACCAGAAATCTTTCCTAGTCGAATAAGAGCCAAAGCCATGGCAGTCTGTATGTCAGTGCATTGGGTAATTTTCTTCTGCCGTTTCCTATTATAAAATGGTATCAGTTGGCAGGTTATGTTCATCAATGGTTTTGTTCAATTATATAATGTTGCCGGATGGTTGAATCAAGAAAATGTAGCCTGCTGAAATTCCCTTCTTTGCAAACAACTGAAATTGTTCTCATAATGACTTAGAAGGATGGGAAAGCTCATAATATGGAATCCTTCTCTCATTTGATTAATGGTCTTGTACAGGTGATAAATTTCTTTGTTGGACTACTGTTCTTGCGTTTGCTGGAGAAACTTGGTCCACAGCTGCTTTACTCTATGTTTGCTACCTTTTGCATCATGGCAGTAATTTTTGTAAAAAAAAATGTGGTGGAAACCAAAGGGAAGTCACTTCATGAAATTGAGATCGCACTTCTACCCCAAGACTAGAGCTTCTTATGAAGCTCTATTCATTGATTGCTATAATTTTGCATAGTTCCAGCTGAGCAGATTGTGTTTCATCTATTATGGTTGACCTTAACAGTACAAGGGGAAGCTCAACGCAGGAACTATGCATTGCTTTGCTGCAATATTAGTACGAAGAGGTTTAGGTATTATGGCTAGCTGTGATGTAGTAGGTGGTACTATTAGCGGCTTACGACACGACACCCTTCTGTTGTTACTCGAGGCTTGTAATTCTCTGATTTGGCATCCACGTATAGGGAGACATAATTCATCAAGGAGGGATCTATGCATCCCATAATATTCCATAAATGTACTACTTTATGTAATATTATATACGTTTCTGTACGTGACATTATTTTTAATCGCTTGAATTTTGTCCCATTTTGGATACGAAGTAGTCTAGCATGTAAATTCTGTTTGCAGAGTTTATCGATGGGCGGAAGCTTCTTGAGCTTAAGAAATAGTTATGATCCGTAATTCACCTCATGAGATTGATTTATGTAAATCAAAAGTTGCCTCCAAGGTTAATTGGTACTTCCACGAAACTAGTGGAATAATTATAAGAATCCTGAATCTCAGTTTGGTAGTTTAATTCAACATTGTATTCGGCTGTTTCATCAAAATCCAATCTTTTCCATTGAGTTTGTAAAGAGCCAAGTCAATGAGGTTGTGCATGAGTTAGCTATGGTGGCACCATTTTTTTCCTAGTCTTATAGTTTTTATCTTATTATTCATTGTATTGAGCAATTGATTAGCAATGAAATGAGATGAGTATATTTATGTAAAAATAAATAAAAATTATAATAATCCTACTTGATAATAACTTCTAAAATCTTCAAATAATAGAACTCATTAGCTAAGGTAACAGATCAATAGGAAAACAAAACTACTATATTTGGAGGTTACTTCTCTCGCAATAAGTTTATTTATTTTTTATTTTTGTCGCCCAACTCTTACAATAGCTTTGAACCTGATTTTGGGACTTGCTGTTTGCTTTCCCTTCGGCACGAATGAATGAATTAACAACACAAAATAAAGAATGTAAAATTCCCATTTTAGCCTTGAACTACAAATACCGATATATTTAGGTAAAATTGCTACAACTTATTTTTACATTTTAAAAAATTAACGTGTCCATCACTAATTTTTGAAGGGACCAATTTTTTGATAAAATAGTTCCTGCATTGAATTCGAACAAGTTGAGTTAGAATTGTCATCTTCATTTCATCATTCAACTTAAATTCAAGGTAGCTTCATTTCAGTCATTATACTTGATGTTATTGCTTGGTCTATAACTTAGCCTTCTTTTTTGTTCCAATTTTGAATTGTAAACATGAAAAAAATCCCAAAAAAAACCTTGTGTTGTCAGAAAGAAAAATAGAAGACACAAGCACGTTGGTGGAAATGGAGATTTGGATTTCTTAAGTAACTTTTTGTGGTTTCCACAGTATTTTTTATGGTTCCACAATGTCATGTCACTCCTAAAAAATTCACCAAATATTTTGCTCCAATGCAAGAAACCACAAAAAACTCAATATAAATATAAATTAAAATAAATAAAACGAAATGCGTAACAATATAAAATAAAATTTTACATAATAATAGTTAATTAAACACAATAACATCGAAATAAATAAAAAATATAGACCTCGAAAAAAATATCACATAAATTTAATTTTTGTTATTTTTGTTTCCGAAAAGTTCCAAAATATGCTCAACTAAATCTGCTTGGAGTTGACGGTGTTTTTGTTTGTCATGAATCTCTGCTCTCCTTTGAAGGTATGCCAATCTGATACTAGGGTGAGCACCTAAAGATATTTCGAATGTTAACGTGTTGTTACCTATATTATGGTAATCAATATTACTTTGATGTGTGTCACGTTCGTCCTCGACAATCATGTTATGCAATATGATGCATGCATAGATGATATTCTTCATTTTAGCAATATCCCAAAAACGTGTCAGACCACGTATAATTGTGAATCGAGATTGGAGCACTTTGAACGCTTGTTCTACATCTTTTCTTGCTGATTCTTGTAGTTGAGCAAATAATTTTCGCTTTTCTCCTTGTGACATTGAGATGATCTTCACAAATGTAGCAAAGTCTGGATAAATACCATCGGCTAAATAGTATCGCATATTATATTGGGTTTTATTCATTGTGTATTAAACTTCATCAAACACATTAGATCCATTTAACACACTAATTTCATTATTTGAACCCGTGGTGCCAAAAAATGCATGTCAAATCCACAATTCTTGTGATGCAACGACTTCAAGAATTATTGTTGGGTTGCGATGATCACCTCGACAAAATTGATCTTATCATGTAACAGGACAATTTTTTCATTCCTAGTGCATACAATCAATGGAACCTAACATACCTGAAAATCCGCGTGCCGCTCCCAGTTGTAGTAGTCATTTGGTGTCTTCGTTACTTGGTCTCCTCATGTACTTATTCTCAAACATGGTGCAGATGCCTGATACAAATCACTCGAAGCATTCCATCGCAATTGTTTCAATTAGATGAGACATTGGCGATTGGACGAGACATTGGCGATGACGTATCAGATTCTTCGACTTCAAACGGTGTCTTGGTGTTAGAAGACGACGAGTAATTTCCACCTACAAAAACCTCTGTTCTTTTTGAAGAATTTGACATAAATTCTTCATCGAATTTTGGTTGATTTTTCAACAACAACCAAGCATATTCAACCTTAAATTGTTTACCTGTATCCTGCGAGTAAATCAAATGAGCATTAGTCATACAATCATTCTCTGAACTTCCACTTCTACTATGCTTATCTGCTTGTTTGTAGCACCCATTAAACTTTTGAACTACTAGGTGCACCCTATTCCATCGAGATTTCAACTAAGTCGAGCTTCTTTCACAAAATAACCTGCTTTCACGCACATCATCATTGTTGTACGCATTTTTAATCCTTGCCCAATATTACTTTGATGTTTAGTCGACACCGATTATTGAATCCTTTGACACATTGAGCCACGATCGAACGAGAATCACATCTTCTGCCACTGAGAATGTTGTATGTGTTTTTTCCACTACCATTGTGGTAACTCTCATCTAGTTGAATATTGTCTACACCAATTGTGGATTCAACTTCATTGACAGGGGTGAAATATTGGATAAAGAAGGCCTATAACACGTGTTTGGGTTGGTGTGAGGTAATGTTTGACTACAAAATTGTGAATTTTGAGAACTACCTCCGGTAGGTGTAATGCCTTAAATTTTAAGCAGGATTTAAAGCTTATTTTGGGTTTTACTGGAGTGCCACGCCTGGGGCGTGGGAGCCACGCCTGGAGCGTGGGAAGTGCTCCAGAAAGTGGATTTTCTCTGGAGTGCCACGCCTGGAGCGTGGGAAGTGCTCCAGAAAGTGGATTTTCTATGGAATGTCACGCCTGGGGCGTGGGATCCACGCCTAGAGCGTGGGATCTCGGGCAGGCTTATATAATAGCTCATTTTGGACGAAAATGGAGGAGAGGAAGAGAGAGAAACAACCATTGATGAGTGGGTAAGCTTTGTATCTCCTTCATCGTTCATCTAAACACCTCTGGCCCAACTGAGAAAGTGATCAGAGCCCTGAAAGAAGAGGATACCCCCGATTGATTCGTGAGAATAGTCGATAAACAGTGAGATTGATTTCTCTGAGAGAACCGTGAGAGCTCGGAGTGTAAAGGCGAAGGAGGCCTTGATTGAGCAAACTACCTTAGGGAAAGTGATTCCCTGGTGCTTCTGAACATCACAGAGGTAAGAAACTCGAGCTCTAACCATTGGTTCTGTGTTTTGGATTTTGAGGTTTTGGGGTTATCTTGAGGGGTGTTTTTGGAGGTGTTAGAGCCGTTATTAGGCTTGAACTCTGTAGAGTTTTGTGCTCAGAAAGGTATTCTGAGTAAGTTAGAGCCTTGAATCATCATTACTGATGAAGTTTGGTTTTGGCTCTGAGTATGTATGAGCAGAGATAAAAGGCTAGTAATATGACTAGTATGAACCTTAGAGCAGTTGACAAAGTTGCTCATGAGAATGTATAGATGAGGTTTATGAGCTTAAACTGCTGATACTGAGATGTTGGATATTGAGAAGGCTAAAGCAGGGACATGCTTTGTATTAGCCTGATCAGAGTCTTTGTAGAGGCTCTGTAGCCTTGATGAGGCTGAGAGGGATCCTGTTAAGGGTCTGGGAATCACTTGTATAGTGATTTAGTATATATTGATAGAGAGGATGATAGTTTCCTTTCGTTTGAACGGCTTAGAACCGTATTTGATGTGTTATGTACTGGTTCTTGTGTAGGACGTGAGCTTGATAGCTCTGGTGGTGTTGACCACGAGGCCGGGAGAGCCGGTGATCTGTCTAGAGCAGGTAAGCTCATGGTTCTTGTTTGTGTATCCTATACTGTGTTCCACCATACACCAAGTGAGGTGATGGTTCTATTATGCGTGTATGCATGTATGTGAATGGTTATTGGCTGATAGTCTGATCCCTGTGATAGGGAAATTGATGTGAATGCTTGATGATGTGTATTGGCATGCAATGTCTGAATGGTAAACTGAACCCTGTGATAGGGAATTGATATGCATGGTTGTGAATTCCTGACTTGTGGCATGCCTGATTGAATATGAAACTTGAATATGCATGCTGTACTTGAGTAGTATCCTATGGTAGTAGGATAGATGATTGAGTTGTGTAAGACCTGTTGAGAGACGTTCCTGTGATATGGACGTAGCCTCCCGCATGGAGATGTTCCCATATATACAGAGGTAGCCTCCTCAGGCAATTGTATTGTGATAGAAGATGAGATGTTCCTGTGCTATATAGAGGTAGCCTCGTGAATAGAGATGTACCTATATACACAGAGGTAGCCTCATCAGATGAGATGTTCCTGTAATATATAGATGTAGCCTCGTGAATAGAGATGTACCTATATATACAGAGGTAGCCTCATCAGAAGGAGATGTACCTGATATATAGATGAAGCCTCGTGTAAGAGATGTTCCTATATAATCAGAGGAAGCCTCCGCTAGGTTTATACAGGCAGAAGATGTTCCTAGTATATAGAGGTAGCCTCCCTAGGTGGAGATGTTTCCTATATACTTAGATGTAGCCTCTGCATGATAGTTATGGATGTGATGCATGGTTGTATGCCATGAGTATACCATGATTTTGGTGGATGGATGTGTACTGATGTACACCGATGATGATGGTTGAGTGTTTCACTGCTGTGAGTATGTTACACTGACACATATATACCTATGTGTGATTGTCAGTGAACCAGGGGAAGGAAATACCTTCAAGGGCCCTGAGTTTACTGAGATTTTATATCTCACTCCGTTTGTGGGACTTATGTTGCAGGTGATTCATCAGGAGGAGCAGATAGATCCCAAGGCAAGAAGCCTATGCAGGGATAGTTGCTGTCTGCACACCTTAGGCTAGATGATATGAGCATGTGGCTCTGATGTTTTGTACTTAGCCTTTGGTTTTGATTTTGTTATACCCTGAGGGGTTATTTGTACAGTTTTGTATCTAAACAGGGATATGTATATTCACCATATTATATGTACAGAGAATATGATGATGACATTTGTTGATGTCACATTTAATTATGTGTTTCCAAACTGCTTAAACTCTGATTGATTATCTGGCTGATTGTGATTATGTTTGGTAATGACCTTTACGGTTGAGGGGGCGTTACAGTAGGTGACTCCTACATTGGATGAAGGATGCAAATACCATATGTGTGGGGGTGGTGGATACGTAACATACTGAGTGGATTTTTGGAATTGTCATTGGTATGGGGTAGTGGTGGATACATAACATATTAGGATGGATGTGGTGGATTTGCAGAATTTTCACTGGTAAAGGTGGTTGATTTTGCAAATAATTGTAAACACTTTGATAATTATACTCATTGGGATCCATTGCAAAGAAAATAAAAAAAGATTGAGGATTGATATGAAGAAAAAAAATTACAAGTGTAAATTTTGTGTAAAAAAACTTAACAAAGTGAGCCAGATTTATAACCATCCATATAACACCTTCAACGGATTTTTTTTTCACAACGGCTTCTTAACGGCTATTTTATTTATATTTGAATGGCTATATTATTTACATTTGAACGACTATATCCCATCAAACGACAATTTTTTGAGCCTTCATCATATCAAACGACTATTTTTTGACCCTTCATCCCATCAAACGGCTATGGAACGACTATATTAATTTTTCAGCCTTTATTTATTTTTTAATTAGAACCCAATAGGTGAGCCCATGCCCCCAGGTCCAGACGCGTGCACTTCAGAAGCTTCTTTCTCCTTCTCTGCTTAGCTCTCTCTTTCTTTCTCCTTCTCCGCTCAGCTTTCTCTTTCTTTCTCCTTCTCCTCACATTTCTTTCTTTCTCCTTCTCCGCTCAGCTCTCTCTTCTCCACCCACTCCAGCTCAGCTCTCTCTTCTCTCTTCTCCATCAACCTCCTCGCGCCATTCTTGTCACGCGTGTCCTCTCGCCGTCGGGGTGCGTGCATGCGCCAACGTCGTCGTTGCCGTTGCCGTCTTCCTCGAGCAACCGTGTATGTTGTAAGGGTGGTTATTTTCCCTTTTTATTTTCCTGGGTGGTTGAGACTGTTAATGTTATTTTATTGTTTAAGAAGCGGTTTCTTATATAAGCACCACTCCTCTTTGTTTAAGTCACGGTTTTGCCACGTAAGCTTAGACCAACACTGCTTTTTTTCATGATACGAATTCTTCAAGCTAAGGAACTCTGGAAGCTCCTGCATTGGAGATGATCTAAGGATCTCTTGTCCCTGTCACCGGGTTGCAGAATTTTGGCACTTAGCAACAGTTTTACATCAAGGATAACATTACATGGTAAAACAACCTACATTTTTCAATTATTTATCATTTGTTCACAATTCTTGCAAAAAAAAAAAAAAAAACTTTTTTATATAAAAATCCAACCGTGGATTTCATTCAGCAAATATAATACCAATCCAACAGCACAAAGGACAAATTCTGTCCCAAGAGTATGATGCACCTTGAATTAATTTTTTTTTTTATATACTACTAATAAAACAAAATTCAAGGTGCATCATATCCTTCATGTTCAAGGGATATGTATAGATAAATCAGAACCAGTTGTGGTGATATTCAAGGTGCCAAACTCCTCCAAATCAGAATCAGAACCCATTTCATTGTGCCCACTAGGGGAATCCTGGTCTTGTCCATTTCTAGTCAAAGGAACCCGCAATTCAGAAATTGGAACAGGAAGAGGTTCTTCACTAAAGTACTTGTCCTGAAGTAACTCCATAACTGTGGCTCTCTTTGCTGGATCATAACAAACCAATCTTTGCACTAGGGAAACTTCATTAGGAGAGCAATTGGGCATGCATGCTTCAAGACCACTAGGATTTTCCACATTACCAAATGAGATTGATCCATAATCAGGAAGCTTGGAACAACCAGGCCAAGTTTCCTCATTAATGTTCCCCAATACACTTACAATTCTGCTGACCTGATCTACATCACTTGTTCCAGGAAACAATGGCTTCGATGTTAATAGCTCAGCAAAGACACATCCCAATGACCAAAGATCAACCTCTAAACCATAGTCTGTAGATCCATAGAGTAGCTCAGGAGCTCGGAACCACCGAGTTCCGACACATGATGTGAGACAACCAAGTTCATTCCCTCCCACCTCCTCAGCTTCATACGTAAAAGAACCCTTGCAAAGATCATCATCTATGTCGCTCATTGTGCATGTTGCAAGACATGAGGTGTTTCCATCATAGATGTTTGTATCCTTATCAGTGTCATAGGAGTAGCTCTTGGTTTTCATCTCATCCAAAACTCTGAAATATTCTTCATGACTCAGGGTTCCCTGATTTGGATTTTCATATACAGTTTGGTTTAAGTTAACTAATTGAGAAATAGCTTCAGGATGTTGGAGTGAGCTTTCACTATTTGAAGCATCATTTTCATATGGCGACGGGTTCTCCTGGGGAGCATCAAATCCAGACTCCACTAGTATCCTTGCCTGAAAAAGTAGTAAAATTTAACATTCATATATATCTCTGGAAACAGACAGAATAAAGAAAGTAAAAATGTGGTTTTAGTCTCTTAAAATTTGATCAAAATTGATTTTAGTCCTTATATTTTAAAAATGATGACTTTACTCGTATTTTCTGAAATGTGGTAAATTTCTTTCCTGGTTAAGTCAAAATGAAATATAGGACAACTGAACAAGGGACTAAACCCACAACAATTTAGAAATATAAGAATCAAAACCATTATTTTTTTAAATATAGGGATTAAAATCAATTTTGATCGCATTCAAAGGGACCCAAAACAAATTTTATACTTAAAAACTAATCTCAGATTTACCTAATCACTAAGTCAATCCAAGGATTAGTCTCCC
Source organism: Glycine tomentella (assembly GCA_007407185.1). NCBI lineage: Eukaryota > Viridiplantae > Streptophyta > Magnoliopsida > Fabales > Fabaceae > Glycine > Glycine tomentella. The sequence continues at coordinate 1,235,314 of PYAF01005630.1, forward strand.
ACCAAGAAGACCAAACACATACACACCAAAAAATTCACCCAAAAAAAAAAAAAACATGCACACCAAACTTACCACCAATAGAAAAACACCTTTCAATCACAATTTTTTGTATAATAAGATAAGATACTGTATATGATAATCTTAAAAGTTATATATAAGATGAATTTTGATTGGTTAACATGAAAATTAACCTCTATTCCTTTTTCCTTGATCCAAATCCAAAACTTTAAGAGAAAGAGAGAGACAAAGAGAACCACCAACTAAAAGATTCAACAACAAAACAGAAATCATCTATATTTTCAACCATGGGTAGAAGCCAATGCCACAGAATTGCGATCGATCACCCACGATTACTGATCAACCCAAACCACATCACACAAACAAATCCAAAAAGTGGAAAAAAGTAGTAAAAACTAAAAGGGTCCCAAAGTATAAAAAAGTAGTAAAAACTAAAAGGATCTTGCTAACAAGTGCTTAAGAAATATTTATCGTGGACATGGTAGTGGAGATCGTAGGAGAATGTAGAGAAAAAAAATCATGAACATCGTAATCTTTTAAAAATGAAAATATTTCCAATATTCACAGGATACTGATTAATATTTGCGAAGCTAAAAAAGGCCCAAAATTGGATTTGAAAAAACTTGATCCCTTAAATTAAACCTGTCCAAAATCCGCTAACTTGAGCACCCCATCATCAGAAACCAAGAAATTCGCGGGCTTCAAGTCCCTATGCACGATCATGTTCCTATGACACTCATCCACCGCACTCAGAGCCTGCACCATCCACCTCTTAGCCTCTGCAACACCGACACCACCGTCTCCGATCACGGTGGCAAGGTCGGTTCCGAGAAACTCGAGCACGAGAACCGCGTCCTCGTCCTCGCGCCAGAAGAACTCGTGCAGCACGACGACGTTTCGGGACCCTTTTAGAAGCCTCAGGGCCTCAATTTCGCGCGAGGCGGATTGGGAATCGTGGACCTCCTTGAGCGCCACCGCGGCACCGTCGGAGAGGCGGCGGGCACAATAGACGTCGGCGTATACGCCCGACCCGACCCGGCTGAGAAGCTGGTACTTGGCGGTTATCTCGGAGCGCGTGTGGATGCTCCAAGTCTTGGATGGAGGATCCATTGATGTTTGAATAGAGAATTTGAAATCAATGGAAGGAAGTGTGTCTGACTTTGACGATGGCTGTGGACAACAACACAGGAATGAATGTTTGCTTACTAGACCTGTAGACCATATAGATTTTGCTTGGGTTTTAGCTTTTTTTACTTGCATTTCTTCTTTTTTTAGTCACAATAAAAAATTATATTGATCATTTATTGATCATGGTCCTGCATTTAAATCTAAAAACATTTTTTTATATAAGTAGAAATAAAATTATGTATAAATTTTTTTATTTTATTTTTACATAACGAGAAATCTGTTAATAATAAGATACATAATTTTTTTAATTTTTATTAATAATATAGAAAAAAATTATGCATGATCCAATCATAATTTATTATATATAATTAATTTACTAATTTTTAAATAATAATAATATAAAAGAGTATCCTAAATGGTTGAATTTAGGATTTAGGAAAATGTTTCTTTTACGTTTGGAATTGTTTCCTACTTATTTGGTTAATTGCACTTTTTGAGCACCCAAGGGCAACACAATTGGAATCTTTGAAGAGAGCTGCATCAAGATTGCACTTGAGGTACCCAATCGGCGGAGGCTTCCACTGATGCCAGCCAGAATCAGCTACTACTTGAGGACGACGTGTCCAATCTTGAAAAAAGGAATCAGCATGAATGGTTATGGTGCTAGCTACTTGACTCAATCACATTATTCCACCCTCTCTCATTCTTGTGTATATTTAAAGTATTGTATCCAACCCAAATTTTGTGTATTTTTTTCTAAAAAACATGCCAAATATATATATATATATAGATATGTTAATGAGTATCTTTTTTCCCTCTAAAACAATGGTTAAGGAATAAAAATGAGTTTTATTAAAAGTGTCAATTATTAATACACATTTACTATGGTTTTTAATATATTATCAATATAACTTTTAATTAAAACCTTTTTTGTGTGAAAACAATGTCCTTAGAACACTAATTAATAAAATCTCAAAAATATATTACTAATACTTCTGATTTAAAAATGATTGTTTGTGGTTTTTAAAAAGTAGCGTTGAAACATGCTATTCTATTAAATAATTGATGCAAGTTATTGATTAATATTTGATTTATGATTGGTGGGTATATGTCAAAGGTATAGTATTTCAAGTTTAGAAGCAATATAACTGAGTAAATAAAATGGATGGTGTTATAAATTAATTAATCTTTTCCGTACCAAAATAGAACTGATTAAATTAATGTTCAAATGGATAAGCAAAAAATTGATGGCTTTTTTGTATTCAGTATTTATTTTATTCAGTAAAAACATTGATGGCTTTGTCAATTTTGCATGCACATGACAGTTTATTTATTTTGAAAAAATCGGAGGCTAATGTACTCTGCGTTTAATTAGTTTTTATGGTGTTGAATTTTTGTCTAGATTATTTCATTATGTTTTTTGTTTTGCCTAATAGTTATCCTTTTTGCAAAAGAAGCTAGGTTGATAGTTAGTTATCCTCTAACATCAGTTTACTCCTAAACAAATTTTTCACACTTATTGAATTGAGCTATTCAATCACACTCTGCAATCAATGTTACTTTCCATATAGTCAATTAATTACAGTATATGAAACTAGAATCCTATACCAAAAGTCACTTTTTTTTTTTTTTTATTGAACCAAAAGTCACTATAATATTTTTTTTCCAACAGAACCAAAAGTCACTATTTATCTGGGAGGACCTGACCGTGTCATCAATTGGATACATATTATTCAGTCATTACAAAAGTAAAAGTTATTTCAACACATTATTTTTGGGGAGAAAAAGAGTACAAGTCAAGCTAGATAGAAAATATGGCATGGTGCAGTTCTTAAGCATAATACTACAATTATCAACTTACTGGGATTTGGCTTAGAGGAAGCATACTAGGTATGCAAGACTTAAAACTTGAAAGATAAAGAAACTCTAAAAGAAGTTTCTGATTTGATTTCTGCGAAAAATATCTCCTTGGCTACAATTTTTTGATAAAAATAAAATACTACAAAGTGTGAAGTAGTTTTAATTTAATTAACAAGAATGGTTTCAAGTCTTAATGTATAACTTTGATAATAAAAAAGTCTTAATGTATAAGTATATTAAATATTTAGAGAAAGGATTTTATCACTTTATAATGACTTTACTAAACTAGAATAAGATTGTTTTTTTTTGTGTCATATATCTATTATTTGTATCAAGAAAAAAAGTCTAATATTACGTCTTAGTCACCGCGCATAGCTTTTTGTTCTTTCGGCTAGTTGCCTATTTCACCGTTTTTGACAATTGCCTCTACCCAATAACCTTTTATTTTACCAAACCTTGAAACTAATACCAAATGATGCTGCTTTTCAAAATGATGTTCCCTGCATTGTTATTTATGACAGACAACATCATATAAGGACAATTGCATCAATGTGTGGGTCCTTGGGAGCTTGCTGACACATCAGCACGTGTGACATAATTCTCCCCCACAGGCCCACAGGCCCCCACTGCAATCACATGGGCTCCTCGACGTTGTAACAAGTGATTGCCAAAAGCCCACAATGATATGGCTTTTCCAAATCATGATAAGTAATCAGTGACAAGAAAACAGACTCTGCTGGCAGCAGGAGACTCAAGAAGGATACTCTTCAATTTCTCATTAATACTTAACTAAAGTACCATACTTTATAGTAATAATAATCTTCTTCTTTTAGTTTAATTTATCAAAAATAATTGAGATGATAAATCACCTTCATTGCTCATTGCATCTATTTGGATGATGATGCTCTCACCAAGGTTTTGAGACTGCCTGATCAGAGACAGACTGAGAGCTCCTTCTAATTGGTGAACTTATCCAGTCCTAAAATCAAGAAAGATGAGCATACCTCAAGTATTTTTCTTTTTCAGAAATATCTCAAGTAACTTCTTAAGGTGTGATTTCGTAGTCTTTTATTTCTCAAAAATATTCATTCTTGTATATAATCTTCTACAATTAATTAGATAGAGATTAAAATTATAATTTAACTTTTTTATTTTACATTTAAATATCTTCTCCTCTTTTGAATCAACGCATGTGTGAGGTAACTAGGTTATGAAACAAATACCTCCAATTTTCATTAGAATAAACATTCACGTTTATTATTTTCAAATAAAATTACCTTCATTTTATCAATGATAATTACTGAAAAAACAAAAAGGTTACTATATTGGATAAAATACATAGTCAGGACGAAGGGATATTTGGTATGTCCAAACCGTGTTAGAAATTAAACTCAATTTGCATCTTTAGATTAGTCCACAATCTACAAGAATCTGGAAGCTTCTAGAAATATATGAAAGCTTGAAGAAACTTCTAGAAGCTTATAGAAGCATGTAGAAACTTCTAGAAATATATGGAAGCTTGTAGAAGCTTATGGAAGACTGTAGAATCTTGTGGAAGCTTCTGGAAACATAAGGAAGATTGAAGAAACCTATAGGAGAATCTAGAAACATAGTGAAGCAAAGAAGTAATGAAGAAGATAGGAGAAGAATCTAGAAACCTCACAAAGCAAGTATAAATAGGGGTAGAGGCTCTTGGCTAGAAGTAAGTGTCTTGGTTGAAAGCAAGTGTGTAGATGTGAGTGTGGGTGTGGAAGAAGCAAGTAAGTGTAGAGTGAAAGTGAGTTTGAGAAAATAAGTAGCAAAAGTGAGTGAGTGAAACTCAAAGTAGTCCTTGTAAAGTTCAAGTGTGTGAAGGTATTTGTAACTTGAGTTTCTCTAAATAAAAGTTGTATACTTTCATTTTCAACAAACCGAACACACTATTCAGTCATGTATCCACATATGTCAAATAGTATATCTTGGCATTTAGCATGTGTGAACAATGAACATCATTTGACCATGATTATCATCACTAAATCCACTTAAGGATAATCACTCAATTAAAAGTATCTAAGCCTGATTATGAGGAGTATTACTTAACTGGTAATCATTATGTAACAGACCCATGGATTCCAAGTCCAGCAACGTTAGCATAAAAGGGGTGAACCCCCTACATAAGGGGACTAATTCATTCTCACATACTCATTATATATCATTGATAGCTCTAAGTCGAATCCTCACTTGAGCGTTGGAGTGTCTTTTGCAACTATCCTTCCCTTCGTTTTGTAGAATACTCATGCACTCAAGATCTTGACAAGGAACATCAAGCAGACAACTCTTCGGCTCGGTAGACCCTTCGACACAGTAAAAGATCCTTCAACAGAAAGGTGAGTACCCGTTCCATTTGTGACATGAACAATTATGATGCAAATTATTGAATGGATTAACTTGTAAAAAACTTTTCTTTGATACTTGGATAAATTTTTCTCAATTTGGATATGGAAAAAGGTTGCTCACAAATTCACATGGAAAAGTGATAGATGCCTTTACTCACCTAAATTTTATGAGGAAAAGGGATTAAGTAGTACTTTTCATGTTTCTTATGGACAAATTCCTGGTTTGCACGAAGCTGCTATTGATAAATACCAACTAATGTGGGCATACACGTGCAGCAAAGTAAATTATTCACCATGTACTGTAAATTGATTCCTAGATTGTCGATGACAAGAAAATATAAATTGTTGCATGAAACATGTTTTATATAGTATGAGTTTTGATTAATGTTGATAAAATTGATTTTGAATGAAATTGATTTTAAAGTAATATAATTTACATTTGAATATTTTTATTATAAAATTGAGATAGAAGTAAAATTCAGTATAATTTTTTTAACTAAAACAAAAGTTACTCAAAATAACATCAATACATATTTAAGTTTGTTCTACTAAATAACGATAATAGTGTCAAACATATTAATCAAAGCCATAATCAAGTCTGATTAGCTCTAGACTCAAGTTTGATGATTTCAAATGTGTAACCAAACAAACTAATAAATTGTTATAAAATTGATTTCTAAATTATGGATGACACAAGAATCAATAAGAAATCCAGGAACATTTTGGGATACATAAAAATTAGGATTTAAAATTTAAAAACATTAATAAAGAAAATAAATTTTTGAGTTGATATATACTTAATTTTTTAGTACTAGATTGTCTATTAGTTTACACATAAAATTAATAATAAATATTTTATTAAATTTATTATTATTAAATAACATTTATTAAAATTTAAATAATTGTGTAAAAAAAATTCTGAACCCCTTTACTACATCTTTACTACAGGTAAGTCTTGACGAGAATATAGGTAGTTTTCTGAAACATGCTTCGATATCCCATTCATTGTTGCTCACATAAAGAGATGGCGTGATTATAAATTAGAAAGTGGTCTTTACCTGTGATGAAAAGACACGAGTCCGAAGTCTTAACCATGCTTCGATATCTTTCACTTAGCATCAAGATGTGTCATGTCATGTCTTGCAAGGGGCAAAGTAGTTATATATTAATGAGATATCTTTGACTACCAAAATAATATCATATATTTTTCTTCACAGGCTTTTTAAATTGAATATACATACATATATATATATATATATATATATATATATAAGAATAAAGTACCAGATTAAAAAAGCATTACCTCTTTTCTTACATGATACTTGAAGTAAAATAAGACGGAGGCTAGGAAATGAAACAAAAACTTATTTTATATCATACGAAACAAAAAAAGTGAGCAATATCATGGAAGTGTTTACACTATATCAAATTAAAAAATATTATTTATTAGTATTATTTACTCTATATCATCTTCCTTGTCGCTCTGCTCACCACCACCATTCAACCTTTTCCTCTCTCTCTCCCTCTCCAATTTTTAATGTTCATCTCTCTCTGTCGCTCTCTCTTCGACTATTCCTTCATTGTCATTGTCATTGGTGCTCGAGAAAAAAAACATCACAAAGGTGTTCGAGGATGCCGAGAGATGAACCAAACAATCAGATATGGAATCCAAAAACATATTTGAAACCCGAAACAAAGAGAGATAACCAGATCTAAAGCCCACGATGGTCGTAGTGTGGTGGCCATTGAAAGCAACTTCGTGAGGGGAAAAAAATGAGGTCACGCCCACTGTGGTGATGAAGCTCCGATTTGATGCTTTTTTTTGTTGATTGCTAATTGTATCTTGTTTGGCTCTTGTGGTTAGACAGTGTGAACGCATGATCATGTAGAGTGCCTTGAATCTGTTCAAGTTTAATGCTTTAGTGGTTCTGGATTAGGTTTTGTGTGGGGTTTGTTTCAAAAATGAGTTTCCCTTTGAGATTTGAAATGACTCACTCGGTTGCACAACGACGTCGAGGTCATCCATGGCGATGTCGAGATATCCGCGATGGCGTTGTGGTCGTCTGTAGTGAGGAAGGTCAAGTGGTTGACGAGGAAAGGGACGGTGGGTTGGGGCTTCATAGAGTTTTTTCCAAAAATAATCCAATGCATGTATCCCCATGATAGTCCTTACCTATCTTAGCCATTAATTGTAGAATGTTCATATCTAACAGAACACATCATTCTTCCATTCATTTTTAAGATTCTCGCAAAGTGCGAAAGTAGTTTTGGTTTCATATCCTAGACTCAGTCGTAAAATAAATTACGTAGGCTTAAAATTATTAAAAATTTATGCTAAATAATATGTTAAATATTAAACTCTTCAAACTAGTTATGGGAATATATCAACTTAGAGAATAAACTAATAAATATTCAACACTTCAAGAATTACTTAAACTAGTTAAATAAGTTATAACTAAGTTTGAGAACAAAATTTCTTATTTACAAACTCTTTAATATTCAAGGAAAAATACATAACCATTTGTCTTAGTTACTTCATAAAACACTACAAACTACTAAATTAAGTTTTTTTTTTTAATTAGATCTATTTTGATTAAACAAACTTTTAAACTAGTTAAAGAAGTTATAACACAATTTAAAAGTCTTTTTAATCACACTCTAATAGTGTGTTTAGTTACACATTTGGGATGTGGTTATTCACATTTTCAAGGAAAAACTCAGTTATATCTTCCACATTCTTTAGCACATTGACGTGGTTTCTCACAGTTGTTAAAGTGTGTCCACTCACACTAAGTTGCTTCATAGTTCACTTTTTGTTCTCAGTTAGTTAACTGATTTAGCTGTTTACCCTATTTCACTAAAATCATACATAAATATTCTACCTTTTCAAAACGATGTCCCCACACACATTGTTATTTATGACACACCAAAATCATCAATCCGATGAGGTTCAGTGGGGCCCTTAGGACCTTGTTGGCACATGTGACATAACTCCCCGAAGGTGCCACAGACCCTACAGCAATGAAGACAAGTGGTCACATGGGCTCCTCGAAGAGGTAAAACCAACCAAAAGCCCACACATACCTTTCTGCCACCCTTTCAAAATCACAAATTTGGACCAATGACTTTAAAAAGTAAAAACAGGCTTTGCAGATAGCATGAGACGAAAGAGTGATACTCTCCTTCATTGACTGTCTCTCAGTTCTCATTTACACTTCTCCTAACTAAAGTACCATACCTACTGCAATCATAATAGCACTCAGATTCAATACTCATAACAACCAACACATGAAAATGCAGAACCAACTGCAGACTGAGAGAGAGATATAAATGGATGTCTTTTTTATTCTACGCAAAATGTCAAGGAATGAGAAATTGTTCTTCATAGTTTTCTAAATGACAAATTTTAACCCTTAGGATAATTCTTAAGAAACTAAAAAGTAAAGATTTTTATTGAAATATGTAAAATTACGTTATTCATAATTTTTTTTACATTTTTATATGATTTAGATAATACATACTTTCATCTTTTAATTCCTTAACAAAATGCCCTCCTAAGTTAGCAAAAGACCCTTTATAACTTGGCAGGAGAACAAGTCATTTTTCATTTTCCCCCCTTTAAAAATGGATATCTTGAGGATTTTGGAATGTTGCTGAGAAATCATAATCATCCCTTTGAAAAATTTTATAGGGGCATGAAGAAGCATTTCAGGGAAAAAAATAACAAAAATGGGCAATATATAATAAATACATAACACGCCTAAGTAACAACTGAGAATGAAAAATTCCCTTCACTGTGCCTAATAGGGTCCTGTAAACTGTAAAGTGGAAATAACTAGATATTACTATCTTACATCGGTTACAATACAAGCATAAAGATACATTTAGATATTGTGATCAGATGTCAGGTTTTCCACACTTGGACCTTGAAGCTTTTGCAAAACAGCATCCATATCAAAAGTAAGTCACGGTGCAATTGATGTGTATTAAGCAGCACAGCCTCCACACATAATACTTCTGTCAAACAGTAAATATACGTGTTAACAAATATAGTCAAATGTCACTGGTGTGTGACGAAATTTCAGCATGAATGGTCGGAATTTGCATTTCAAATAATAAAAAGACACTTTATGATAAATTATGTGTTTCTCCTTTCAAATAATAGCAAGCTTAAGTAGTGATCTAAGGTCAAGGATTCAAGGGCATTAACATATTCCTAGTTGAGACTCAATTTAAACGGGTTCACTTTGCAAAAATCAATGACTATAGGTATGATTCACAGTATAGGAGCAAGGCACTTACACAAATGAGCAACCAGACCTTCTATGCCTTTTCTTCCTTGCCATTTCTTTCCTCCTTGGAGGTTGGAGGACAACCTTAATTGCAGTGTCAAACACTGCTTTGACATTCTAAAATAAATCATGAACATAACTTTATCAAATTCTGTGTGTCATAAGATTCAGTACAAACAAACCCTCACAAACCATCGTATGTGCTAAGTTTATTGATTTTAATAATAAATATTTTAAAAGTCATATTAACGATAATTTCTTAATGATAGACAATATAAAATTTTACACTAATAGTACATAAAAATTCAACTCATTAAATTTAAACTCATTATACCTGTTGAGTCTTTGAACTGCACTCTATGTAAGCTGCTGCACCAATTTGTTTCCTCAGTTCTTCCCCCTATTAGCAATGTGCCACGATTGATAAATGATATCCTTTTCTTTACTATATATATATATATATATACATACACACGTAATTTTGAATAAAATGAAAGAAGCTAATGTAAAGAATATAAACCTCAGCAGATGTTATGACACTAGATCCCATGTGATCAGCTACATAACCCCGGTCTTCACGAAGATCTAGAACCAATAATTCAATACTTTATGTCATTAACTTCTTCCCTCTATTTAGTTAGAAAATCAACATAACAAAATTACCAAATTTTGCATGTGCTGCTGCTTACCTAACTTTGTACCAACAAGAACAATTGGAACATTAGGTGCAAATCTACGCAATTCCGGCATCCACTGAAACAGAAAAGAAAGAAAGCAGAAATGAGTAACTCCCAATAGGGTAGGCATAAATGCAAAAGTTTAAGTGCACATAAATGCTATGTTGAAAATTGTCCATTATTGATAACTCCCAATAGGCAAATACAATGAAAACATGCACGCTCCATAGTAGTAAAAGTCACAGGCCTAAACAATAAAATATAACTGCTACTCCATGCTTAGGCTTTGTTGGAATATGGGAAGAGAAAATTATAGCAATAAAATCAGACAAATTTGTTTCCTTTTCTAACTTTTCCTCATTGTAATGTGAGAAAATATTATCTTTAGAAAAAAAAAATCTCATTCAAATATTTTTTAAAAATTCTTCGACGAGACCCTTGGCCTTGAGCCCTTGACTCATGCTCGATCAGAAATTTAATTTTTGGAATGTCAAACCCACATTTTATAACCCCATGTAAAAAGAACAAAACTGGAAGCCGTAGCATCAACTACCACTAGTAAAAAAATATATACAAAAATCAATAGTTATAAAAAAAAAATGTTGGACATGATATCAAACAGTTATGAAATATAAAATTACTGTTTAACAAATGTTGCCATAGTACCTTACTGGCTTACCCAAAGTGAATTGTCATACATTTAGTGCTGCTAGTTTTAATGTTTTAATGTCATGACGTCCAATTAATGATGGACAGTTTACATTATAAAATAATGTACCCATTTAATTATATATTTTTCCTTTTGGATCAGATTGAACCGTTTGTTCCCCCACCCCCATTTCTACGGTCCTGTTTCTTTTCCTCTTTAGTTTTCTAGGGTGATTTCCTTTTCCTCTCTTTATGTAGCCATCAATAGCCAATATAGTCAACAAAGGCATTGTGGCAAAAATCAACCAGAGACCCTAAGAGGAGAACATCAACCAGTGATCATTCGAGCTCCTTTCAACCAAATACTCTCATTATTCAAATCGATATCCCTGGCCTGTTATCTTAGTTGAATATTAAGGCCGTTAATATATTTGGTACATTTTCAAAAATTAAATTGCACACTTTTACATTTGTAATTTGTAACAGGGTACTTCACAAATATTGCAAACAACATTTTTCTATAGAAAAACAAAAGGCAAGGAAGACACAGTAAAAAAGAAATTGTTATCCTTCATTTCGGTTTTATGTACTACCAAAGAAAATGATTTTCATCATCAACTTTCTTCTATATTTTCTATTTTCCTTTCATCCCATCTTATCCCCTCATCCACAGGAAGCCTAAAGGAAAAAGACTCTCACTTTCAAAAACTTGAATCCAAAACTAGAAACAAGAGAGAATAATATGCAAAACAAGAGCAAGAAGAGATAGATATAAACCTTCTTGAGAACATTTTCGTAGCTAGCTCTGCTAATCAGTGAGAATGCTAAGACAAAAATGTCTGCTCCTCTATAACTCAGTGGCCTCAACCTGCTGTAGTCTTCCTGGCCTTTAAAACAGTGAAAAATGCAATAAAAAGTTAGAGAATGATGAACAACCAAAACACAGTTTCTGGACTACACAAGCTCAAGTGGGAAGCTCCTAATACCTGCTGTGTCCCATAGCCCCAAATTGACAATGCTTCCATCCACAGCAACATTGGCACTAAAATTATCAAATACTGTTGGTATGTAATCCTGCAACCCAAAAAATAAAAGAAAAACAAAAAAAACTTGTGAACTAGATGATAAAAAGAGAAGGGTTTCATTTCATCACCAACAGTTGAATCTTAGACAAATCGAATCAGAGATAATGAAACACATCAACACAGGAACAAGAACCCAAATACTAATATCGTGTCTAACATTAAACCTAGGTACTATTCAACCCAAAAACCTTATATTGTTCATACAGTGTGAGTTTGAATATAAAACACCATTCAGATGAAATACCTCCAAAGTAAAAAAAAAAAAAATGGTAAGAAAACAAGGCAACTTAGTGGATAAAAGAAGCATCTTTGATGGATGGGGTTTTATTTTTTAAAAGGGACTTACAGTGGGGAACTTGTTGCTGGTGTAGCAAATGAGCATGCAGGTTTTCCCAACAGCTCCATCTCCAACAGTAACACATTTGATGAACTTTGAAGCATTCATCATATGAATACTGTTAGCTAAGACTAACTCTTGTGTTTTTAGTACAGAAAAGACCCTGAAAAGTTGAGTTTGAAACTAAGAAAGTGGTATTTTGATTCTCTCTGGTCTCTCTGGGTTACATTAAAGGGTGTGAGATGAGATGAATAGAAAGAGAGAAAAGACCCTTCTTATAGTTTCAAGAAACGACATAAAAAAAATAGTGAGAGAAAAGAGTTGAGCTGCAATGCATAGAGTGTAGTTTAGTCAAACGGTGTTCGTTGCTGCACTTTTTCGTCCCACTCAATAAATTTCAAATCCAACAGAAATTTTTTTTGAATTGCACAAATGGGTCCCTCTCTCAAACGGTACCTATGCATAGCTAAAGCTCTTCATTTGTTGGTTTCCAACTACATCTCATTAGTGACTGATAATTGCTCATTACTTGCTCCACGATACAATACTTACTGCAAATTAAAGTCAGTGTTTCGACATTCCAACTGTATCCTGGGCCGGCTAATAATCATATTTGAAATAATTTGAATATCATGCTATTTCTGTGAAAAATTTGCTCTACGTATTTGAATGCATGATTGAACACTAATAATCCATGACAATAAAGTAGATAATAAATTCTGCATTTTAGCTATACATATTCTTTATCTATTTTATCCATGTTATTGCAATTGCACAAATTCTCATATTTTATCCACCATCTTCTAAGGACATTATGCTCTCACGTGTTCTATTTCGATCTTTGTAGTCGGTAGTATTAATGAAATAGTCAAAACAATATATATATATATATATATATATATATATATATATATAAATGAGAGCATCTCTCATATCATAAATTAGTCTAAGAAATTTAGTTAAATTTAAATCCAAAATTTAAAATAATTAATATTAGAGTCCATTTAATGAATGTTGTTGAACCTATTAAACTATCGATTATCAAGTTATTATCAAACCATTCATATATGTTTAATCTTGCAAATTTCATATTTCAAATGCCTAAATTTTAGTACGAAGAAGAAGTGTGTTAGAGATTCAATATTTATTAGTTTATATAAATGAAGGTAAACTTTCACCTCATCCACACAGAGAGCTTTTGAGTTAGTTTTCAAACACAAAATTCTAATAATCTCATTTTTATCATTCAGCCTTCTCCCTCTTTCTTTTATTTAAAAAATAAAAAATAGACACAAACACAATAGTATTAGTATGAGTACGTCTTCCCACTACTAATAATAATTATGCGTTGAATCAAAATTAAACTCACAATTACATAGCAAAAATTACAAATAAATGTTGTATTGTTTTATTGGCAATCTCGCTTTTAACTCATTATTACTTGGAGAAGAAGAATTCCAATTTTGAGACATGAATAAAGTTGTGACAGAATAGAAACGACGAACAAAACGCACATATGTCAATACTCAACAGTCAACAGTAATATAATAATGGTAACCCAAGTGAGCACACTACAGTACATGACTACATATCATTAAAAGTTTAAAATATTTGTTTCGGTGCATTGATAAATAGTAATTTAGTCCTTAATCTAGTTTTGCCTAGAAAAAAAAAGGGAAAAGGACGATATTCACAAGATGATGGTTAAACAAACATAGGATAGAAAATGTCGATAGTGTGTTGTCTCTGTTGATAAACGTGCTTAACATTGGGAAGGATAGACCCACGTGTCTACTACCCCACCACCACCAGGTTTCCAGTTACTAATAAAAAAAACTCACATCCCGACAGATTCAAATTGTATTCAACCGTTTGAAGCTGTTGTTTTGTTCGAATCTGAACACTGCATCTGTCTCAGAAATTAAAAGCAACCTAAAGTACCTGAATGTTAGGTAAGTTCTTCATATCCCGAATTAATCGCATGGATGAATATATGCATGATGATTTTCGGTTATATTTTCTTGTTTCTACGTGCAAACATGTGATGTGAGCATATAAGTATTTCTTTAACGATAGTAACTAAGTAAATAACAGACGTCGAGTTATAGAATAAAATCTGAGTTTAATTCTCCCTCAATATGATTTTTTAAGAGACATGAGAAATTGAAGGGTAATTAAATTTCAGATGGATGATTAGTCTTATAATCGATTCGAATTAAAATTTATAGGAATATTTAGGATCCATCTAAGAATCGAAGCTCTTAATTAATTATTATTGTTTCTTTTGAAACATGTAGATGCAAGTTTCGTCCAATGTAAGTCCAAAGAATTAAAATTTACATGAATACCTCGGATCCCACCAAAGAATCAAATGTCTTAATTCATTATTACTTTTTCTTTGGAGCATATAGATGCAAGTTTCGTCAAATGTGATAGAAAGAATCAAAATTTATAGGAATATCTCATATTCCATCAAAAAATCAAAGGTCTTAGTTAATTATTACTATTTCTTTGGAGTACGTAGATGCAAATTTGTGCTGCCTTACTAGTTAAGATAACTCCTTAACTAAATTATTATCATTTATGAGAAGAAAATAATAAAATGAAAACAAGTTTAGTTTTTTTTTTTCTTCTATAACTAACTTTACTTTGCCTAAAGCGTGCTATAAGAAAAATGAAAAGCAAATGATTCTAACTTTAGTGCTTGAGTTTTGACACAAGATTAAACATTTAATGCACTCCCTAGTGTTCCTTTTGCTTTTATACTTATTGAGATGCATTTGGCGAAATGGTTGCTCATCTCAACCTTTTGTCTTTAGCATACTATTTTTAATCTGGTAGAGAAACTTTTAGGCATTCTTGCTCTCAAATTTAGAGCCCTGAAAAGTCTCTAAGATGGAGTTGTTAATGATCATCAAGCACACTCGATTGGATTGACACCACTTCTCAATTTTCACCTTATTAGAATTATCTATGGTAGGAATGGATTGATCTAACTTAAGTGTCGTATATATTCAATTCCTGGCAGCTGCAAACAACCTCCATGAAGCCCTTCTAAAGTTTAAAGTTTGTACCATTCAATATTGGAATACCACGAAGGACATTAGCAACAATAGCAGGGGAATAAACTAAATAAGAAAAAAACAAAAATAAGTTAGATGTAATCCATATTGGAAAATAAAAGACCCAAACAAAATATTAACACAATATAATTAAGAATTAAAATAAATACTTGAATCCATAGTTATTAATTACTTGATTAATGCGAAAGACTTAAACTAATAACAATCATGAACAAAAGGTTTGTTCACGTATTTTTTTTTAATTAAACCATTTTATTCCTTAAAAGGACCTTTATAACCTTTTAGGAGTGAATTTGGTTTAGAGAATAAACATAGAAAAGAAAAAAATTGAAGATAAATTTTTGAATTAAAAATGAATATAAAAGGTGTGGGTCTAAAAAAAAAATACAATATTCCTCTCCAATATTATTTCTCTCCTTCCTTTAGATCATACCCTAAACGGAAAAAAGAGAAATAACTGTACCAGTTGATATCTTAGTGACTAGTGAAAATTTCTTATTTATGGACTCTACTAATTCTTATTACGATGAAGTGAACTAATAATGATATTCACTCATTATTTTCATATCCATTGGTAATCTAAGGAATTCACTTAATCGTATAACACAATACAGCATGCTAAATATAAATAACTAATATAATTATTATTAAAATGAGTTTACATTGTATAACGAAAGATACTAAAAAGGTTAAATTTAAATTTCTATAGAGTTGTTAGCAGTGTAAAATACTAGTAATGAGATAATAATTTACGCAATTCTACTCGAATCCAGCTTAGTATGCTCACAAGAGCCAACACTATTAATCAATGGCAAATAAGGACATTTAAGAATTTTTTAAACCTATATTAAAGTGAATTAATTCATTGCTTACTTTATAAGTTTTCGTTGTCATCAGAAATGCAATTAACTATTTTCTTTAAGATTCATTTGCTAAGAGAGAAAATAGAAGGAAAAAAATAAAGAAGAAAGAAAATACGATTAACAATTTTTTTATTTGTTTGGATAGAAATGAAGAAAAAAAATTATTTTTAATAAAAAATTAAATTTTTTCATTTTTTTTAATTTTTTTTTCCTATTTTCCTTCGCCAAACATAACATTAGTGTGGTTTCATTAAAAGAAACAGCAGAATGTTGACGATCATCCGAAAGTGTGAATTGAATTTTGCTAAAGTTATGAATATTCCTACAATAAAACATTCAAATCGGATTTCAACAGTATCCAAACAGACACACTATCTGATTTCCACAGGATCGTGAATTACGAGGATGTTGAACATTTTTTTTAATAAAGTGACAAGGTAAATTCTGCAACCTGGTTCAATGAAAGCAGCCTATTTCAATTGACTGAAAAACCTTTTTAGATGAAACTATTCATGACATGTTTCCAAACTAACGTGGTCGTGGGTTGTCGCAACTAGCAATTAACATGCATGAGCACTTTATTTCCCCATGTTTGCGCTTCTAATGTTAACATGTCCAACTTTTGTTAGACATTATTACAGTGGAGATTGGAGTAAAGTTTGGGTAGCTAAAAGCCACATGCATGATTATAAAGTTCAAAATGCCATTTATGCAAAAATGAACCAAATATTTGGCCCATATAACAAAACTTTTTAGGAAATTATTATAATAAAGTACAATAAGTTGACATCCTGAACAATTCAATTGTAATTTATAGCCTATATGTTTTTCACTTCCTACGGTTATGTAAAACTACATAAAAACCAAAAAAGGACTTCAGAGACTTAAACTAGAGAGGCAATAAACAAAGAACGTAGACTAACAAAAACTTGGATGACAAAGTTGAAAATAAGAATACAAAAAACATGTAAGAATAAGAAAACAAGTTGGAAAAAAAAGATTATATAAAGAAGTTGAAAATAAAAATAAGAGAAATTAAAATAAAAACTGCTAAATGAGTTACTAGAATCATCAAAGGGTCCCACAAGGTGATGGAATAATTGCAAAAATAATAGAAAAAAGAAGTGAGACACAAATGCAAGATACGAGAGGAAAGAAGGGAAGCATAGGACAAAAATATTTTGGACACTGAAGTGTCTACACCCAAAGAGATAAAAATAGAGATAAGTAATTAATATAACAGTGATGTACTAATAGCATCTCCAATGGGAATACGAGTTTTTTAAAGTCATTTATTCATCTTTTTTTTGGTCCCTACATTGTCATGTCATTCATAATTGAAAAATAAGAAACTCTAGTAAGAGTTTCTTATATAAGAAACCAAAATTTTTTATGAAAAAACTCTCATACCAGCTAGATACCATCCAATGCATAATTTCTTTTAAGAAACAATTTCTTATTTTTAGAAACCCACTAAGTACCTCTCCCATTGGAGATGTTATAATGTTATAAGAAAAATGAAAAGTGTCAATTAAACGTTTCATTTATTTGGATATCCAAAAATCATCACATAGTTAATTATGAAATATGAAAGAGTGTTTTTACAAGGTGAAACATCTTTTTACTCAAAATCCCAAAATTACCAACATCAAATCCTCTCTAACATTAATATTAAAAGACATTCTCTGGATTTTGAACACCTACTCTACTTAGCCGTGCTATAGCGCTGTTGCAGACGCTACAGTGCCATAACAATGCATTTAGCAGCAGCAGACGCTACAATGAAGAGCTATAATAATGCCGCTATAGTACACAATTGCAAATGTAAAAACGAAAAATTTATATCGACCCACCCGTCTTAGGGGGCACAGCAATTAATAGGCCAAATATTGACCAGGCCTTTTCAGGTTGTACAAGTATCCATTATTCAATTATGGATCTATTTAGATAAGTTTTTCTAAAAGTATTTTTAAGAGAAAAAAATAATAAAATAAATTTCTCCATAAATTAAAATTAATTTACTATTAACTCATTTATAGATGTCTTTTCATGTTTTAAAGAACTTATATGAGAGAACTTTTACAAATTAACTAATAGAAAATTAATTTTAACTTATAGAAAAACTCATTCATTTTTTTTTCTTATTTTTTTTTTATAGAAGTATTTTTAGAGAAACTTACATCCAATCAAACCCTTTACCTTTCTCTTATGAAATGAAGAGTTTACTACTATTTATACCAAAACAAGCAACCATCAAACTTGGCAATAATTGACAGCATTTGATACAAGAAATCTTATTTATTTCCATAATATGCACCATATCATGGCCCTTCCCAGAGCACATAACACAATGACATCTATGAAAAGGGAAAGGATTCTAGTATGTTCTGGCATCAAAAGAGTCACACCACACATTAAAGACAGCAAAAGAGCAAACAAGAGGATTCAAGGGTTTAGAGGGCCTTGATGATCTCTTCAGCACTGGAGATGGTGAACTCTCCTCCACTTTCAACATTTGCAACCTTCACCTTGAGGTCTTCCACCAGCAACGCAAACCTCTTTGAGCGGACGCCGAGACCCTTGTCGGTGAGGTCAAGCTCAAGACCGAGGGCATTGGTGTATTTGGCTGCACCATCAGCAAGGAACTTAACATGCTTGTTCTCTGGGAACGTTTTGGCCCATGAGTTCATCACAAAGGGATCATTCACTACAAAATCAAAGGCAATTTCAGATTAGCCATTTAACAAACGAACTCTCTTCAAGACTTTGATTACTAGCACCATGAGTAGTTTCTTTTGTAGGTCATAGTATGAGTATGGTCCAACACATTTTATTCACCACACCACACAAAAGGCCAGTTCCATCCATGGAGAATTCTACCAATGTTAAAAGCAAATCAACAATCAATAGCCAATAATTATATTAACAATCAAGCAACAGACTATTTGGAATCCATGTCTAAAAACAATATGGAGGTTCAACAAGTGCAAAAATGTTGGTAAATTTCAAGGCATGTACCTTGGAAGTTTAGATTAAATCATGCAACAATTGAGAAGAATTTTCAAACACAAGTCAACACATACCACAGTATACATCACTTGGCCGCCATCATTATCAATTGATTGAATAATAGACCATCCCAAGTCAAATTAATCAACAAGTACACCCCTTCATATTCTTATGCTAACATTAATTCGAATTACACATAATGTGAAAATAATTGACTACAGGCATGCACACATGAAGGGGGAAATTAGGATATGTTTAGAGTCTCACCGCTGATACAGATTATTTCGTCCACACCCTTTCCTTTCAGCTCTTCTGCTCTCTCAATGAAGCCAGGCACATGCTTCAAGCTATTACAGATTTACAGTTAGATCAAAATGTTTAAACATCACCGTCTCTATTTTAGGAACACAAAACCCTAGTAAAAATCGAAACAAAAACAAAGTACCCCAAAATTTGGGGATTCAACACTCAATCCCATAATATAAGCATCATGACTCATGAGTCATGACCCATCCAATATCCAATTCATCATGTCACTCCCACGATTTTATTATTTTTTTTTTCTTCAATTTTTCTCCCTAAGAAAACAGATGTTTTTTTTCTGCTTTCGATGACACCAACAAATTTTACTGAAAATGGAATTTTCACTTAAGAAAACAAAATTCAAAAGAAAAATAAGAGATCTTTGAGTACCCCAGTTAAAAAAATTCAGTTGGATCAACAAAGCAACAGTTCATATATAAAAAGAATAGAAACTTTAGGGGTAAAAATGCTGAATCTCAAGTACCCATGAATATGTTTCAGTTTATTTTCTGGTTAAAAATTGAAGATTGAAAGTTAGAAAGTGAAAAGGGAAAGTAAAGACCTGCAAGTAGGAGTGAAGGCACCGGGAACCCCAAAGATGATGACTTTCTTGCCGGCGGCGAGAGAGTGAATAGAGACAGTTTGGGGTTTGTTTTCTTCATCCAAGTAAGCCAATATGCCGTCTGGAATGACATCTCCCACTGTAATTGGAGCCATTATGCTGATACCGAAAATAACACTGTGCAATGAATTTTGTGTTGTTTGTGTTTTCTTACATCCTCCACAAAATCCAACCCAACTTATATGGCAAATAGTCCCGTGTTTTAATTAAATAATGTAATCAGTTGTATTACTATTAACTATTAAGGGGGTTTGATAAAAAATTGAAATATAAATTATTAGGCTCTGGCTAGGGTGAACCACCTTACTAGGTGGTCTATAATGAATTACAATTTTGAACCGTTAGATTAATCTAATCATATAGATTAAATTATAGGTGCTCCACATCAGATCCCAACTCTCTCACCAGTTCTATTGCCAACCATCGTTCACTGTCGTCAGAGACGATTTCCAATGGCGCCGTTTCCATAAACAGTTATGTTCCTTGACCAAAAACTCAAAAACCTTCTTCCAAGGAAAACGACACTGTTTCGTCCATTATCTAGGACAAAAGTGAAGTTGTATGGCAGTGGAGCACCGAAGTGGGAGAGGACGTTGCAGAAGGGAGAAGTGGGTAGGTTTATTTATTTGACGGTGTCGTAACCAGACCCGAGGGTTTCTTCAGTGATGGCGACCTTCATTTATAGAACCGCCACTGCCACCGACGTTATGAAGTTTGTCAAGGTGTCAGAGATTTGTAATTCTATCACCCATTGATACACCTCCGTTACTCAACTCAATTGTTGAACTGTCTAAAAAAAATTATGTATATGAATGATTTTGATTTTCTTATAGTTTATTCCTATGGATCTAAAAGCTTGCATTTTTCATCATTGCAGAAGGGAGAAAGGGGTTAAAGGGGCGTAAAAGGAATCCAAGTGTGGTTTTGCTGTTGTGTTTGAGACAGTGGCGTTGTCCAAGTCCCATCGGAGGCGGAGGTGGTTCTTGATGTTCATGGCGGTGACCTATCGCATCTTCTCATCAATGGATGGCTTCGCCATGAGGTGGAGGACGGTGAGGACATGGTTTGAGTGGTCGATGTCCCCAAAACTTCAATGACAGCAGAGATAACGCCGGAGAGAAGGGTGGGGGTGGCAACGAAAAAATTTAATATGGTTTTTTTTATATTATTGATTAACAATGTAATTTTTTTAAGGTTATTATGTATAGAAATTATACTCTTAAAATGCTTTACTTGTTTTATTATAATTATCATGTAAAAGAAAAAAGTTGCAATTTTAATTTTTTAATGTAACATTAATTATTTTTTTTCACTTATATTTTGTTATAATATTAACACTGAATAACAAAATCTCTATAAAATGAATTAATGATAACATAAGGTTAATTTTGTAAAATTGCTATTTCTTTTATTTATTTGTTATTTTTTTGGGATGTGTAAAACAGTATTTCAAGAAAAGATATAATATCAAGTTCTTTCAATAATTAGTGTACAAGAATATTTCTTCATGAATAAATATCCATATACCCTCTAACTACCCACTAACCCCACTACTCTCTCATTGTTCCTTCATGATACATGCTTTTTTTTTTTTTTTCAATCCCACAAATTTTATTATTGTCCAATTAATGTCCCCATTTGATTTTCTGTCAATTTCATTCCTACAATATTCCTTTTTTAATAGGTAATTATTTCTACTCTTTCAATTATCTTAATTGTCGAACACATAGGGAGGGACACAAGGATTGTAATGAGAGTCCTTTTTGTAATGATGATATTTTAGTAATTATAATATATATTATTAGGAAAAAATAACTCAACTAAACACATGTTTTAATCATCCCTAAGATATAAAAAATAATATTAACCAATCTTAATAGTTAACCAAACATATTTTTCTAATAATACCTAGAAATAACATTCTCAAGATAAAAAAAAATTGTAACTAAAAAAATTATATGTGAAACAAATGCCCCCTCAGTACAAATTAAAACCACTAAATAAGTAGGGTAAAAGATCAATTTGGTTCTCATATTATGAAAATACACAATTTAGTCCTCAATCATACAAATGTGCTTATAATTTAGTTCTGCCGTCAACTCTTCTTTATTTTCATTAATATTTATGATGACGTGACACGTTAAATACGACATAGCCAATCCACGTAGTGAAAGTTGAAGGCACAGACTGGGCGAGACATATGTGGACCAAATTGTCAGTTCGAGGAATGAGCTTATTTACCTTTTATTAAATCACCACAAATTAACCTTTCCCTACTCCTATTCCTTATTACCTTTTTGTGAGAGAAAGACTGAAGTGTGGGTTACTCTGCTTGTTCTCGCATTTTGCTTCACCGATTGCCATGACAACGTGATGGCGAACGGTGGCGTTTGGATTGTGGCCACCATGTTCTCGACCTTTCTGTGTGTGTGTTGAAGACGACGAAACAAAACTTTGTAAGGTAAGGTGTTTCTTTCGATTTTTCTGTGTGTTTTCATTACATTTCTCCCTGGACATTTCCCTTTGCGATATTTTATTATGAAACTTGCACACATGAAAGCTTATACAATGCCTTTTGTTCTCATCTTTGTGTGTATCAGATATTAAAGTATGAACTCTGCATACACACGTGGATATCAAACTTGATAGCTTTTTGTGTAAGGGTTTTGAGGTCTTAAAATTTATTTTTGAAGTCTGTGTTGGACTCAAGAAATAAACACTAAATTCTGAATAAAGATAAAAAAAACTCCAGCCTACCTAAAGTAACGAATCTTATTCTTGAGATCATTCATTGTTTCCTTTTCTAACCCAAAATGATTGGGGTAGCAACTGGTAATAACTAGTAACCATTAAATTGTAATAATCAGACTTAATATCAGCTTCCTTCTCATTAAAATGGTGTCTAGTATCTCCTTGTTGGATTAAACTTTAATAATAATAAATTAGATATGTGAAGAGTCATGTCCCTTGGTGAAGAAGTTACTCATATGAAGAGTCATGCCCCTTGGTGAAGAAGTTACTCATGTGAAGAGTCAAGTCCCTTGGTGAAGAAGTTACTCATGTGAAGAGTCATGTCCCTAGATGAAGAAGTTACTCGAGTGAAGAGTCATGTATTACTTATAAATAACATCTCTTGTAAAAGGCCAAAGTGTGGCTTGGCAGACCATTATCTAAATACATCAGAAGTATTCTACCAGAGAAATTGTTGTGTGTTCGTGTGAGTGCACCAGTGTGTGTGAGGACCTGTGATACCACAAATTGGTATCAGAGCATTGAGAAAATGTAGAGTGGGCCAAGTACTAGTCTGCCACCACCCCGCCTTACAAAGGCTAATTACGAAAACTGGAGTATCCAGATGAAAGCTCTTTTGGGAACCCATGATAGTTGGGAAGTTGTCCATGGTGGTTTCGAGGAACCAACATCCACAACAGGATATACGGCAGCGCAGAACAAGACATTGAAGGAGACAAGGTTGAAAGACAAAGGGGCGTTGTACATGTTATTCCGGGCTGTTGATGATTCCGGGTTTGAGAAGATCGCTGGTGCAACAACTTCAAAGGAGGCGTGGGACATTCTTGAAAATGTCTACAAGGGAGCCGATCGAGTTAGACAGGTTCGACTTCAAACTCTCCGTGGAGAGTTGGAAGGAATGAAAATGAAGGAAGGAGAAGGGGTATCTGGCTTCATTACCCGGGTCCAGACCGTGGTAAATCAACTAAACAGAAATGGAGAGGTGTTGTCCGATGCCAGAGTGGTGGAGAAAATTCCGAGGTCTCTCATTGACGACTTCGAGAATGTTGTATGTGCGATTGAGGAGTCAAAGGACCTAGCAACGCTCACCGTTGACGAACTTGCTGGTTCCTTGGAGGCGCATGAACAAAGAAAGAAAAAGAAGAAAGAAGAGTCACTGGAGCAAGTACTCCAGACAAAAGCTTCAATCAAGGACGAAAAGGTACTATATTCTCAAAACTTCCGAGGAAGAGGGTGTGGCTATGGAGGTCGAGGAGATGGTCGCGGTAGTAAAGGTCGCGATCAAGAAGGAAGGAATAAGGAGCATGCTGAATCAAGTCGGCAGAATTGGCGAGGCCGAGGTCGTAAATCAATCAAATGTAGAATGTTTTAAATGCGGAAAGTATGGACATTACTCGAGAGATTGCAACTCAGATAGATGTTATAACTGTGGTCGAGTCGGACATTTTGCGAAGGATTGCCGAGATGAAAGAAGAAATGAAACTTCAAACTTTGTTACAGAAGGAGAAGTAAGAGATGGATGAATTCTGATGATGACTAAAAGTGAAGTCAACCAGGGATCCGAGATGGAATGGTATCTAGACACTGGTGCACGTAATCATATGTGTGGGCATAAGCATTTGTTCAGTAATATGAGACAAATAGAAGCCGAACATGTTTCGTTTGGAGATGCTTCAAAGGTTGACGTCAAAGGCCGAGGTACGATTTGTTTCTTGCAGAAAGATGGATGATTTGGGCGCATCCAAGATGTCTATTACGTGCCCGATCTAAAAAGTAATATTCTTAGTGTGGGACAACTGATGGAGAATGGATACTCGGTTCTCATGATAGACCGAGTTCTCTTCTTGAAGGATAAACAAGGATGTTTGATAGTTCGAGTTAAGATGGAGAAAAATAGAATGTTCAAACTAATGTTGAGGAGTATGCAGGTCGGCTGTTTGCAAGCCGAGATGAGTGATGAAGTATCCTTATGGCATCGCCGATTTGGGCATCTTCACTACGGAGGCCTGGCCGAGATGATGAACAAGAATATGGTGGAAGGGTTGCCAAATTTGAACTGTGAAAAGAGATTTTGCGAAGAATGTGTGCTAAACAAGCATGCTAGGAGTCCATTTCAAAAGGCGGCCAAATACAGATCTCAACAACCACTAGAACTAATTCATATCGACTTGTGTGGACCCATCTCTCCTGGGTCTTTCAGTGGAAATAGGTATTTTATCTCGTTTATAGACGATTTTAGTCGTAAAACTTGGGTGTATTTGCTGGAAGAAAAATCCAAAGTGCTTGAAGTATTCAAGAGTTTTAAGATGATGATAGAAAATGCAACTGGAAGGCGAATCAAGTCGATCCGTTCTGACCGAGGTGGGGAGTACACATCAATTGCATTTAAAAGGTATTGCGAGGAGCATAGGATAAGAAGGTTCTTAACTGCACCGTACTCACCACAGCAAAATGAAGTGGCTGAGAGAAAAAATCGTACCATTCTTGACATGGTAAGATCAATGTTAAAAACGAAGAAAATGCCTAAGGAGTTTTGGGGGAAGGCCGTACTATGTGCTGTATATGTGCAGAATCGTTGTTCGCATTCCAGTCTGAATGGAAAGACCCCACATGAAGTATGGACGGGTCAGAAGCCATCAGTAGGCCATTTCAGAGTCTTCGGGAGTGTGACTTATGCACATGTCCCTGATCAGCAAAGAACCAAGTTGGAAGACAAGAGCATGAAATTTATTTTCATTGGATATGACGAAAAGACAAAGGGATACAAGTTGTTGAATCCCGACACCAAGAAAGTAATAATAAATCGAGATGTGAAAGTTAATGAAGAAGATGAATGGAACTGGAGTACTTCATCCGAGGTCACTTTAGATCCTGGACAGACGCTTACTCAACAAGAAGAGAAGGAAGGCGAATCACCAAGTTGGATCCCGGCAAGAAGTGAAACATCTGATGAAGACGAGAAGAGACAATCCCGAATGAGGAGTTTGCAGGACCTGTATGATTCAACTAATGAAGCCCACCTTGTTTGTTTGTTGACAGATTCTGAAGAAATAACATTTGAAGAGGCAATCCGAGATGAAAAATGGCAAACCGCCATGAATGAAGAAATCAAGGCCATTGAACGGAATGAAACTTGGGAGTTGACCGAATTGCCAAAAGGAAGTCAGCCCATTGGAGTTAAATGGGTTTATAAGAGAAAAATAAATGTTGAAGGAAAGATAGAACGATATAAGGCTTGACTGGTAGCGAAGGGGTATAAGCAAAAGGCAGGAATAGACTATGACGAAGTGTTCGCACCCGTTGCAAGAATGGAGACAATCAGACTATTGATCTCACAGGCAGCGCAATTTGGATGGCTGATTTACCAAATGGATGTCAAGTCGGCATTTCTGAATGGTGTACTTGAAGAGGAAGTGTATCTCGAACAACCCCCGGGATACTTGAAAGCCGGAGAAGAAAAGAAAGTGTTAAAATTGAAGAAAGCTTTGTACGGACTAAAACAGGCACCGAGGGCTTGGAATACTCGCATTGATGCATACTTC
>PYAF01005630.1:1262006-1301920 GCA_007407185.1 Glycine tomentella
GGAGAAGAAAAGAAAGTGTTAAAATTGAAGAAAGCTTTGTACGGACTAAAACAGGCACCGAGGGCTTGGAATACTCGCATTGATGCATACTTCAAGGAGGATGGTTTTGAACAGTGTCCTTATGAGCATGCCCTCTATGTGAAGAAAAACGGAGATGATTTGTTGCTTGTAGCTTTATATGTTGATGACTTGATCTTTAAGGGGAACAGTGAAGAAATGACACAAGAGTTCAAGAAAAGGTTGTCAAAAGAATTCGAAATGACTGATCTTGGCCTGATGAGATACTTTCTCGGCTTGGAAGTCAGATAAGACAAAGCCGGAATCTTTGTCTCTCAAGAGACTTATGCTAAGGGAATATTGAAAAGGTTTAAGATGTCGGATTGTAACCCGGTTTCAACACCTATGGAACCCGGTTCAAAACTTTCAAAGTATGATGGAGGAGAACGTGTTGATCCAAGAAATTATAGAAGTTTGGTGGGATGCTTGAGATATTTAACGTGTACGAGGCCGGATTTGTACTTAAGTGTTGGAATTATAAGTCGATTTATGGAAGAGCCGAGTTACTCTCATTGGAAAGCGGCTAAAAGGATTCTAAGGTATATTCAAGGAACAATCTCTCAAGGACTTCTCTACTCGAGGTCGGAAAATTACAGGTTAAAAGGCTACTCGGACAGTGACTGGTGTGGAGACGTGGACGATAGGAAGAGCACGGCTGGTTATGTATTCTTCATGGGAAACACAGCTTTTGCCTAGATGTCAAAGAAGGAACCAATTGTGACTCTATCAACTTGTGAAGCCGAGTACGTTGCAGCATCCTGGTGCGTTTGCCATGCAGTTTGGTTGAGAAGTCTGTTGGAAAAGCTGGGACAAGTTCAAGACAGTCCAACCGAGATCCGAGTAGATAATAAGTCAGCAATCGAGTTGGCTAAGAACCCGGTCAATCACGAAAGGAGCAAGCATATCGACGTCAGATTCTACTTCATCCGAGATCAAGTAAAAGGAAAGAAGGTGGAGTTACTTCATGTGGCAAGCCGAGATCAAGTTGGAGATGTTTTCACGAAGCCATTACCGACATTGCTGCTGGAAAATTGTAAAAAAATGTTGGGGATGAAAGACGGAAGAAATATTTAAAGTTTATGGGGGAATTTTGTTGGATTAAACTTTAATAATGATAAATTAGATATGTGAAGAGTCATGTCCCTTGGTGAAGAAGTTACTCATATGAAGAGTCATGCCCCTTGGTGAAGAGGTTACTCATGTGAAGAGTCATGTCCCTTGGTGAAGAAGTTACTCATGTGAAGAGTCATGTCCCTAGATGAAGAAGTTACTCAAGTGAAGAGTCATGTATTACTTATAAATAGCATTTCTTGTAAAAGGCCAAAGTGTGGCTTGGCAGACCATTATCTAAATACATCAGAAGTATTCTACTAGAGAAATTGTTGTGTATTTGTGTAAGTGCACCAGTGTGTGTGAGGACCTGTGATACCACACTCCTACGGAGTGTTCTTTTTCTTATCAGTTTCTAGCATATTCACTATTGATTGACTTTGACGTTTTATAGGCACATGTTATGCTTAGAATATTGACACAATTAACATTTAATGTCTATCTACTTGTTACATGCTTGTCCTAAAAAATTAAAAATGACTTTGACAATCTGAGCATCCTCTGATTTCTTGGTGTGGTTCATCACTCATTGATTTAAAGAACTTTATATCTTGTTCATTTTTGCAGTTTTTCCATTTTATACTGGTCTGCTATTTCTTTCCTTCTTGGATGGTAAACTAGAGATTGAGACATACACTGATATTGGCCAAGTTGCTTTTGGTACTGCTGGACATATTGTCATTTTAGTAAGTTCACCCTGATCTCTATTTTTATTTGATTTTAGTTGTTTCTTTTTCTTCTAAGTGTGAGTTGTATATTATTGGATTCTGCTGCTTTCTTGTATACTTTTCGTATGTCAATATGTTTTATTTCTTATATAAGCATATGGGACTGCTGTATAATTCAAGCTTCAAGCCCAAATATGTGAGAGATGTTAGACTTACAAACCGTTTTGATTCATTTTTGCATTTCTTAAATCTGCCATTTGTTACGTATTTCATGTTGGATGTATAAACTAGTTGTAAACATATTTGCATTCCTTAGCGCCATATCTGCCATTTGTGTTAGAGCCATATCTATTGCAGCCTTTATTTCTTCAATTGCTTTTAGCTTTCCTTCCACCTTGTTGTCCACTTCATTCTTTCTTGTATTTTCATTGGATTATTAGGCAGCTTTATGATAAGATGCCATTTAATTATTATGTTATTTTGAAGAACAATTTAGTTGTTATGATATTTTAAAGAACAATTTACTTTATTAGTAGTTTTTTAGTTGTTATGTTATTTTGAAGAACAATTTATTTTCTTTAAGTAGTTTTTGTGATTTCTGCTGTGATAGTAATGTGATACTCCTGTACAATATCAAAGATATTATGATTGTATTTTGGATTTTTTGTTTGTGTGGATATTATCACATTAGAAATTTGATTAGCATTTAGTAATGTATTGAATAAAATTTGCAGTTTAATGATAGACGTATATTTATAAATTTACATAATTATAGTGAATGATTTTGTCATTAAATTATATTTATTGGGTATCATTTTGTTACTACATATAAAAGTACAATCGCAAAATTAGAAAAAGAAACCTTCTTTCCAACTTAACTATTTTGTAAATTTTAAAATTAAAATTTATCACTTACAATTTAATCCAAAATACAATTAAGTGACATGACAACTAAATTAAAGCGAGTATAAACAACATAGACAAAATTGGTCATCAACCTATAATAGGCCAAAAAAAATTAAATATTGACTTTTTTTAAAAAAATTACGAATTTGTAGTAGTTTTAAAACTATTTACACATCTATTGCAGCGAGTCGCGCTCCAGCAGGATGCGATCAGTCGCGCCCCCACTAGACGCAACAGGGGTCAAGTCGCGCCCCCACCAGGCGTGACCAGTCACGTCTCATCCAGGCGCGACTCTGCATGAGTTGCACCCCTCAGGTGCGACTCTGCAGGCAATCCTAGTATACCTGCGACATCTTGCAAGGCAATTGTCATCTCATCCTGCGATATATAGAAAGTGTGTGTCTCTGACCTCCACCGCTCAACCATAGCGCTGATAAGGCTAGCATCAATATGAAAAATATAGGTCACTTATCAATTTATAAGTTCAAAATACGCTAATTTCAACACATTAAACATAACAATATTGTAAGTGCTTACCTGCATATATCGCGTGCAGGCAACATGTAAGAAACCATCCTGAATCAAATATTGTGCGACTAGGTCTGGAATATCGTCGGGTCGGGGTCCATCACTAGGTCCACCTCCATGGCAAATCTTTAGCTCTCTTTGTGTTTCATCGTTCCAAACAGTATGTGAAATATAAGTGCGTTGTATGTGTCTCCTAAGTATATCCCATCTATATGATCCGGGAAGAACATGCGTTGTGGGATCGGTAGGCTCAGGCTCATGGTTAGGTCTAGAACAAGGTGACTCAGATGACGATGACTCAACCATAATAATATGCTAAAATTTAATAATTTATTTAATTTGAAATAAAAATTATTTTAAAAAATTATGTATGTTTTAGATAGGTCCTTAATCATAACCTAGGTCACTAACTAATAATATTCTAAGCCAATAAGCATGTTACAACTAAGTATCAATATGCTAAAGTTTAATAATCATATTATCATAATTTATTTAATTTAAAATAAAAATTATTTGTAAAAATTGATTAAGTGTGTCTTAGGTAGGTCCTTAATCATAACCTAGATCACTAACTAATAATATTCTAAGTCAATAAATATGTTACAACTAACTATCAATATTGCTACAATATGTTTCAAGTAATTATTTATAATATAAGTCACTAACAATTCCCTAGATCAATAACAATTTTCTAAAATAATAATATAATATATTTCATGTAATTTAAAAAGCAAATATTCAAGCAGTTACTTGACAGAATTTCACTATGTAAAGTCTCAAATTCAAACAAAAAATTAGAGAGAAGTCAAACCAAAGTGTTAGAGAGAGATAAAAGTTAAAAAGTGAAGTTAAATAATATTTAAATTCTTAATTTTTTTTTTAAAAAATAATATTTAAATTTTTTCCTACCCATAATATATTAGACAAGAACTTGATGAAGTTGGGCCGGTTGGTGGAAACCCCGTGTGTGTGTTCATGCCTATTTATACTTTAGGGCTAAGACGCTTACGCTTAAAGGGTAGCGTCTGTGTTCCCATTCGCATTGGTGTGGTGTGGTTGCGGTTGCGGTTGCGGTGAAAGCCTAACGAGAAGGATGGTGCTTTCGTAGGAGGAAATCGGTCGTCTGTACCGAATAAGGAAGACGGTGATGCAAATGCTTCGGGACAGGGGTTTTCTGGTGGGTGAGTTCGAGATAAACATGTCGAAGCAGGAGTTCAAGTCCAAGTACGGCGAGCACATGAAGCGCGAGGACCTGGTGATCAACAAGTCGAAGAAGGACAACTCCGGCGACCAGATCTACGTCTTCTTCCCCGACGAGCCCAAGGTCGGCGTGAAGACCATGAAGACCTACACCAACCGCATGAACTCCGAAAACGTCTACAGAGCCATACTCGTGACCCAGACCAACCTCACCCCCTTCGCCCGCACCTGCATCAGCGAAATCTCCTCCAAATTCCACCTCGAGGTCTTTCAGGAGGCCGAACTGCTCGTTAACATTAAAGAGCATGAGCTTGTCCCCGAACACCAGGTTCTCACTGACGCCGAGAAGAAAACCTTGCTTGAGAGATACACTGTCAAGGAAACTCAGGTCATTCTCTTTTTTTCTTTTATCATGTTTAGGGATTTATTTCACATTTTCTTAGTTTAAGGGATTCATGTACATTCAGAAACTAAGCTCGCCCTTCGTATGAGTGTTATCTGTTTTCATTTAAAATAAAACAGAAAATAAGAGTCAAAATACGTTTTTTTAAACTCTAGAAAACATTTTTTCTGAAAATATTTTGAAAAAACAGGTATAAAACTAAAAACAACAAATCAACTTTTTCAGGTTTTTTTGAAGAAGTGAAAACACGGTGTCCGCCTTAGAGTATTTTCTTGTCTGTGTATGTTCTTCAAATCTTGAAAAATTTGAAAATGAAAATTATTTTTATTTTGGGAAACTCAAATGAATGAAACTAATGAGTCTCGGAATCAATTTAGTGTGTGTTACTCAATTTTTTACTTTATTTAACTAGAATGCATTCATAATGTAAAAAAAAAAAATTATACTGTTATTCGATCATAGATCATCATTGTATGAGAAAACTGTTCTAATTGGTTACAAGTGAACGATTTTAAAATGTTAAAAATATTGAAGTCAAATTTCATTTTCTGCACTGGTTTGGACTTAGGATTGCAATTCTAGTATATGCCTAAAACTTTCTGCTGAGATTCTGACATGGTGCTTTATTCCTAATTTTTGTTGGGGTGGTTCTCAGCTACCTAGGATTCAGGTCACAGATCCTGTTGCTAGATATTATGGATTGAAACGTGGACAAGTTGTCAAGATTATCCGGCCAAGTGAAACTGCTGGCAGATATGTTACATACCGATTTGTTGTATAAGAATTTGGTTTAACATATTTGGTTATACTGCCATAGTGATGGATAGGGATATAAAGCCTTCTTTTTGCAAGGGGGGAACTCTTGATTTACAAGGAAGGGAAATGTGTGTTTGTTGAAACTTTTAGAATCAAAACTATATATTTAGATGATTATATCATAATTGGTTGACATATGTTGTTATGATTGGTGGTGTCAATGTGTTATATGGAATTTTTTTTCTGTTTATTATAGACTATTAAGATCTTTTGGTAATTTAGTGACAAGGAGAGCAGAGGAGGTTCATTTCTTTTGTCATTTCTGTGCATGATGTTGTCCTGAGTCTTTTATAATTTGGTGGCTTGTTGCTGCTCCATAATTATCTATTTAACCATATGATTTAGGTGCAAACCTTACTGGAATTATGATAGAGTCATTCTCATGTCAATTGAGACGAAATTCCTTCATGAACGATCTTGAATTCATTTAGTTATACACACATAGAAGCATATTAAAAGTGAGAGTAAAAGGAATTGATTTTGACCATGTTGTCATACATGGATAGTGAAGATTGGTTTTATTCAAATCTAATTTTGATCATATATGTCTGTATGTCCATTTGTAAAGAACCCTCTTCCAACTATTCCTTGATGCCGTATTTCATGCTATTGTGAAGGGAACAACCATGTAATATTCCCTGTTTGTTCCTTGCATATGTTTCTCTATCTGTGCGTGTTTTAAGAAGTGTCAGCTTCTTGAACTGTGCTGCATTTTAACTTTTTTAATGACTGCATGTATCTTTTTTTTAGGGTTCACTTGGTATGAGAGAAAATGAGAGGAAAGAAAATAGAGAGAAAATAGAGAGGAAAGAAAACACGATTAACGAAACATTTTCTTCTACTTGTTTGGAGAGAAAATGGAAGGAAATGTTATTTTTTAGATACAAAAATTTAAATTTTTCCTTCTTTCCATTTTCTTTCCTATTCAAATTTTAAAATTTTCATTCCTTTCCTATTTTCCCCAATCAAACATAGCATTAATGTCCTTGATTTGGAACAGGAGTGAACTTGAACCCCCTTTACAACTGTTTTGAATCCCATTTATTTAAATTAGTTCAATATGAAACATCTATACTACAACATTCTCTTCAAATGAACTGAGTTTAGCATATCAAAAAGTCTTAACCTGTTTGGTTATGCTTTTATTTTGAGTACATACATGACATAGACCTTTGAATTTGTAACACATTATTTGCCCATCTCAAATACATCCCTTGTTAACATTTTTTGAAAAAACACATTAGAGCTACAAATTTAATAAGGAGATAAATCTGACAACAGTATCTAGAGCATTTTGGGATGCTAATGAGGAAAACACATCTACTTCGTTGGACAATGCAGAACCTCCACCAGCTAAATCAGATAGTGATCTAATGGCAATGAAGGGTTTCTTTTGTTGGAGACAGACTAAAGCAACGGCAGCACTTTCCATGTCAATAGCAGTAACATCAAATTTAGAGTGCAAAAACTCTCTATAAGCTTTGTTGTCAACAAACACATTAGCACTAACCCCTTTCTCTACTCTCACCACAATCGGCCTTCTTGGCAAGCAAGTTGTATTGACACAATTACTTAATTTAACATTCTGTAGAAAATGAACAAAGCAACAACTCAGGTTAATTAGCTTTTATTTTATTATTTTTAAATTTCCTTTCAGAAATAAAAAATTATAGATGATATAGTCAAGAGGGATTGAGATTCACCTTGAGCTCTCTTGCAATCTTAAAGTAAGTTTTGTCAACTGAAACCCAAAAAGCATGTTGCCTAACTTCAGGAGTTCCATTCACGGGGAAAATTTCCTCTGCTTGAAACCAGACGTTGTTCAGAAGATTTGTCGCTGACTTGGAACGTTTTGTGATGTTATTGTAATGGGAAAACTTAAGATAACCAAATCTTCTGCTAAAATCTCCACTGGCTTCTAAAGCTAGTGCATCCTTAGGACCATCTCCAAATCTCTATTCAATTGAATAAAAAAAGGTCAAATGAAGTTATAGTAGGTTTTGGCTGGTTTAATATGCTAGTCTTTATGCCTATTTACGTATATAGTAATTGCTTTTGACATTATGAATTAGAATGGATATAACTTTCTTCTTTTCTATTTATCCTAGAAAAGGTGAAAATAAGGGAAGAGGCATTAAAAGAAGATAGAAAATTAATCTCCACTTTCATTATTGTGTAACAAGTTGTGAACGAGAGTCAAGACATTAACGCCTTACCTGCCAATACCAAAGTCCCGTGTGCGCCCAATATTGGGGAATAGTCACATCTCCAATTTGGAGTTTAGGATTTCCGTTTCCTGCAATTCCATAATGGACAACTCCTTCTATATCGAACAGAGTAAGCAACAATTGGGTAGAAATACCTGCATTTAGCTACACAAAGAAACCAAAACTGTTTCTTTTTTCTTTTTGAAAAGCCAAGTGAAATTTATTAATAAAAAAACTTAGATGAGAACCCAAGATGTGTCCATTTTACGTTACACACTGATACAAAGAATATTGACAATTTTTTTCTTCATATATAACAAAAAGTTTAAAGTACAATGCACAATATAAACTCAGCTTACCATACTCAATCCTGTCATCACAACTATAACCCTCTTTTTTTCCAATACACCAATGCGAAAGTGTTTTCCTGCAATGTATTGTGAAGTTTACCAAATGAAAAAAGATGAGAAGAGCATGCATGAAATCTTTAAAATTCTACTCTGGCAGAATATGTTTGATCTCTAGTGCTAGAGAGATCATCAAGCCTCTTTAAAATTCTACTCCAGTTGAATATGTTTAAATTATCAACATTGGATTCAAATCCTTCACATCAACAAAAACTAACAAACTAACAACTAATATTGGCTAATAAAAAACAAAACTATCCTTTTTCTCTCAATAAGGCCCCTATCATAAGCAGAAAAATCAATAAATCAGACTCAATTATAAAAAAAGAAAAAGCCAACTTTGCAATAACCATTAACCATAACAAAAGCTAAGGAAGTAGCTTGGACAAAATATGAAGTAGAGAAAGCATATTTGGATGAATAAGAGGTGCAAAAGCTCTGTAGTTAATTTATATGGTCAAGAACATGTAGCCAGCCACTTTAGCTGCAGTGCCTATAGCTTAATTCCCAAATCTACTACTTCACGCTGAATCAATTACAACGAATGATTTTGAAGTTGTTGATTTATGGCTGATGTGTCTATTTTCATGCAAAATTATCAATAATGATTATGGGGGGAGTTGCAGAAAGTCTAAAAGGATTCAAGAATCAATGCAGATTCTTTTCAGTCCATGGTTATTAATTATCCACAAAAATAAGGAAAGGAGATATAAGGTTGACTTAGTGATTAATGGAAAAAGGGAAAAGGAGAAATAAGAGATCATAGGTTCAAATTCTTCTATTAACAAAAAATCAATAATTAACATTTTTCGATATAAAAAAAAAAGTAGAAGAAAGGATATATATTTGTATAGAAGCGTATTACAATATAATTGAATAATATATGGTTGTATAAGTTACCGGCAAAATCAAAGTAAGGAAATTTCTTATGTGGCACAAAGCTAGGTGAACGAAGAAGAGGATTCAGCTCAAAGGCATTTGGAACTACTATACCAACGTATGGTCCTTCCTTATTGATTTTGCTTATTTCTCTCCAAGAAACTTCAGAAACTGCACCATTGGCACTGATGGTACTGCCCAATACCAACACAAGTAAACCTAATAACTTCATCTTCGTTCAATATATGCTTATGTCTTTCAAGTTTTCAAAAGTGAAATGGTTTAAAGCCCCTTGATATAGGGCATGGAAGTAGAATAGTCAACTAGCTAGCGAAAGATATATGATACTAACATATAGAAGAAACATACAAAATGAAGAAAGTATAGCGTGTGATACAAAAATGTAAGTAAAAAATGTGGGTCGCTGGAACTGCAATTGTAGGGAGTCAAAGTTAGAGACTTAAGAAAATAATAGGTTGTTTTCCTAATGATAAAAATATATATTAAAACAAAATACTATAAGCATTTGAAGCTTTAAATTTTTAAGAATATAAAAATTTGTTTCAATGATAAAATTTATTTTAATAGCAATTTAAAATATTTCATTATGTCTTTTGTTATTGAAAAACTCAAGTATTGATTAAAGTTATTAAGAAGTAAGGACAGTAGAATTTTTTAAGGAATGGTTAATTAAAATAAAAACTTAATTAACTTGATTTGATGTTAAAAATTAATTAAGAGAAATATATAAAATAGGAAAGACACATAACTACATGGTCAAGGGTTCAATTTCAAGTTTATGTGTATGAAATATAACATATTTGAATAAATTAGTTATTTAAATGGATATCAATGTTTCGAAAAATTAGTGCTTAGCTACATGCTGATAATTATTCCGAATTCATAAAAAACAAAATACATTAGCCGACTCTCAAAGAATGATCTTAAATCCATTAAAAAAATGAAAGATATTAAAAAAACATCACATGATTGCAATAAATTGCGCAATATTTTTTTTATAGAAGTAATTGATTTTGATTAAAAATAAATTAATCTAGCTTAAGATGAGTTTGTTTAAAATTAAAAAAATAAATTTAAAATAAATTTTTTATATAAGTGTTTTTTTAAGAAGCATATGAGTTTACTTCTTAAAATAAGTAAAAAATTATTTTTAAACAGAAACATATAAACACAACATCAACAACATCTTTAACTCAAGTTAATTGGAGTTAGTAGTAGATGAATCCAATGATAGAAAATAAGACAAAGAAAGAAAAAGGAAGAGGAAAAAAAAGGGAAAAGAAAAGAAAAGATAAATAAGCTAAAATAAAAGAAGGGTGAAAGGACGATGAAAAAAAATGAAGAGAAAAAGAATTAAAAAAACAATTATATAAACACATTAAACAAAATAAAAATGACTTATTTTATTTAAATAAAAACTTATTTCAACAAAACAAGCTGATCCTAATTTAATTATCAAGGTCCTAATATATTGATTATATGGACATAAGAAATGAAACACCCGTTAAGTTAAAGAATCCAATTTGATTATACTACATTAATAAATAAAAATAATGTCCACTAATGGTGATGTTTAATTAAAATAAATACTTATTTTAATAAAATAAATATTTTTTAGTTTAAGTTTGTCTAAATTATTTATACTTATTTTTTTTTAAGAAATATAAGATTGATTTAGTTATTAAAGAAGGATGAAGTAAGAAGGAAAATGAGAGGTCAAAAATTCAAATCTTTTCAATTGATATTTTTAACCAAACTAACTAGTTAACATTAAAAAATAAGTATTTTTTTTAGTATTTTAAGAAGTAAATTCTTTTGATCCAATATATTTTATTCACGATTGACTTAATTAACAAGATAATGTATTTTAATTTGATTGAATATTCTTTTTGGGTGGTGGTGGTGGGGGGAGTTATTTTATCAGCGTTATATTTGTAAATCTATGTCAACATTCTTTTTTTTTCTCACTTCTGTTTTTCTTTGTTTACTAAACTTATTTTATTTGTATGCATATTTTTTATATCCGAGTTCTTTTTTATTTTTTATTTTTATTTTTATATGTTTGGGGAGGGGGCGGCATTCAATTTGATCACTCAAAGTATTAGTAAAATAATTAATTGTCTTCTCAGTATAACTTTTCCATTCGGCTGGTTGGGCATAGCGTACGTGGTTCAATCACCCAATGTCTCTATATAACAAATGAATATTTTTCATAGAATTAAAATAATAATTGTGTCCTGCAGTTATTAGAACCTCATTGTGTTCTTAAATCTTAATTATACAAGTCAATAATCAAGAGGAGACAAGACAAACCAAAATTAAGATATAATTAATCAAGAAGATCAAGGTAGATTAATATTCCGCGCGTTCTGATACCAATACTTCACTTTAACAAACGAAATCCGGTAATCTTAAAAAAAAAATCGGGAAATAAAGAAAGAAATAATTAAGTATAATTCAAAAAATATTTATTTTATATACTTATGCATTTATATCTAGCATGTCTGCATGTAATAATTAAAAATAAAAAAGATATTAATAAACATAAAACCATAATATATATAGTTAAGAGAATTAATTTTTTAATAGCTAGACAAAGTTGGTAAATTCACTAATAATTAAAACAAAGTACTGTTCACCTTTCCTTGTCAATGGTAATTGTGTTTCTTTAATGATCGTAAATTATTTTTATAATACGAGAAAATTATTATAATTATCTTATTTGTTCACAATGTTTTTAATGATTATTTCTTTTCTATGTTTAGCGATTAAATAATTAACGTTTTCTGCACAAAAAATTAACTCAGTTAATTAAGAAGCTGATTTTGTATCTCCATCCCTAGTTTTTATATTGTTAAAGAAAATTAACAAGCACTCATCCGACATATAAAAGAATAACTTAATTTGAATGTATAAAGTTTTTTCCCCCATAATTCAATATAATAAATTATATATAAAAAAGTATTATTAACTTTAATTTGTAATAATTATTTAATTTTTTTTCATATAAAGTGTGATTTCTAACAGGTTGACAAATGTATAATCGAATTTGGGTGCTTATTATATGATAGTTTCCTATACTAATTAAGGTGGCCTAAATATAGAAGAATTAATCAAGAATGAAACGAGAAAAAAAAAATGATACACGAACACAAAAATAGAGAAATGTGATTTCGAAAATATGATAGAGAATTAGATTCCCTTTCACTTAGAGTGCGAAGACTATTGTGCTATCCAATTATAATTTAAATAAACTTTAGTAAGAGTATCTGCGACAGATAGTTCTTAATTATTAGGTGGGTTTTTTGACTAAAAAAAATATTAGGTGGGTTTTTAAAGTTAAGAACCTAGGTTTATTATTAAATAATAAAAAAAGAGGATGACACGTGGATGAACCGTTCTTATATAAACTAGACAAAAAATAATTGTAATAAATGAAATAAAATGAAAGATTCAACAATTAATTTTCATTTCATCCGGCCAATAATTCAAATAATGTCAACTTGCATTTTCTTTTTCATTTTAAAGTAAAATATTTTTCAGTGAAACTTAATTTTAGTGCAAATTTCAATTTTGATCAATTTTGTTTATAAACTTTACAAAAAGTAATTGATTTTTTTTTTAAAAAAAAATTCATTTTCACTTTAAAAGTGAATACAGTCTCTAACGAGAAATGAAAATCATTATTTTCTTGAAGTTTAGATATATCAAAGTTAAAGTACGAGAATTAATACTATTTTTTTATTGAAATTATAGGATCTAATATTATAGTTTACATAAAAAAATTCATCTTTCCTTAAAGAAAACAAGATGGTAAAGTGGGTTTTTATTAACTTTCCTTGAGCTTGCTTGCAATTTTAAAGTAAGTCTTGCCACCTGGAACCCAGAAAATCTAGTGCCTAGCTTCAGGAATTCCATTCACGGGATAAATTTCCTCTGGTTGATACCACACTTTGTTCAAAAGATTTGTATTTGACTTGAAATCTTTTGAGCTGTTATTGTAATTGGCAAACTCAAGATAGCCAAAGTCTCTGCTGAAATATCCGGATACATTTACTTCTCCTAACCTCTGCTCAATTAAAATAGAGAGAAAGTCAAATCAAGTTATTATATGTACTATTATTAGTCTATTATTATTTCAATCTATCTTTTTTAAAAAATTTCTAACCAAAAATGATTGGAAAGAACTTTGACTGCTAAATATTGTCTGATATGCCACTTGGACCATTTGGTTTGTGTTAGCTGTAGCATCGATCAAAGCTTGGTTTGTGGGAAAGTTAGTGGTTGTTGCATTATTTTAGAAGTCACCTTAAGATTAGGGACTGAAAAATTAGTATAATGGTTCTTACAACACCTATTACATATATATATATATATATATATAGTTATTGGTTTTTAAAATCATGTACCATTAAAATGGATATAACTTTCTTCTTTTTCATATGATTCTAGATCGAAATTATATAAGAGCATATGTATAGAGAAAAACAAAGTTAGTTTCAACTTCCTTTGTTGTCCCAAGTTACTATAGAGGATGGAATTATGGAAATGTCAGAAAAAGCAAATAAAGATTAAGATATATATATATATATATATAATCCAACATAGTACCTACCAATGCCAAAGTCCTGTGTGGGCCCAATATTGAGGAATAGTAACATATCCAATCTGGAGTTTAGGATTTGCATTCCCTGCAATTCCGTAATGGAGAACTCCTTTCACATTAAATAACGTAAGCAGCAATTGGGTGGAAAGACCTGCATTTAGCTACACACAAACAAACCAAAAGACTGAAAATTTAATAGAGAACTATAACAGTGAAAGCTTATGTAGAATTTAATTAGAACAAAAACCCTGCTTACCATTCCCAATCAGCACATAATATAACAACTATAACCCTTTTCTTTTCCAATACACCAATGCGAAAATATTTTCCTGCATTTTAAAGTTTACCAAATGCAAAAAATGAGAGGAGCCGAGAAGCATTAAGAATGTACATTAATTAATTGTTGAATAAACATTGGCATAGAAGTATCAATTTTGAAATAATGGAACAACACATGGTTGTAGAAGTTACCGACGAAATCAAAGTAAGGAAGCTTGTTATGAGGCACAAAGCTAGATGAACGAAGAGGATCAAGCTCAAGGAATTTGGCACCACTATACCAAGATATGGCCCTTTACTATTCATATTGCTGATTTCTCTCCAAGAAACTTCAGAAACTGCACGCCATGATGCTACTACCCAAAAACAACACAAGTAAACCCAGTAACTCCATTATTCTCTTCCAATGGTTATGTCTTGCAAGTTCTCTCAAAAGATTTAAGGTTCCTTTTATATATTAAAACAAACAGGCTCATGGAACATGCATTATCTCTCAAAAAATATAATGCCCATAATAGAAGTTGAATTATAAAAAATCCCAATTGATGTCCACCTTTAAAATAAAATCAATCAGGGTTGATTAAAAAATAAATCATGATTGATTAGAGAATCAATGCTGATCTGCTTGCATGCGGGTAAAAGCAACGTACTCGTTTTCTTTTTTCCTTTTTCAGTCCACGTTAAATTAGTTAATTAACACGAGCTACACTCTCTCGTTCTTTTTGGAAACTACTCTTTATTGAACTCTATGCGTATATTATATCTTGATTAATTTTCTACTTTTCTACCTTTTGCTTGCAAACATATAATTATCTCATTTCTTTATAATATTAAAACATTAAAAATATAATATAAATTCATTTATTTCATTTCCATTTAATGAAAATATTTTAAAATGGGAATGAAATTTAAAAAATATAAAAATTCAAATATTATAGAAAAAAATAAAGAATAATATGCTGTATTCGTAGTTTCGTAAATATGGGTTCTATTTTATTAGATAAGAGTGAATTAAAACACGACTATTATATTAAGAAAATTTTAATTATTTTTGTAATTTTAAGATGCAATTATTGTCCATTCTGTAATTACTAAATACAATAGCTTTCTTTAAACATGGTATTCGATCGGTTTGTACATATAAGGAAAAAAGGGAGAAAAAAACGACAGGGATAAGTGTTGGAAAAGCTTTATCCCCTTAATTAAGTAGATTGATCATCTGAATCAACTCAAATTAATTTTAAATGTTTAAAAACAATATCAGAGATTAAATATGACTGTTTATTCTAATATAAATGTTTTATCATAAATTTAGAACATAAGTTAAATGTTCAAAAATATTTATTTATTATCAAGTTTAATTATAATTTATATATAGAAGTATTTATTTATTATAAGCTTTAGTTATATAATTTTTTTTTATCTATATATATTTTAATATATTTTCCCTCTAACAACAAAATATATGCATGAGCTTGTAATAACAAGCGTTTTATCAATCAAAACATTAGTTTGACATCAGGAAACCTGTCATTGAATACAATACACAGGTTTTGAAACTTCTGAATCCTATAATACACTTAATATTTGAATGAAACACTGACATAAGAATTTTGATTTATGTTGTATGACATTTGACGCTGGACTATTTTATTTTTAGGATGGCACTTTTTTAATTATAAAATAACATCAATCAAGCACTAAAAAGAAAAACATCAAGCAAGCGTTATCGTTTAACACGAGCGTCCCAGTCAATATCACACTAACAAGAACGTAATAATTATATTACTAGTTAAAAATTATTATGATTACTTGTACCCTTAAACTGGAAGAAACTAAACAACAATGACTTGCAAAACCAAAAGTCCAATTCAGTTTACCTTTTCTGCCTCAATATGAAATTTCGTGTTGATTAGTATATTGTTATCTTAATTTCTTAAGAACCATATTTCAACTAAAACCAAGTCCGTTTTGATTCTAAAGTAGCTA
Organism: Glycine tomentella; assembly: GCA_007407185.1. Taxonomy (NCBI): domain Eukaryota; kingdom Viridiplantae; phylum Streptophyta; class Magnoliopsida; order Fabales; family Fabaceae; genus Glycine; species Glycine tomentella. Next base: position 1,278,083 of record PYAF01005630.1, read on the forward strand.
GGTTGGAATCCTTTAAATCCTAGCCTTATAAGGTAATGAACTTATTACATCCAGAAGACAATATTTGAAAAGCTAATTTCATTGCTTTTTTGGGCCAAACATGAGACCATGCATTAATTAAATGACCCAAAGCCGAATAAAACCAAGCATTACCAGATATTACTACAACCTGCTTGAAAGGTATTGTGTACATAGTACACTTGTGTGGATCCACAAATACAATAAGTCGTGTAATTTTCACTGTCGAAGAAGGAGTCTTGTTATTCTATTTGGGCCAAGCATCCCCCACATGTAGTTTACTGCAATGGAAATGCAAGTCCAAGGAAGCATGTGGGTGTTGAATTGACGAAACATAAAAGTCTGGCCCATTGGCGTTCTTTTTATTTAGTTTTTCTTGCCATCGCATTATGTTAATTTTTATTTTTAACCTTAATTTCATCCTTCATTCTAAAAAATCTTCAATTATTTGACATGTCCTAGGTCCTATTGGAAAATGAAACTTGAGCTAATGATCAAAAGAAAACAAGAAATATACATCACATCGAGGGCAGATGCAAACGGGAACAAGAAAGAAACTGTGATGGACGATGCATGTCACATCTTAGAAAATCAAAACGAAGAATAACTGGGTTGTGGAAATGACGAGGTCTCGCGTGGTGTTGATATTTGGGTCTAATTCTTTACCTGCAAGATGATATATGCTTTGCTTTGTCAACCCTATGCCGGTGCCGGCCATCATTGTTGCTACATTTTTCTCACATCTTTATTCTTGTTGGGGCCTCATTTGTTCCAAAGGGCAAACCAAACACTGGGTTTCTATCAACATATTCTTGCAAAGAAACAAGGATGTTTTGAAGGGAAAGAAAAACATGGCCAAAGGGTGTACGCACTATTTTGATATATAATATTAGATGTAGATAGGTGGGTTGCTATTTCATTGTCGGTGACCCTTATAGATTTTGTTGTGTGTAAGATTAGATATCATTGATTTCATACATAAATACAGATTTCCAAGTCACGTGTAGCTGTTTTGTCACATCCTTGGTAGTTGATTCATTTGTGTCTAAACAACTCGGAACAAAAGGATTTTAAGTTTCAATTATTGTTGATGATCACCTATATGTGCTATAGATAGATATGTAGTAGCCTATAAAGCCTATTGCATGCTTGTATAAATTATTATAACCAATGACTTAAATTTGTAAAGTGGTTAGTTCTTTCACAAATTATTAATGGGGCATTTTGTTTGTATAATGCTTGTCATCATTATATTTAATTAAAAAGGAAAAAAAATTAAATTTGACACTATATAAACTAAACAATGAGCATGTTTATGAGCATGTTTAGATGTAAACTTCTCTAGAAATATTTTTAGAAAAAAAATGAAGTAAATTTTTTCATAAGTTAAAAAGAATTTTTCATTAATTCATTTGTATATGTCATCTCATCTCTTAGAGAAACTATATTTGGTGAGCTTTTAAAAATTAGTTAATGGAGAGCTTATTTTTACTTATGAAAAAACTCATCATTTTTCTTCTTATTTTCTTCTTTTATAAGTACTTTTAAAGAAGCTTATCCAAATAAATCTAATATGTACTAGCTTTAACTCTTTATTATTAATTGTACAATTTTATAAGTTCTTCCACTTAAAATATTCTGAATTCAAATAATTTTGGCTTGATAGACGTAAATATACCTCTATAATGTAGAATTTTTATAGCACATAAAAAATGTTCATGAAACAAATATTTAACATATCTAAAAACTACTTTAATTTTAGACACTTTTTTTCATTAGTATCATTTTACACTTCATTCGTCTTTCAATTCTTTCAATTCTTCTCTTCCTTAGTTGAATTATGATTCTCTCACCACTTAAATCCACATCTTATTTTTTTTTCTATTTTTTTCTTTTATCACATCACACCATCAATCATATTAATTTTTTTTTTTCCTATCTAAATGTCTAAACTCTAACTTTAAGAGATAAAGATGACAAAGAAGGCCAATTTATCTTGACCTACTTTCAACTCGCCTTAGGCATAGCAGATGAGTGTAGTGTGTACCCACCAATTATAATGGGATGGGAAACATAACCTACCCTGCTCAGAGGCCGTTGGCAAGTCTGCATGCCATCTGCGAGTCATAAAATAGATGGTTTGCAAGATGACTTGGCAAAATTTGTAAAAACATTCTTCCTAATATATTCCAAGCAATCTTGGTTTTTGGTATCTTTATTTTTACTTTTACAAAATGATAAGGACAAAATAGTAAAGTTTACGTAAATGTGGAAATCAAAAGAGATATGAAAGTACTTGTACAAGGACTAAAAATGATAATTTTTACGTACAAAAATGTAAAATTTGTAAAATTATATGGACTAAATAAGTAAAATAAATTAAAACATAAACTTTGAATGACAACTTGTCTTGTGATCATCTCAAACAAAAGAAGGCATGTTTTTAATTTTATTAAATAAAATGAAATATGAGATATATTCTCCAATCTTCAATAGAAATGAAACAAATATTATATTATATTCCCTTCATGCTATAATAATTACCGTGTAAGAAAAAATAAATTTTAAAATAATTATCATTTTAATCTTTTAATGTAATATTAATTATTTTATTTCACTTATATCTTTTAAAATATTAAAGACAAACAACAAAAATTTAAAAAGAATTAATGATAATAAGGTTAATTTTATAAAATTGTCATTTTTTCATCTATTTAATAATTTTCTTGATTGTGTAAAACAACTTACAACAACAATTATAATGAGATGAGTGAAAACTTGGATATGTGACACTTGTTTGGGTTTTAATTTTACAAAGCATAAAATTATATAAAAAAACGATGTTAATAGGTTAGATAAATGATCATATTGTAGGTCAATTTATCTTGACCCGCCTTCAATCCACCAGCCTGTGAGTCAGACCACTTGATGGGTTTAGTCACCTTACCCATACTTGATTTTGCATGTTAACTCATTTTGTCATTCTTACTAATAGATATTAACTAATATTTTTAGTCACCTTATCATCAAAATCGTTTATTAGCAAAAATCGATATTTTTTTGTTTATCAACATTAGTTTTTAGTAAAATCGATGTTGTTGTGCATTAAACAACATCAATTTTACTAAAAATCTATGTTGATAGACAAAAACCAATGTTGAAAGACAAAAAACAACATCAATTTTTGTTAAAAATCGATACTGTTGTTCATTAATCAACATTGATTTTTAGTAAAAAATGATGTTGTTTTTTTGTAAATTAACATCGATTTTTACTAAAAATCGAGTTGTTACTAATTCAACATCGATTTTTGGTAAAAATTGATGTTGTTTAATTCATATTTTAATTTTTTTCTTATTAGGCGACATTAGTTTTTAAGAAAAATCGATGTTGTATACTTTTGTTAACATCGATTTTTAAAAATTGATGTTAACGTTGGTACTTTTAACGATGGTAGTTTCAACATCGAATAAAAATCAATGTTAAAAGTCCCAAAAAATCGATATTAAAAACTTATTTTCTAATAGTGCCTTTCTTATGTCTACTAAAAGGAATCAATGTCGGCTAATGCCGGGTACCTGTCGGAGATTGTGTTTTCATCACTTATTAATCTTTCAATTTTCTCCTTTCTCTTTTCATCTTTTTCTTATTCTGTGCGATGTATACACGAAATCTTTTCCTTATATGTAATATCCCTCAATACAAAAAGATCAATGATTTTTTAATACATAAGTTTTTCAAACACCTAATCAATAGTCTTCATTGCTTTCTGTTTTTTTATTTGTCACAAAACAGACTATATGGGTTATAGCTATCAGAAAATTTACTACCTGAAGCTCTTCTTTGCTTTGAATAGGAAGAATCCTTGAATACAGGTGAAGGCAAGAAACTATATAGCTAGTGTTTGTCCTAGCTTAGCAAACTAGGGTTAATTATTAAGCTCTAACCGCTTACCCATATGCAATAATATAGAAATTAAAGTGCATTCAGTGTGTAATTGATGCAGATTCTATAGGGCCTTTTTTATCCTTGTATAAGGGTTTGGAGTACCCCCTATGCTCCTTCACTTAATAATTTCTTTGCTTATGAAAAGAAAAAAGAAAAAATAACTATAGACAAGTGCAGTTGAGTATGTATGTGTGTGTTTGAAGCGAATATATGAAAACTTTTACGTCCATTCATCCACGTTACGAGGAGCTGAATGAAGGCAACCGTAATGACAAGAACAACAAGCAAAAGTTTGTGCTGATCACTTCGACTCTTGAGTTTCAAATGCTCGAGTACGGTATATGTGCCCCCTTGCCTAACTTTTTATTATTTATACAAATTAATGACTCGTAATTATTTGTAAATAATTAACGATGCTGTGTCAATAAAATAAAATAAAATAACGATGCTGTATGCAAAACGAACGACTCATCAAATTTGACTAAAGAACTAAGTACTCAGAAATATTAGCTAAACTTTCATGGCGCGTATCTCAGACATGATCAATGTAGTTAATGGGATTTACTTAAATCGATTGATCCTAAAATTATGGCTCGAGACGTATATAAGATGCTTTAATATGCTTAATTATTAATATAACGTTCATGACTTTTTATCTTTACCAAGTTTACCCAAACAGACAGAATACTTTGCTAACTTGAAATAGTAATAACAACATATAAGCTAGTGAGCATAATGGTCATCAGTTCAATTAATGCTGCTAAAAAAGTAGCATTCAAATGATTAATCATACAAATATTGCATATACATTGAAATATAGCGCATTAATTAATAAGTACCATCATCTTAATTAATTAAGCTGAATGAGAATAAAGAAAACTAATTAAGCTTGATTTCCATGAATTATGAAGTCTTCAAGGGCTTGCAAATACTTTGTCACGGCTAGCTAGCACACATTTTATTCAGGAATAATGAAGTATAGCATCATGAGCAATCAGCCTTAGATTTTTTTTAGCAGATTGACTGCTCATGATGTTATATCATTTCTATGAATTTACCTCTTTGCATGCTACCATATTTATATGTATATGCTGCCCCATTTGTAAAAAGCTTGACCTAACGAAAGCCCCCTCCTAGGGCTGGAGCCCAATAATCTGCTCCATTGTCACTTCCAACTTGCAGTGTGCATGACACTGGCACCAGACACAACCCTCTACTCCTCAGCCCCTTCTTTGGTTCTTCTTGAGTATCCTAATAATAATATTAACCATATAACATTCAATGCAAGTGGGGTTAGAATAATAAGAAGAAGAAAATTGTATTGTAATTATAAAAAGAAAATAAATAAAACTTCATTGAACTTTATGAGTACAATTACCGGCTCTCCAGCTGCTTTCCTCTTCAAGCAGTTTTCATCCAGCAGCTACACCAGAAAGTAATATTTAGAACAGGAGAATTTAATAAGCATACTTTAAATTTAGTAATGTGGTAAAACAAGCCACTTGTTTTGATTCTTTAACTTAAAATAAATAATATAATATCTGATAAAGCTGGTTACATTTCTCTTTACTTGTATTCTTTTTTTTTTTTTTTCATTTAATAAAAGAAATGCAAGATTAACTGGTGGCTTCTCTCAGAATGCACAATCCCTAAACCCTTTTAAATGGATCCAATGAAAAGCATACCTGACCGGGGTCTTCAGGGAATATACAACTCTTCTCTCCTAGAACCTAACATTAAATAGTTACAATCATCACTCAATTAGTATCACATAATTACCCATTAATTAGTACCCTCGTGCACATGAAAGAGAAGAAAGAAGCAGAAAGGGGGAGAGAGAGAGAGAGAGAGAGAGAGAGAGAGAGAGTGAAAGTGGTTATTCTTGCTTTGGGTCGTGAAAAATGGCTTTATATACGCTACTTTTCTTTCCTCTCTTAAAATATTTGTTTAAGCGAAGATACTTAATTTAGTTAAAAAAAATCATTGTATCATCATGATTAGTATGATTAATAATGTATTTTTGAAGCTGTATACATTATTTTAAAAGACGAATAATACGAGACAAGCAAAGTATATGCTAATTTTATCAGGACAACTTAGACACAACAATATAATTGGTGTTGATTTCTAAATAAAATCTACAATGATTTATTTCGATATAATTTCTAATTTAATTTCTATACCTAAAATTGATAACAATTATAAAGATAAAATACTTGTTAAATTGGATGGAAAATAGCACCCACGATAATTGCCCTTTTATATATAAACCAGAAATGGGTTTATGTATTTCTTACAGAATGTTGCTGCCTCGTGTTCCCTGATCCACCGCTCAAGTATGGTAAGCTAAGAGCCTGCATCAACGAGGGAAAAAAGACAGTATTTAGGAACTTCAATAATTAAAGAGTATGCATGTACGAAGAATACAATTGTGAAAACTTCAATTATTCGTATGACATTTTTTCTTTGTAATAGTAATTTCTATAATATATATTATTTGCTTTTTAGTGTATATTTTGGTGTGAAAAATGTATATAGATCCAATCTCTGAGTGTGAAATGAACCATTAGGCTTTAACAGCGTGCAGCATGCCGTCACTTGCTCGTGGTGGTTTGGGAAAACTAAAGAGAGGAGGAGGAGAAACATCACCTCAATTTGACTCTGAAGGAATCTGATATACCCAATAGCTTCTAACAAGACAGAGGCCGTGTCAGTCTGCAAAAGTGAAATATACCACACCACAACGTTATTCCCACTCATTATTTTTAATATATTTTAATTTATGCTATAAACGAACCTTTTTTCTTCTGTAAAATATATAATGCAGAAAAAGTGAACAATGAAAGAGAAGGAAAAAATTATAACTAAAGAAAAAGTGCCATTTCCAGTTTTCTTAAACACGTGGACGGACAAACTTTTATTATTGGATTTCTATATAAAGAATGTTGAACTTATATATAACTATATATATATATATATATAGTTATATATATTGATTAAATTTATGCACATTTAATTTTAAGAGGAATATTAGTAATTAATATATCATTTAATATCCTCTTTGATTGTTAACTAAAATTTATCAAAAATTATAAAATTAAAAAAAGTCATTAAATACAAAATGAAACAAAAAAAAAATATAATTTCTAATAAATTATGACTAACAAAATTATAACACGTATAAAGACTGTTGTTTTTTAAAGGAGAGATTATTAAATGGTTTAGACACATTTATGGTCTATCAATCTCTATTTGACACATAAGTGTGGACAATAATGGTCACAAATACCTAATAATTTATCATTAATTAAAGAATGTGTTAAAAGTGTATATGGTTAATATTCCCTTAATTTTAATTGAATAAGCTAGGGTCTTACCTTCCCAAATGGGGAAACGAGCTGATGAAGGGCCGTAATTCTGTCACCTAGCTTTTCCTTCCTAACCTGAAATTGAGAAGAGGAATTAATATACATGTGTCGTACACGCACATGCTAAAACTTTGGTTATATTTTGTTGTTTCATTTGGCTGGTTTCGATTCTCATTGAGAGACGGTAAAATGACGATGAAGCAAGTGAAAAAGAATAATCATGATTGGGAATTAGACAACCAAGAAAGACAACAATTACACCCCCACTTGTGTTTGTGTGTGCTTATGTGTGCTTTTATGCCTGATAGAGAGTTGGCGGTTGGAAGCTTCTGCCTGGTAGTTTGCATTTTACCTTGAATGTAGTCTGCGTTGTAGCAGAGGGTTGAACCCTAGCTTTCTTGAGTGCCCCACCAGCTGCAGTGCTGTTGCACTTTGAGAAAAAAAGAAATTATTTTGGTTAACTATAAAAAAAATGAAGCAGAAAAATGAGAATTTGTGTATTAATTATTTGTAAGGTTCATTAATTAATGTGAAAACAATGGTCAAGTGTATGTACTATATCACTCATTTTAAATTAAAGTAGATAATAGAATCGAAGTAATTAATCATGTTTTTGATCTACAATATGTAGAAAGAATTAAAAAGAGAACCAATTGTGATTCAAACCAAAAAACATAGGGAACGATCTTGGGAAATATGATATTTTTTTAAATACTCTAAAATAAGAAAGCTTTTTCTCTGGCCAAATTCAAAGGTCTTAATTAGTAAAGTTTCATGAAAAGTGAGTTTGTGCCTCTCATTGACCAAGAACAAAAGAAAAAGGTGATGAAATAAGAAAATTGCGCAGATTCTCAATTAGTCATGAAGGAACCTTAATGGAGAGTGCTATGAAATCTAATCTCTTCCTTACCTCAGAAGATCGATCTGGTGGTGGATGCCTTGCATCTGTCTTATTGTTAGAGAAATCTAACATGTTGCTACTAAAACTTGTTGTCACACATGATTTTGGAGACCAAGATGGCTTTGATGACTGAAGTTCTTCGCTTCCATGCCCATATGCATAGCTGTTAACCGAGTTTTCTTGTTTAACATCAACAAGAGAAGCGTTTGGAGCCTGACCTAGCATTTGATCCTCCCAGTTCTCCAACTTCTTAGTCTGAATAAACTGACCCATCCCAGCCTTACCTTGTTCATCCACCACTCCAGTCCTATAACCAAAACCATATTGCCAACAAGGCAAAAACAATTAGATTTTGATCCTTCCATAACCAAACATATATAAGATATTATAATTATCGGCTTGCCATGCAGCCATGTTATTTAGTCTATTCTGTGTGTGTATGTGTGCGTGTTTGTATGTATGAGAAAGAGAAAGAGAGATACATGAGTAGCTGGCTCCATGACTCTGGAAGATCTTGATTCTCATGCCAAGAAGGAAAGGGAAGAGAAGTGGGAGCATAAGGGATTGGAAAGTTGTTAGGAGTGGACAAGAAAGGAGGAGCTTGTGGAGGCATGCTATTGATATTGATGTTCCACCAGTTAGGGTTTCCGGTCATCATTTGTTGCACTGGTGAGCTCTGAAGAACACCTCTATTCATGCCTTCTTTTCCTTTGAGGTTTTTAGCTGTTCACAAAGAAAGACGAATTCTCTTTCTGTGATCTTTCCCTTTCCCTTTTTTAGCTTGATTTTCCAACCCAAACACTGCCTTTGTAGAAAATTTGAGAGGTCCTCCTCGGGTTGATTAAGTAGGGGGAATACCACTGCTTGGACCCGTTTTGAAAGAATTTGAATAATAATTATGGAGTTTTGAGAACTTTTGTCTTTGTTTACGCTCTTTTCTTTCCTTTCTTTATTGCTTTTATTTTTCTTTTCTTTCTTCCTTTCGTCTTATTTCTTTTATTTCTTTGCTTTTCTATTTCCCCCGCTTGCTTTTGCTTTATCTTAAAGTGGGACAGAAAAGGTGGTAGGAATTCCCATAATTATAAAATTGCAAAAATATATTGCATATCAACAAAAAAATCACTCTCGAGAGCACGATTTTTCTATCATATCTACCAACGTGGCGCACTATGAGGGCCTCATACACTACAATAAGCCATTTAAAGATGAACCTCTAAAATTTGGTAAAATTAACTGGTACAAGCTAAACACTCACACCTTATTCGTGCTTGACTCAAAAACCATTACTCATTCATTAAGTGGTCATGAATTAATGGATTTAGTATGTCTCACATTTTTTATATATTCAAAAGTTAAAGGATATTAGGTCTAATTATTATGATGAATTGCAAGTCTTATATATTTTATATTGTATTGTTTGTTCTAGAAGTATTTTTTTTTTCTACTTTTCATGTGTTATTCAAAACGTGATATATCCGTGAGGTGTTCACTTGGTTTTAATTAGACTACAAGTACACTTTATTAGAAAAAAATTATTTGAGTCAAATAAGATTATCATGGATGATAAAATATTTCCTTTGAGTATTTAATATAGCTATATATTTAAGATTTGAATTTGAGATAGTTAATTAAACTAGAACAACCTCACATTTAGCCATAATCAATCAATTTGATCGAGCAATCATTTAATTCAATCAAGTCAATTAAAGGTAATTAAGTCGGTCGAGTTCAAGCTCAATCTAACCTAATCCATGAGTAGGGATGACAAAGTAGACCAGTCCACCAAAAACGGGCCGAACTGGTCCAACTCACCAAAAAAATGATCAGGCCGGGCTGACCCACTTTTGCAAAGTGGGCTAAAAATAGTAGCCCGCCCCACTTTAAGGTGGGCCAGTGGACTAGCGGGCCAGACCAACTAAAACTAAAAAAAAAAAAAATTAAAGCAAAGGTCCACAGGATATGATAATGAAAAAATAAATGATGCCTAACTTCAAAACTCTTTTCTGTTTCTAGGTCATATGTGCAGACATGATTCACATATCAGATATGAGATATATAGCATTTGATGATAATGATATGATGTGTGCATTGTATACACACACACACATATATATATATATATATATATATATATAAAATATTTATAAAATTGGTATGTATAATTCTGCAAATCTAAACTAAAAGATACTTCTGAACATAACTAAAAATAAAATAGAAATTATAAATCACTGCCATAAATAATAGTATATTGCCAACATCAACTCAATATCATTCCCAATTTCCCACATTGAGCATCATCTGAAATTTACCCTGTTTAACTTTGAGTGTTGAGCAAATAACAGTATTTTCAACTTTGGTAATTAAACCAATTAAACTCCCAGCTTATGACAAATAACACCTTGTGATTAGTTCCCAAAATTAAACCCATAGGGATCAATGATTGAATATTAAACCAAGATTCAATTAGGAACTGTGGCTCGATAAATAAGAAAGCCTCCTACTTGGTTACTATTATTGGACTCATGATGATTTGGACTGCCTGCAAAATAAATTTAAAAGAATTAATATTCTATACTATGATTCACATAGATTTCCTAAATAATCAAAAATTAAAATAGTTTCAATTTAATTCAGAAGTGAGGAAAAAAAAATAAAAGATTCACTAAAAAGGTTTCAATGATTTTAGGCTGTCTGCAAAAGAAATCCAAAAAATAAAGATGCTATCATATGATTTTCATGTTTTTCTGCTTAGTTGCAATTTAAATCCTACTAGTTCGACGGTTCGACCAACATTATCAAAGTTAAATTAACTAGCTTAAAAAGAGTACCAACAATACTTAGAAGGCATCATACATCATCTTAGTGAGCTTACCAAACAGCTCATAATTTAAATATGCGAAAAATAAAGTCTCAGAAAATAGATCTAAGAAAAGAAAAGCAGGAACAAAATGAACTGTTAGGGGTTCTTAGACCACTGAAAATCACACACTGAAAGACCCCAAATCCAATTGAACTTTCGAATCCACCACCCCATAATCTTAAATCCCAAAACAGTAACCTTCGCGATGGCGTTGAAGGAGTCATCAACGTAGGCCCGACTCTCGACGCCGAAGATGGCGAAGCGGCAGCTGAAGAGGAGAAGGGAACCGGTGCGGAAGTCTACGGCGACGTAGCGGGAGGCAGCAAGGGAGGTCCTCAGGCTCGTAGTGCTGTGCATCGATGAGGTTTTTGGCAGTGCCTGTTTGGCTGTTTCGGGGGAGCGTCGAAGTGGAGAGGGTAGACGCCGAGACAGGGGAGTCATGGCCACAGAAACTGGGGGAGTCACTCTCTTCCTACCTTTCAGGCTCTCACAGTCTCACTCGTGTACTCATGTGGCAGAATTCATTCAGTCATTCTTATCCTATTAACCCTATTTAATTATTTATTCATTTACTGGCCCACCGGGCCAGCCCGGCCCGACCCAATTTTGGCCTGCATTTTTGCGGGCTGGGTTGGCCCGACGCATTTTTGTTAAGTGGGTTGAAATTGTCAACCCAACCCACTTTTTTTGAGTTAAAAAGGCTGGCCCGCCAGACCAGGCCTGTTTTGCCATCCCTACCCATGAGTTACCTTTTCTAGATTTGAAACCACCCAAGTAAACTGTCAATTTGGACGATTTTTGTTTTGGGTAGGTTTCAAGTTAAGCAGCTGGGTTGGTGTAATTATGTGCCCCAAGTGGGCCAAAATGCATTTAAATGACCCAAATCGAATTTTTATTTTTTAAACTAATGATTCATAAATGGGGATTCTAGTGGTGTTGTCCGAGATGAAGTACAAGCTTCATACAACAACGACATCATTGTTCGTCAAACTCGACAAGAGTGCACACATGTTTCTTGATTTGAGCTCAGGGAGTGACATCATCATTGGATCCAAATTGTAAAAAGGCAGATTCACACAAAAGTAGATCTATATTGCGGCAACTTGAACTCAATCATCCACAACCTTGATAAATATAGATTCAGATCATAGACATCTTGAACTTGTCCATCCAAATTGTGAACATCTTGAACTCTCCCACAACTTGGTTTAAGGTTGGATCACGAAAAGGGAACATGAAATCAAAAAGGGAGAAATATGTGAGGGTGACACCAATGAGGAGATGCAGGAGTGGCACCAACATTGAACAAACAAGAGCAACAATGTCGACAGGTGACTAACGCGAGGGTGGCGCCACAAAGGATTTAGTATTTCTAAAGTTTGTGAGTGAGTTGTGATTTGTAACGCCTTATATACATTCGGTTCATTAACATTCATTTATGATCGTTAAGTGCAGCAATTAATTAAAACTAATCAATTCAGAAGCAATTAACAAAATGACGTTATCAAACATCATCAACAATATCATCTTTACATTATGTATAATAATTTCAATTCATTATAAAAACACAAAATTATATATAAAAAAAGGCTACACAATTGTTTGGACCTTTTTAAGGAACTGTTTATATTAACATTTCTATGTTTCTGTGTGTGTTTCTTTCTATAATTAGATGCGAGAAAAATGTTGTTTAGCATGTTTCGTTCTATATTTCATTTATGATTTTTCACATCTAAGATGTGATTTAAAAAAGATAATTGTTATATAGCTTCTATATCTTCAACCTAATTCATTCTTAACATGTTTCCAAATATGCTAGCTAGTTATGCATGACTTGTGTGTGTCAACAAATTAAACATAATATTTCCTATTTTCACTTATATTAAATTATGAATTTTAAAGATTTTACATTCTCTCGATGAAAATTTATTCTCGATATGTCTTTAAAATATTATTACATAAACTAAGAATTTTATCATAACAATTTATAATTAGATAGAAATGTATTTTTTTATACTGTTAATGTATTTTAACTAAAATCTTTTTAATAAAATATATATGACGTTTGCATGAAGTTATCAATTTTCCTTTACATGTAATTCTCTTTCCTTTTTCTTTTTCCACAAGGTGGTTTGATAGTTTATGTATAATGCATTGGAATAGCCATAAGTAAGTCAATGAAATCTCTTGGTTAACGATTCTATCATTGACCAAATGAAACACAACTTAATAATGTTGTCAATGACCAAACTGTTTATGACGAGAAATAGGCTCCTGGAGTAACTTCAAATACACGTATAAGCATATTGTCAATATGGTGACTGAAAAAATTACACAACTCGATCAAGTAATTAGGTCACTATATTTTAATTCAATTGGTTAGGCTGATCCAAATTTTATAACAGAAATTTAAATTTACATATTCTTTTTCATGGCATGAGTCATCCTGACGTTTTAATTTGTAGATTTTGAGCCTATATAACTCGTTTTATTTATCCTTTAAATGTACATTTTGAAACTGAAACCGGAGACAAATCTAGCTCCTCTACTATTTAAAAAACAAATTAAACAATATGCAAATAAAATATATGGTAACACGAGGATGCCCAACGATGAAACTCGAGATAGAGGAGAGGAACAACTTCAACTGACATCACACTTACCAAAGAGGTCAATATCTAGGGCATGACATCGCTCATCTTTGTTTCTCCAAGAATATATTTACCAGTTTCCAGGAATTTAAAACTATCACCAAAAACTTTAGACATTCTTTTTGGGTATCCCAATTTAGAATCTCCTTGCTAAATCAGCTAAAGTAAAATCCATCAAACATGATTATAACTTTATACGGTATTTTTATATTTGATAGTTATTTTCTTCATTTCTTTTTTTATTTGCTTCATTTTAAAAATAATTTTATTTGTTTGTTTTAAAATCTAAGATAAATTAATTATTATACTGTAATTATTATTAACATATTTAAAAGATTCAACTATTTATTAATTAGGTCAGACGCGTTGCTTCCATTTAACTTTTTTTTTAAAAATAAAATAAAAAAAAGACTTATTGCATTTCATTTATGATAGTTGCTTCCATTTAACTAGTGACATTAATTAATTATAAATCTGATAGATTTTATATACAGTATATGTCGTATATTTAATTATAACGTCCAGCTAACGTGCCTGGAAACTTCAACTTTAAATACAGATGAAATCAAGAGTTAAAAGTATATTAACAATTTTTTTTTCTTGATTGCTTGAATGTTTAAAAGATGAGATCGAAGATCCTGACCATAGACTATGTCATGACTCTATAGAATTTTCTTTTGACGAGTTTGTTGAGTATTGGGTATATATAATTGCCCTTTCCAATATGGAATTACCCATGCATGTTGAAAAAGAAGAAGAAAAAAGCCCTATTTTCAAGCACACACATGCATGCGACTTCTAATTTCTATGAACATTCTTAATGGGATACAATAAATAAAAAATCAATGATGAACATAAACCAATGGCGGAATTATTCCTTTGGCTAGCAAAAGCCATCATAAATCAATTACAATAATATTATTGTGGAGTTCAATTCCACAGGCAAACATTCCCTCGTACCGCATTTTGATGTCACTAACAACAAACAAACCCTTAAATCTCGAGCTAATTTAGACTGTCATGGCCAGAGACTATGGGGGAACAATTTATAAATTATAGAAATGATGGGGGCAAGGCCAATACATGAACTGTCAAAGAAGGAAGGAAAGCTAGAATCCTACACAATAGCTGAGAATGGTGTTGTCTAGACCTTAATGCCCATATCTTTGTCGTAGGCTCTGTGTCTTTTCTAACATATTCTTTGCCATCATTTTCTTAATTTTTTATTTTTTTTTTGGCTTTCCTCCATGTCTTCCCGAGAAACAAACAACTGTGATCAACATTTCCTTCTTGTCCTCACCTTCTTCGTCATATATTCCCCCCTTACAATCTATCTCTTGTCCCTTATTTTGGTATTTTTAATTGCGACTTGCAAACTATTGCTAGATTGATGCGTCTCAATGATCAAATTATTAGCATTCGTTTATGGTCTGATTTTTCTATTAAAATTCCCCCTCTCTTCCTCCAATGATGAATTCCATATCATGCATATTATGCTTTAGCACTTGATATTTCTTTATAATTATTTAGACTCTATTGTATGATTTAGGCCATTTTTTTAAAATTAAGTCAGGGCCAAATACATGCAATCCTACAATTAATTATCATTGTTAATATATTTCAACTTGAATAAGTCTAATTTTTTAAATTATTAAAATCATATCTCAAAGCCAATAAGTGTAAAAATCAATTTATCCCACTTAGCCGAAATTTTGAAATATATTTTTAAAACTAGGATTTTTTTTTATAGATCACATGTATCATTCAAGTGAGGAGTGATGAATTTATTCATTAGTTAGGGGGTGTCAATGCACTTAAAAAATAACATATAAATTATAAATACATAAAATGTGTATATTTTGCCTCCTAATTTTGTATATTTGAACTCCTACCCCTAATTTTCACTCATTTCATGATAATAATTATTGATTATTATTTTTAAAATAGATTATCCTCCTAACTTGAGGTCTTAGATCCGCCTTTACATGAGAGACAATCTTATTCGAATCGACTGGCTAAAATTACTATGGGCGAAAAAATTCTTTCTCAAAGTATATAATGTAGTTGCACATATCCAAGATTTAAACTCGAGAATACGAGTTAAGTTGAAACAATCACACAACAATTGATTCATGTGTTTGGTGGTAAACATCTTGTTTTCAAACTTATGTTTATGGTTGTTTATGTGCTTGAAACAAATCCTAAGTTTAGCGTGGGAGGTACTATATGTGCAATAGAACAAAAATGACAAAAATATAATTTTCAATATTTTGGTGCGCTCAATTTTATTTTCTTGAAAAAAAAATAAGATTTAGTTTGCTTATGCTCTCGAATAATCAATATATAAGACCCCCATTCTGGGTGGTTTGTTGTTTTTAGTTTTAAAATTTTAAAGAATCCAAATCCATTTTAATTTTGAGTTTTGGTTTGTTCTTTGTTTTTAAGTTTTAAAAAGATGTTACAAATGAAAGATAAATAAAATAAGTCAACCATTTTTATCTTATCTCGCTCTACTAAGAAATAATGGCGGTGATAAAGGTGTGGATGAGAGTGACGGTGATGACAATAGTGGTGGTGTCGATAGAATGATGGTGCTGGTAGTTACAATAGTGGTGGGGTGTAATTGTGACAGTGACAATTGTGATGATGATGGTAATAGTGATGGAATGGTGATGATAGTATTTTAAAACCCAGACCAACCTAGATGGTTGAACTGGTTTGACTACGACTCGAAGGTTTGATTGAGTCAAGTTGCCTATCAGATTGACCAAGCATTGAACTTGGTGTAACCCGATCGAGTTTGCAGTTAATCGAGTGACCCACTAACCTAGGTCAAGTGACGTCCAAGGGAGGAAACATGTTTGGTCATGCAGGTCAATTAAAGTTGCGTATATAAAATTTTAATATTTTTAATAAAGACTGGGTCATGCGGGTCAATTAGTGATCCACTAGTTGACCATTGATCCAATGACTCGATCAATGCCTTGACAGGGTCAGTCATCGATTTGATTTTTAAAATTATGGGTGGTGGTGGGGTGAAATAGTGGCAATGACTATGATAACAACAATGGAGATGTGAATGGTTGCGACAACGACGACAATAATGATGGTGGCAGTGACAATGGCGGTGGCCATGGAATGATGGTGGTGTGGTTGTGGTGGAATGGTGGTGGCAACAACGATGATAATGTGGTGGTGGCGACGACAGTAACAATGACGGTGGTGGGGACAGTGGTGATGATGATGGTTAGTGTTGGGTACCGAAAAATCACACAACAATCGAAATAGGAAAAAGAGAGAAAAGAGAAGAAGAAAACAACATACAGAGATTATCCTAGTTTATCCAATGTGAACTAGGGATTTTCATCAACCGATGTAAACCGCGGTGATCGAACCGAAAAACCGATAACCGAAATAACTGAAAATCGAAAAATCGAAAATCGAAAAAAAATCGAAAATTTTCACTGGATTGGATCGGTTTTCGGATTGACTAGTGAAAACCGATCCAATCCAAACCGATCCAATTATAAACCATACCTTACCCTTTACCTACTTGGGCCTATTCCCCATCATAGCCCAAAAATCAAAAACCCAATATATTGCTCCTTATTGTGTCCAATGAACGTGTTTGTCCAATGAAAATTAGAAAATGGTGTTTGTTTTTGTCCAATGAATGTGTTTTTTATGCTAGATACTCCTTATTTTGATAAAAATAAGTCTCATAAATTTTATTTTTAGACTTTTTAAAAAACCGAAAACCGATTCAATCCAAACCGAAAAAAATTGGATTGGATTTGATAGGATTTAAAAAAAATTTCAAACCGAATGGATGATCAAATGACCAAACCGAAGGGATTGGATCGGATGATTTTTTGCTTCAAAACCGATCCAATCCAGATCGCGAACACCCTTAATGTGAACTACGTCCAGCTATTCACTATATTCTCTTACACACTCGTACAATTGTACTCATATTACAAGGAAATACATAAGCTTAGAAATTCTAAACGTTGTAGTTATTCATTGGTCCTAGCTCAAAATATAAATAATAAAATATGAGACCAACAATAGTACTAAGCCTCGAAAAAATAAAAATTAAAATCACATAAGTTAAAATGTATTTCTTAAAATTAAAAATTAAATTCACAAAAAAAAATTATTTTAATAATAAATGTAAAATTGTTTCGAAATTGAGTTAAAAATCAATTGAGTTTCATATTTGTCAAATGTATTCTATTTTAAAAATTGAAAACCGAAAACTCACCAAAATCCCAAACGAAACACAAGGGAATACGTTTTTCCTCCCAAAACTTGCATTTTAAATAAAAAAGACGTTCCTCATTGGATTCCTCTTATCACATGGATTAGCATACAGTTAAAAATCAATCTCATTATTTTTCCGCTTGATGATCCCAAGACGGCTTAGTTAACAGCTAAATAAACTTGGCTTTTAATTAATGCAATCCACAAAAGCTAGATATAGCCCCCTTACTACTTTCCTTTCATAATTTAAAGGACAACCCTAGAAATCATTCCTCCCCTTTCTCAAGGGGACACCAAAAAGAAAAGCTATTAATAGATCAATGTAACAAGATGGTTATCTTCTTAGGTAAAAAAAACAAAAGAAAAGCACGCGTATATGTTCCTGCTTTCGCTTCGTTTTTCTTGTGATTTCCTATATGAGATCCACTACTGATCGATATCTAGCTACTTTAATTTTGTATGGTTTGGTGTTCTAGCTAGCTTAGTTAATTCGGCACAACATATATGAACATTATATGAGCTTGGTTTTTTATTTTTTGACACAATATGAGCGTGGTTTATAGAGTAATAAACTCAGGTATCATTAAATTAGCTAGTTTACGGCGTGTCATTATCTGTAAATTCATTAATGAACAGCTATATAGGAGTATAATGTTTTCTTTTATCCATGTGCCTTTGTGTGCATGCACGCTTTTTCTTTTTATTTCCGAACAAAGTTCCCACCCCAGTTGCATTGATGATTAAAAGTTGACCAGTTTAAAAAGTTAAGCTTTTCTTTACTTTGGATTCAGTTTTTTGCACGCATGTTTGTTTTCTAATTTACACGTATTTTCTTACAAGCTAATTGACTATGACAAGAAGGATAAGTCATTGTTTTTAAATGAGACATGCAACAATCAACCTTTATCTTTTATCTTCTTTTTTTTTTTTTTTTTCCCTTTCTAACTTCGGGATGACGGTAGATGAATTGAAAACAGTGTAGCAGATGTTTCCTTTGACAGATTAGAAAAATAAGAGTGCAAATGTAAAATGCTATCATATTACAGATCATATATTCTTGTAAAATCATCCTAATTTTATCTGTGTTTGAAAGTTAATTTGTCTGCGATCATAGCAATGTATTATTGAAAATAATTTCAGCGTAAAATTAATCTTGTTATGTTTCATGGAGTACGTGTACTAGTTGACATAATCACTCCAACGTAATAAACTTTTTTAAGTTAATTTACAGTAATTTGTTTGTCCAATCTTGAATATCAGTTAGATTGTGAGAATATTACCTAACAGGTTAATGATTACCATTTTTAACTCCGATACCATTCTATATATAAAACAGAAAATGTCTAGTTGAAGGTAGTTAGAAATAAAATATGTAATTATGTATTTCTAAAATTCTTTGCACTTTCAAAATGAGCAAAAATCAGAAAGAGGGATTAAAAATAGTGGCCATCAAACGGCCGATTGGGAAGGAGTAAGTGCGTAATTTGTAAAATAAATAGCATACCAACAACAACACATTTTATATAAATTTAGAATACTAATAAAATAATATTTACTTATTTATTAAAGATATAATTAATCAACTATGATAAAATTGTCTTTCTGTACAATTTGCAATCTCTCAAAATTTAAAAATTAAACATTTTTTGTCTGATCACATGTTTTAAATTTAAGATTTTCAATAAAGCAAATCTAAAACATATGTACAAACTGAACGTCAAACAATTCCAATTAAGTATTCAAAGTCTACAAATAATTAATCAAATATTATAAATAAACTAAAGTATCATGAAACATAATATTAATATATCTTTTTAAACAAAATATTACGATTGATTAAACCCCCCCCCCCCCCCCCCCCAAAAAAAAATATAGGATAATTTTAACATAACTAACACCGTCAATTACTCAACTTTTATAATTTAAAATATCATAAATGTGTTATCTGTATTGGATTGATTGATGTTCGAAGCTACGCAAATGGATTTGGTACTAAATTTAAGGTGAAATCCGGTCACGTCATAACTATACTCATTATTGATGCTATTTATTACGTAAAATAACTATTTAGAAATTTATGAGAGAGAAAATATCGATTAATGTCTACTTAATTTTTGTGGATTTAAGTGATATGAAGAGATAAAAAGAAGACAAAAACTATAATAAGTGATGTAATAAAAAATAAAGTAAAAATGAACTAAAAAAGAAACCGCATATGGTATAACAGATAACTCAGACACTATAATCAAAAGACCAAGAATCGAAAAGGAATTGTCACAGGTGGTTTAGGAAAATGATACTTACGCTACATGTACATGAAGTCATGAACATGAACTTTGACAAACTATGATTGTTGGCTACGCGTGCACGCATTTCAAGGCTTCCAATCAGTCTTATCAAGATAGGTTTTTGTTTTATTTTAGACCTAAATACTTTTTCATTCATGCAATTTAATATTTTTATTTTTGTTTATTTTTAAAAAAGTCATTTTAAATCTTATATTATTTTTTTAGTTTTTTAAAGTGTTTTAAATAATATCTTAAACAATAAAAAATGTTTTTAACAGTGAAAAAATGTTATAACAAATGCTTTAATAATAAAAAATAAAATAAGCATATTTTATAAAATTAATAAAAAATAAAATTATAAGAACAAAAAAAATACTAAATTATAACCACGATCAAAGAAACCTTTATTTTATGTGGCAATCATTCCTAACGTCTACCAATTTTGCTAGGATACAATTCCATTCAAATCAGTTTACATTTACATATATAATATAGTTTCACTTTCAAATAGATACAGTCATGCATACAGTGGATATTAAGTGCAGTGACTCGTTATCAAAGATGATAAATATTTAGTTTTGAATCTTGCATACATGTCGTACGTTCTAATTAAGCATAATGTAGTTCAACGGTGTTTTGTCCTAGGTCAGATGTTAGACTTGGTTTAAAGTCAAAAGGGTAGTTAATGCTTAATGTTCTCTTTCTAATTGGTGTAGATATACGATTACTTGTTTTTATGATTTCTTTTGATCTGACCTTGTGAGATCCAATTCATATATATGGTAAGAATAGAGTATCCATTGTATTCTGATTTATATATACTAAAACAATTCCTATAAAGCATAATGCGGCTCAAAAGACCCTTCTCTAGTTTATTAGTGGGAAATTGATTTATTTTTTAAACAATCTCATTTCTAGATTATTTAGAATTATTCAGAACAAATTTTGAATTCTAATGTCTTGTAACTCTACTTATCTTAGAGAAAAAAAAAACTATGTATTAATTATTAATATAAAATAGTTTACACCATCATCTATTCACAAATGATAAACTTATTGATTTTTATAATAATTATGTTTAAATTATGTCAATGATAATTTACTATTAGATAACATTGTAAATCTTATTCTTATATATGTTTTGTCAATTGTTTCATTTTTTAACAAACTTACGTCTAAATCAATTCATGAACCCATGTTATGCACATTAATTATCTCATATTTATCCAACTTGAAATTAATATATTTCTCCAATTCCTCTTACTTTCATTTTTGCTAAAATGAGATGATGGAACATGATCGATCTATTCTTAAGAGAATCTTAGATAAAGTATTTTGTTTTCTTGAACAAATTGTTTTATGATCTGATAGGCTCAAATAGATACATGTCTTCCATAAAAATGGCTAATTAAGTGTGAGAAAGTACTAATTAATTAACATAAAAATCAAAGATCTCTTAAAACAAATACGACTTTACTCAATTGAACTTGTTTTGAAGAGGAAAAGTACATGTTAGTTACCATCGTGTTAGACCATGTAATGGCGAAAGCTTTCTATATATTAACAGCTTATAAGGTTTCACGGGCAAGTCTAAAGTAAAGGCTTTGATAGCCTTATACTTTAGTCGGACTTCATTGAATTGATGGCTCTTGAAAAGTTATAAAAATTCTATAAAAACAATATATATGAGTAACAAAATCTCCAAATTCAAAAGAAGATTAAACCTCATAGTAAAACTGATAATGGTAGATGCATCACAAAACCACACAAGAAAGAGTTGAAGGAAAGATAAAATTTCTTCTTTAATTAATGTCATGATATTTTTTTAATCGACAAAAGAAGTATATATACAAATATGTGCAGGTCACAAAGGCTGCCCAAAACCATATAAAAAAACCAGTTTCCCCAGAATAATGCCATGATGTATTTGACAATGTATCCAAATTTTATTTAATCAAGCTTTCCCCAAATTAATTTTATTAGTTAACTTGTACTAAGATTCTCAATTATGTATTGATTCTGTTTCCTTCAATAATTTAGTTTAAACTCTACCACTTGATCAAATTCTGGTTTTCAAATAAATATTTAACCGACACTACTACATGCGACTAAATCAACTATAGTTCTAGGAGCATAATAACGACGGTCCTACGACTGACGTAGATATAGACGTCGTTGATATAGAAGCATTTCAAATACGGTCTCGAAACCGTCTTTGATTAAGCCAAATCCACTATGGTTCTGTCGTAAGAACCGACTTTGATTAAGCCATTTCCACTACGGTTCTGTAGATAGAACTGACTTTGATTTAGCCATATCAACTACGGTTCTGTTTCCAACCGACTTTGATTAATTTGTTTCCACTACGGGTATATATAGAACCGACTTTGATTTACTCAATTCCACTACGGTTCCCCAACATGAACCGACTTTGATTAATCAATTCCACTACGGTTCTCTACTCTGAACCGACTTTGATTTGGCCATTTCAAATACGGTTGTCCAACCGTGTTTGAATAAGCTTTTTTTTTTCGTATATTTTGAAAATCAACAAACACCAGCACAAATTGCAACAAAATTCTCCAAGTCAAAAAATGAACAGTTAAGTGTATCATTATGTCAAAAAATGAAGGCGGAAAATACATCTCTAACTGACAGAGGACAATGGAAGCTTCATTCTCCAAGTCATCCAAGGTTTTTGGATCAACGACTTTGCGACATATTGCATTAAAGAAAAAACACAATCGAGTGATGGCAACCCTTACTTTTTCTGGCAAGATCCCACGAATCGCAATTGGCAATAGCTGTTGCATTAACACATGACAATCATGAGACTTCAACCCTACCAATTTAAGATCTTTTACAGAAACAAGGCTCTTGATATTGGAAGAGTATCCTTGTGGGAC
The DNA here is from genome assembly GCA_007407185.1 of Glycine tomentella. Classification (NCBI taxonomy): domain Eukaryota; kingdom Viridiplantae; phylum Streptophyta; class Magnoliopsida; order Fabales; family Fabaceae; genus Glycine; species Glycine tomentella. Next base: position 1,301,286 of record PYAF01005630.1, read on the forward strand.
TTTCAAATTTCGCAAACACTGGCAAAAAATCCTTTTTTCTTGTGTTGACATTGTGTTATATGCTGGGGGCAAATAAGTTCGTTGACCGTGGGATATGGGATGCAACTGCTCTCTTATACCCATTTCAACCAAATCTTGACGGCACTTCAACCCATCTTTTGTTTTTCCTTTAATGTTCAGTAGGGTGTCAATTAAACTATCACAAACATTTTTCTCCACATGCATTACATCTAAACAGTGACGTACATGTAGATCAGACCAGTATGGAAGATCAAAGAATATTGATCTTTTCTTCCATATGTTCTTGTCAGATGAATCTTTTTTAATGTGCTTACCGAAAATGGGAACGATGTCCTTCACCCGGTCATAAACTTCACAGCCAGATAAAGGTTCAGGCGCAGATTCATTCTCTTGAGTTCCGTTGAAAGCTTTTTTCAATCGTCGATACGGGTGATAAGGTTTTAGAAATCGACGATGCCTATTATATATTGTCTTCTTTCCATGTTTTAGCTGCAGGAAGCTTGTATGTTTCTCACAAATTGGACATGCATGGTGTCCTTTGACGCTATATCCACTCAAGTTACCATAGGCAGGGAAGTCGTTAATGGTACAAAATATCAGTGCTCGCAACTTGA
>PYAF01005630.1:1302020-1318542 GCA_007407185.1 Glycine tomentella
ATCAATATCATTTCCTGGTTGTCTTGGACCCGCGATCATCATTGACAACATTATGTATTTTCGTTTTATGCACAACCAAGGTGGGAGGTTGTAAATCATTAGCAAAACAATGTGTGTGTTAGTGAAGACCCCCGTGGTTTTGTGGTTCCTATGAAACGCAGCGTTTTGGCACTCTTAATCCACTACGGTTATATCATTAAAACCGTATTTGAAAAAAGCAAAACAACTACGGTCCTTCTCATAACCGACTTCGAAATGGGTTTCCCTCCAACTAAACGACGACGGTCTGAAATGAACCGATTTCGAAATGATTACCACCCCATTTCAACTATGGTTTTTTAAAAACCGACTTCGAAAAGTTGCCTTTTATTTACAAAAATGCCACTGTGCCCTTAACCACGACGTCTTTCAACGAACCGTCTTTAAATGGCCGTCGTGGAAGCCTACAAATGTAGTAGTGCGAATCTCTAAATATTCACGACTTAAATATTGTTTTTTCTCTCTATAATATGTTTGTTTTTATGTTTTTGTTCTTATAAATTTTTTTTATGATTTTGTTCTATATAGTAAACTCCTTTTATGTTTTTAGTCTCTGTAAAAAAAAATTAATCCTTATAAAAGTGTAAGCTTTTGATATTAATTCCTCTTATATTAAAAGTATATTTAATTTAGTTCCTATACTATTTAAAATTATGTCATATCAAATCTATTCTCCAATAAATTGCTGACATGCATGTCATTTAGTGAACAGTGACAAAGACTAAAATCATAAAATAAAATTTTACAGGAATCAAAATCATTAAAAAATTATGAGGACTAAAAACATATAAAATGAGTATATTATAAGAATTAAAAAAATATTTAAATTAATTTTCATTGTTGCTTAAAAAATATAGAAAGTATTCTGCTCAGAGAGAACAGAAATGTCCAACAAGTGGTGTTGGATGATTTTCTATAGGATCAGACTCTCTCTCTCTCTCTTAAGAAGCTTATGAATCTGAAGCAACTTAAGGAGGAAGAAGATCACAGCTACAATACGCACAGTGCAGTTGGTGTGCAGTGTGTGCCGTGTGAATGGAAAGAGAGTCAGAATTATGTGTACCTTTCACCATGGTTTGTGCTGTATTTATAGAATTCTAACTTGGACTTTGATAACAGACGGTTGAAGCCCAACATCTTCCAAGATATTTGGAGACATAGATAACTGGAAGATAACAGTTATATCTTCTATCTTCTGGTGGTTGTGATAATAGATTAGTGGAAATTCGAATATTTGAATTAATAGGACAAAAGATAATATATCATTTATCTTTTATCTGTAACAGATGCCCCTCAGCCCGGTCATCTAGCATTCTGGGTGGCCGGGATGTATCAACACTGAAGCCAACTAGATTTTTTAAGCAAAATCCAAGCCAAGTTAATTGATGTTCAGGCCGAGGTGATCAACATCCGAACCGAGGTGATCAAGGGTCGAGCCGAGATAGACTTCATATCTGCCCCTTGCCGAAACAATCCATCATCTGACAATCTCCGCCAGTCATTTCCCACCGATTTGAATGCCGAGCTATCACTTGTCTTTTCAAAGTAGCCTGGACAACTATGAACATAGAGGAATGGAACGACTTCTCGTTCCCAATTGTCACGTGTCTTGTCGATCAACTTCTGTCCTTTCTTTGCACGATTTAATCATTTCCTTTTTGTATTAATGACGCATTTGCCCCTTCCACGTCCTTCCATATCCAGCAGTTATTATCCACAACTTTTGAATTCTGGCGGTTACTCTTTTTGTTTAATGTGCCCCTTCCGTTTCATTTCATTAAGATACTTTATTTCGATTTTGCCTTCACAACTTCTGCATTTTCATTTCTCTTGGGCCTTCTCTGAAGCACTTGCAACTTCTGCACTTCTCATTTCCTCTTGCATCTTCTCCGAATCGTTTGGTTCTTGCTATCGATTCTCCTTCCACCCAACTTTCTTTATTACAGGTACTCCTTATTCACCTTTTTATTTACTGTCATTTTAATTCCTTATGTTTCTTCCTGTTCTACATAAACCCTAAGTGCCGATATTTTTTGCATTATTCTTTCACTTTCCCTGTTCCCCAGTTCTTGTACTTTTTCCCCATTTCTGTGTTCTTCCAATATAAACCATGAAATACACTCCTGAACAAGAAGAGGAAATCCGTAAATCAGTTTCTCCTCGTGCTGCATTCTGGCTTTTTGGCTTGCCCCTTTCTAAAGAAGAAAAGAAAAAATCTCTGCTTCGGGTTCCATCTAACCCTGGCAGTTCAAAGGCCCCTAATCCCAAACCTCCCAATCCTTCCAGATTAGGGCCTTCTATATTGGGGTCATCGTCACGTCAAAGATCAGCCATACTTTCTTCAGAATCTAGGGTACCCCCTAGGGCTCCCACTCCTTCGAATAATGCCCCTTCAATTAATTCTGAAACCAACCCCATACTTGAGCCAGAGTTCGAACTTCGATACGAACACTGTTCAAAATGTGTTGAGGAATTCATGTATTTAGCCAGTAGGGATCTCAATAGGCAGGCCGAGGACCTGCTGGACCGATGTCGTCATAACCCCATCAGGGTTCCTAAACCTCCTCCATAAGAAGCCAATACACCACCACCCCGGTTAGATCTTAGTGATGGGGTGCCGACTTCTGTTGAAGATCCTGCCATACCGGCTCCGACCTCTTCTCACCCCAGCCCCTTGACGGTTCTTCTTCCAGGTACTTTACTAATTGTTGTTTTCTTTACTGTCGTAGGTAATTATGGACTCATCTCGGGCCAGAACTGCTGAGGAATCTGCGACCGAGTCTCGATCTCAAACTCCCCCCTGCTTTAACAGGTAGGTTTCCCTGGGGCACCCATGAGGTGTTACAACATACCTCGGTACTGGATTCCGAGGACCTTGCTTTAATCCCTTTCGGGGTTCAAGAAGGCTTTCATATTTGCCTTCCCCGCCCGGGTGAGCCTATCTGCTCCTCCCGAGAAGGGAATGACCCTGATTTCTTTTTATTTTATAAAGATGTCATTACTCGGTTGGGAATTCGTTTTCCCTTTACCGACTTCCAAATGCAGGTGTTAAATCATCTGCAAGTTGCCCCTTCTCAAATTCACCCGAACGGCTGGGCTTTTATGCAAGCCTTCGAAATTCTTTGCCAAAAACTAAAAGTTCCCTGCACTTGCTCTTTACTCTTTTATTTTTTTCATGGTTCAAACTAACCGATCAGGTAGAGAACCTGCCGACCGGAAAGGATGGACTTCTTTCCGAGGTCGTAATGACCGTCATTCTGACCGTCGGCTTTTTTCCTTATACGCTGAGTCCTTCAAGGGCTTTAAAGATAAATTCTTTAAGGTTGTTCCGAGCCCGGCCAACACCCTTTTTTCTCTAACTCAACTGATTCTTCCTCGGAATCCTAGAAGTTCCCATTGTATTGGTCTTCCACCCATCACGACCTTCCTTCTGCTTTTTACCGAACCGACGAGACTCGGTTTCGGATTCTAATGCCACTTCTGCAGCTCGAATAATATCATACAAAGAGTCGGGAAGCTTGGCCCCCATATCTTATTATATTCAGTGTGGTCAGTTTAAATTTCTTTCAAAGATAAGTCTGAGTACTTAACATCTTTTATTGCTAATCTTTTGATGTTTGTGCAGCGATCGAAATGGACTCCCGCCCAGCTCCAAGACCCGCTCACCTCTTGGCTCTCAAATATCGGAAAAAGCGAAAGCTGACCGAGGGAACCAGTAGGACTGATACCGCTGGTGTTGACCTAGCCCCGACTCCTGCCGAGCCCATTGTGGAGGCTCCAGTTCCTCCACCTGCTTCTCCTGCGGCCGAGGCGGCCGTCGTCCCCGATGAACCTGCGACCGACATTGTTCCTGATGCCCCTGCCCCTGCTGATGCCCTTGCCTCGGTGCCCGAGCCAACCGAAGAACATATTCAACTATCTCCCCAATCTCTTTGGGATAAGGGGATGACTCGAAAATTTTTTCAAGTGGCTCGGGCACCCAAGAGGTACTCTGACTTGGTGCCTTTCTCTAATCCTGAATTAGAGGAGCTGAGCTCAATGGAGCTGACTTGCTTGAAGACTGCCACCTTGGTCGGGAGCTTAGCATCTTTGAACAAGAAAGCTTGCAAGGTGGCTGCCGAGCTTGAAGCTTCAGAAAATGAGATCCGGCAACTTCAACAGGAGCTGGAGTTGGCTCGGGAACAGGCGGCATCCTCGGCCAAAGAGCTGGAAGTGTCTCGGGCGGAGACCAAAGAGGCTCAAGAGTCGGTAACCAAACTGACTTCCGACGTTGAGGCTGCTCGAGCTCAGCTAAAGACTTCTCGGACGGAGGCTGAATCTTCTCGGGCTGCTGTGGCCAAGTTAAAAGAGAGTGTGTCCGTATACCGGGGTCGGGCTGCCGACGCTATCGCCCGGTGTAAGGATGTGCTTGATGTTAACGAGAACAAAACTAAGCAAGTTGCTGAGACCGAGCTTATGTTTGTTCGGTCGCAGCTAGCCCGGTCCACTGAAGCTTCCTTCAATAATGCTTTGGATCAGATTCGCTTCCTTAACCCCGGCATCAAGCTGAACACCGAGGGTATGCACTTCAAATCTTACATCGGGAATGGTCAACTGTTGACCGTTTCTGACAGTGAAGAGGAGGAGCCGAGCTCGGCGGGTACACCCGAGGAGGATCCAACTCGGGATGGCGGCGGAAATTGAAGGGTCGGGATGCCGGTTTTACTTGTATTTATTTGCTCCTTTTGAACAATTCCTGAATACTTTGCACAATTTATCATACTAAGTAATTTTTACTTGGCTTTTATCAGTTTTGATTTGCCGCTTTTATTTCTTCCGTATAATGGCTTCAATGGCCAAGTATTTTTTATCCCGAATCGTCGGTCGAGATTTAAATGTTTCATTATTTTGGCTTCTATGGCCAAGTATATTATTTAATCCGAATCATTAGTTGGAATTAAATATGATGATGGGATCATGTTCCCATCTTAGCAAATGTTAATATATTTGTAACGTTAATCCGTAGATGTAATTCTTTCGGAAAACCCGATGATTCACCCATGATTAATTAGCTACGTCGGCCTGATCAGGATCGAGTTAATATAAAACAACAACTAAGCGCTCAAAGTTTGTGCACAACAAAATGTTCCTTGCAATAAGGATTTTATTAATACTCTTCGAAGATTTACATAAGTTCATGATCTCAATAACAGACTTGCGCGGGTTTTATGTTCCCGGTTCACATAATCGACTAATGAAAAATACATGAAAATTTTCTGGTGATTCCTACTAAGGGAAATCCCAGTGAACTCCTATGATCCCTATGACGGGCTTAACAGCCAATTAAAGGGAAACATATGGTGTCCATGATTCCAATGACGGACTTAGAGCCAACTAAAGGGAAACACATGGTGAAGTTCCATGATCCTAATGACCGACTGGAAGCCAACTAAAGGAAAACACATGGACTTTCTCGGCTGCACATTGTCAGCTATAATACTTCTTCAACTTGTCCACGTTCCAAGTCCGTTTGACTTGCTTTCCGTCTAATGTTTCCAATAAATATGCTCCCTGTCCAAGATTTTGGACAACTCGGTATGGTTCTTCCCAATTTGCTGCTAGCTTCCCATCTCGGGCATTCTTATTCTCGATGTCTGCTCGGCGTAACACGAGATCGTCTTTTTCAAAAGATCTCGGTCTCACTCTTTTGTTGAATCTTTGAGCCAATTTGCCCTTTCGATGTAGATCTCGGCGATGGGCAGCAGTGCAGACTTCTTCTATCAAATCCAGCTCGGCGGCAAGTGCAGTATCATTGTCGTTCTCCTGAGATATGTGATGCCTTCTCCAAGATGATTGGCCGATCTCTACAGGAATCATGGCTTCGCAGCCATAAGTCATCCTGAATGGGGTTTCTTCGATAGCTGTTTGAGTCGTAGTTCTGCAAGCCCAAAGCACATAATAGAGTTGTTCGACCCAGTTCGGGCCGGCTTCATGCATTCTTTTCTTTAACCTTTCAAGGATAATTTTATTCGCTGCCTCTGCTTGACCATTAGACTGCGGGTGCTCTACTGAGGCAAAATGGTGCTTGATGTGGAAGCCGGTCATCATTGCCTTGAACGTACTGTCAGCAAATTGTGTCCCATTGTCAGTGACAATCTCTGCCGGGATTCCAAACCTCGCTATTATACTACGTTCCAAGAATTTTTGAACACGGGCCGAGGTGATAGCAGATAACGGCTCGGCTTCAATCCACTTGGTAAAGTAGTCAACGACCACTATTAGCCATCTCATTTGACCTTCCGTAGCTTTAAACGGCCCCAGGAGATCCATGCCCCATTTGTAAAAGGGCCACGGAGCGGTGATTAAACTGAGCTCGAATGGAGGGACCCATACTATTTTTGCATGCTTCTGATGTCACACTTCTTAACGTGTTCCGCTGCATCCGCCTTCATGGTCGGCCAAAAATATCCTATGCGAAGAGCCTTCAGTACCAAAGCCCTTGCCCCCATATGTTGTCCGTTAATCCCTTCGTGTATCTTCGAGAGCACATACTCGGCCTGATCCGAGCTTAGACATAATAATAGCGGGGTATGCAGACCTCGGCGGTATAGTTCGCCGTCAAGAATCACATACATCGCAGCATCTCAGATCAATCTTTTTGCCTCCAGTTCCTCATCTGGGACGATCCCTTGCTCCAAGTAATTGATTATGGGCCTCCTCCAGTCCTCAGCGACCAGTATAACCATGACGCACACCGGCTGGGCGAGCTCCTGTTGTCTAACCGTCCTGTGGTTCCCCGCTCCTTTCGTACTAGCCAACTTTGATAGTATGTCGACTCGGGCGTTCTTCTCTCTTGGAATGTGGGCGACTATCACCTCGTCAAATTCCGCCATGATTTCCTTTACTTTAGCCAAGTATTTGGCCAGTAAGGGGCCCTTGGTTTGATACCTCCCCTCGATCTGGGCGAAAACAAGCTGTGAGTCAGTGAAGACGTTCACTCGTGACGCTCCCTGCTCCCTTACCTGTTTTAGCCCGGCAATCAACGCTTCATACTCCGCTTGATTGCTTGACGTCGGAAAATTAAGTTGAAGCGATTGCTCAAGAGATACCCCGTCGGGATTTTCAACGATGACCCCGGTTCCACTTCCCTTAGTGTTAGATGAACCGTCGACATAAACTTTCCACACCCTATCTTTCTGTTGCATGGATGATGTCGGGGTTAATTCTACTATGAAGTCGGATAGCTGAATGGCCCAGTTCATCATTCTTCCTGCTAAATTCGACTTGTGCAACACCTATCGGATGGGCTGATTTGTTCGTACAACGACCGTATGGCTCTGAAAATACGGGCGAAGCCTCTTTGTTGTGGTGAACAGAGCAAAAGCCACCTTTTCGAGCTTCTGGTACTGCAATTCTAAGTTTTTCAGAGCTCTGCTCATGAAATATACCGGCAGTTGAGTCTTGCCCACTTCTCTGACTAGTACGGAGCTAATGGCTTCTTCCCCGACAGAGAGATACAGGACAAGCGTCTCACCCGGTTCGGGCTTCGACAACACTGGAGGTGAAGCCAAGCATGTCTTGATCTGCTGAAATGCCTCTTCACATGCCGAGTTTCATCCTATGCTTGCTTCTTTCTTCAACAACTTGAAGAAGGGAAGGGCCTTTTCCGCGGACCTCGAAAGAAACCGGGTTAAGGCCGCCATCCTCCTCGTCAATTGTTGCATCTCCTTCTTGCTGGATGGAAACTGCATATCCAGAACAACCTTGCATTTATCCGGGTTTGCCTCTATTCCCCTGTGAGTCAGCATGAATCCCAGGAATTTCCCGGCTCTTACCCCAAACACACACTTCAGTTGATTTAGTTGTATGTTGTGCTGCCTTAGTTTCTGGAAAATTTCTTCCAAATCTCGGATATGGTCCCCGGCCACCAGTGTCTTCGTGATCATATCGTCAATGTATACTTCAATATTGCGCCCGATCTGATCTGAGAAGACCTTATTCATCATATGCTGGTATGTTGCCCCAGCATTTTTCAAACCGAAAGGCATGACATCATAATAATAGTTTGCATCAATACCTCGGAATGCCGTTTTCTCTCTGTCGTCTAGATGCATGGGTATCTGGTTAAACTCGGAATAAGCATCCATGAACGATAGCAACTGAAAGCCGGTCGAGTTATTTACCAGTTGATCGATACTTGGCATCGGATACGAATCCTTGGGACAAACTTTATTCAGATCTGTGTAGTTGACACAGACCCGCCACTTCCCGTTGGATTTCTTTACCATAACCATGTTGGAAAGCCACGTCGTATATTGTATCTCTCTTATAAATCCGGCCTCCAACAACTCTTCAATATGTTTCGTCAGCGCTTGCCTCCTATCCGGGACGAGCTTCTTGTTTTTTTGTGCAATCGGTTTGGAATCGGCATACATTGCTAGCTTGTGGCAGCAGAAGGTGGGCTTAATCCCAGGTATCTCGGATGCCTTCCAAGCAAAGATATCCTGATTTTCCCTCAGGCATTGAATCAGCTTGCCCTTGGTTTCTGGATCACATTGCTTTCCCACCTTCGTAATTTGTTCCGAGGAACCGCCGATTTGGACATTCTCAAGCTCGTTTACCGGCTCTGGTCTCCATTCCTCGATATCCCGCATGTCTAGTTCCACCAGATTAATTGGCTTCCAGGATGAATGTGTCTCGGTCCTGGATCCTCCCTGCTCTCCTTACCGAATTCGAGGCGGGGACGACGGGCCTCCCTCCGTTTCTCTGATGGTGTTGTAGTAACACTGTCGGGATTCTCGTTGATCTCCACAAATTGTAATGACTTTGCCGAGGTGCCCGATCATCTTCATCTTCTGATGCTTGGTGGACATGAGGATATCCCATTTATGAAGCGTTGGCCTGCCCAGAATGATATTGTATGGGGACGGGAAGTCAGCCACCGTGAATGTGACCCTTTCTGTTTTGAACCCTTCCTTCGTCCCCAGCGTTAGTTGAAGATCGATGGCCCCTTCAAGCCAGTGCCTTCTCTATTGAAGCCATACAGCATGGTTTGGTATGGCTTCAGATCTTCCTCTTTCAAATTCATCTTTTGGAAGGTGCTCCAATTGATGATGTCGACCGAACAACCGTCGTCGACAAATATCCTTTTGACCTGGAAATTGGCTACAGTTCCTGTTATGACAAGGCCGTCTTCGTGCCCAGGTACCACTCCTTCCAAATCTTCCTCGGTAAAGTAAATGAGCGGCGGTGCGGCTTTCTTGCTATTTCCGCTAATGCTTTCCTTGAACCTCGGCCTATCCCTTACCGACATCACCTCCTTGAGGTACCTCTTCCGCTGGTTGGCGGTATCACCTCCTCCTCCCATTCCTCTTGTGATGACATTGCATTCGAACTCGGGCTCTGGGAAATCCTCGTCCTTCTTGCTTTTCTTGTCATCTCGTTGCTTATTCTCCTACTGGGCTTTCCTTTTAGCTTGGTGCCCTTGGGTTCGAATTACGTACTGGCGGAGTTTGCCTTCACGAACGAACCTTTTTATCGCATCTCGGAGCTCCCAACACTGGTCAGTCGTGTGTCCCGGTCCATTGTGAAAATCACAATACCGAGAGTAATCCAACCCTTCTCTCCTTACTATGGGAGGAGGTCGGTCGACTTTCCTCATCTCGGTGAAAGCCACCTCCTTCCATATTTGACCATGCGTAGCATTCAGCGGAGCATATCTGTCGAACTTCAATTCGTATCTCCCGGGCCTGATTCGAGGGTTGGGGATGCCTCGTGGAGGTCGGCCTGCCGGGGTATTCGACGGATGCCGGCTGGACTGTCTGACCTGGGGATTCTCCTGACGTCGGTTCCTTGGTGAGGAGGGTTTTTTGTTTTCCCTCGGAACCGAATTAGCGATCTCCATCTGCTCCAACTCCAAATACTTTTTGGATCGGACCCTAAATTCGTTTGGGAATTTCACAGGATCTTTATAAATCGATTTGGCTAGACGTGAAGACCCGTTGAGCCCGGCCAACAGAAGATGGACGTGGACTTTCTCTTCCAAACCTTGCACTTGCAATGCAGCTTCCTTGAATCGATCCAAGTAACTCTGCAACGTTTCCCCAGGCTGCTGGCGTATCTTTCCTAGGGCAAACTCGGATTTCAGCTGCTTCTTGCTTGTTGCAAAATTTAGCAAGAATTTCTGGCCGAAATCCTCGAAGTTATGAATGGACCGTGGCGGCAAGGAGTGGAACCAGGTTTGGGCGGCCTCGGTTAGAGTGGTGGCAAAGATCCAAGATATTATGGGTTCGTCAATTCCTCGCATGCACATCTGCATATCGAACACGTCGATGTGTACCTGTGGATCTTGGCTCCCGTCATATTTGGACAAGAACGAACCGTCGAAGTCCTCCAAGAACTGAACATCTACTATTCAGTCGACGAATGGACTGTTATTTTGGTGGCCCCGGCGATACTTTCTTCGATAAGTGTCATCGCCTTGGCCGAGGTGACGGGTGATCTCTCCCGTCGGTCTTTCTTCTGCAGCGTAATCTGGTGTCTTAGCCGAGGACAAGCGAAGTGCCTCACGATGGGAACGAGATGCCCTTCCCGGCTCGGAATGATCAACTGGACCTCTACTGCCGGTTCCCGCCGTGCGGGGCCGTGCGGGCCGACGTCTCTGGTCTCTGCCTCCTGGTTGCTACATGAGGCTGGTCGGTTTCTGCGTGACCTTCCATGTGGTCGGCATTTTGCCGACGTTCTTCCTCTCTTCTTCTATTACTGCGTTCCTCCAACTGGGTAATTAGCCGCTGGATATCTTCCTGGCGCTGGAGTTCATAAAGTTTCTCCAGATTCTCCATTCTGGCCAACAGGGACTGGAGAGCGTTCTGGATGAAACGCTGAGAATTTTCTGGGACTTCTTGCGCAGCCGGTAGTGTGTTGGCCGGCACATGTACTGCTGGTCTCGCACGGGATGAGTCCGTGTGGGACAATGCATCTTCTACCATCACGTTCTCCGGATTCGGATTCCTGAGTGGTTCTTCCCGCCTAGCCCTCTGATGCCTTCTGGTATTAGCCATTGAGAATTGGTAGGATTCGAAATTTATCGTTCCCACAGACGGCGCCACTGTTCTACTCAGAGAGAACAAAAATGTCCAACAAGTGGTGTTGGATGATTTTCTATAGGATCAGGCTCTCTCTCTCTTAAGAAGCTTATGAATCTGAAGCAACTTAAGGAAGAAGATGATCACAGCAGTAATACGCACAGTGCAGTTGGTGTGCAGTGTGTGCCGTATGAATGAAAAGAAAGAGTCAGAATTGTGTGTACCTTTCACCATGGTTTGTGCTGTATTTATAGAATTCTAATCGGACTTTGATAACAGACGGTTGAAGCCCAACATCTTCTTCTGAGATATTTGGAGACATAGATAATTGGAAGATAACAGTTATATCTTTTATCTTCTGCTGGTTGTGATAACAGATTAGTGAAAATTCGAATATTTAAATTAATAAGATAAAAGATATATCATTTATCTTTTATCCGTAACAGAAAGAAAACGATGTTGGAAGACAAGGAAAAGGCAATATCTAAGTGAATTATAAACAAAACCAACAATCGTTCTCGGTGGGAAATTTTTTTGTCGCATCTTAACTCTAATAATTTTTTTATATATGGTTACGATTCCCTATATCATTCATATATCATCCTATTTTGTAGTACTTGTATATAATAATCTCTGGTCATTTTGTCGTCCTCTTACATGTAATTTGGAAACTAATACTACTTTATCTTTTTAAATTTCTAACCCGGGGCCGGAAAGTGTATCATTTTAAAATGCAATTAAAATATTAGAAAGGGGCTCATTTTCTAACCAGCTTTTTCTAGCCTCACATCAAACGTATCAAAAGGTGATTGTGTTCAAAGAGAAACAAAGTCAAATGACAAAGAACTAATTAGGGGCTGTTGTTGCGAAGTAACCAGCGCTAGATTCCGACTTTTGTTGCAATGCCTTACACCTAATTTCAATATACGGGAAAGATAAAATTACAAAAATAAATATAAATCAGAAAATTCAAAACATCCATCTCAATTCGGTAGATTGGGATGAATAAGAAAGAGATTTTTTTTTTTTTTTTTTTTTTATAGATGTGATAAGTGATACTGTTGACATGTTTTATATCCTGCTCAAGATAAAAAGGATACAACTGATTGATCCTAATACGGCTAAGGATATACAAACTTACAGTATAAATTATAATACATTAATTTTTTTTTAAAATAAACAATAGAAAATGCTACATATCGGCAATTGAAGATAAAAATAATACTCAAATTAAATAAAAATATTTAGAAATCAAAACTAAATTTAGAAATATTTATAAAAAAATTAAAGAAACACTTATTCCATGTAATGCGAAAACAGTGCATGACAAATTTAGGTTTCTTAATTAACTTGCTTTTTCTTACCCATTATTAAAAAAAAGAAAAGACAGAGACGGTTGGAATGATATAAGATGAATTTATTTAAATTTATTTGTTAAAAACTATTTATTTTAATAAAATAAATAATTTGTTATTTTGTAGTATGTTTGATCAATTATCTTTTAAAAAATAATTTTATATTTTTTTAAAAAATAAATCTTATCTAGTTATTAAATAAATTTACTATGTTTATTTTAATGAGAGTATGAGACGGCTTGTGGTCCCCGGGAGAGGCTATTGTCCGTGAAAGAGTTATATACAAACGGAACTCTTTCCATTTGAGCTTTTTTCATTTCTGACAGCGACTTCAAAATTTTGGTCGCTACTTCCTAATTCCTATTACTAGAGACGTGGGCCCCACTTTGCCTCACTTCCTAAAAAGCAAAAGGGACACCGACCCCTTTCCTCCCCCTCCAAAATCAACAGCGGACCCACATTGTAATTATTTCTCATACTTGTTTCATTTTTTATTTATAATAAGTTTTATTTTCATAGTAATTTGTGATTATTATGTCATTGTTACGTCATATGTAACATCACATATTATTATTAGAGATCTTTGTATTACATCCAAAGTCCGTCTATCTAAAAAAGATGATAATAATGTTCATTTATCTATGTTTTGAACATTACTATCATCTTTAGATTATAGTTTGCCTAGGCATCATAGATTAATTTTATTATCAAATAATATGTTTTACAAAACTATTGTTGAGATATGTGTGAATATAATTTTGAATCAGAGATCATGATTTGAATATAAGTGAAAAATTATTATTTTTAATTTATAGAATCAAATCATAATTAACAAACTCTAATCTAAGCACACTCTAAATTTATGTTTAGACTATAATATTTTGAATGAATAATTATTGGATTAAATACATTTTAATCCCTATAAATATTTAAAATAACCATTTTAGTCTCTATTGTAAAGTGTTGATTTTTGGTATTTTATTTTATAAAATATATCACAATTGAATTCAATTATAGAGTCTGACAATTAGTGTTAATGATGATTAAATTTTTAGCAGTAAAAATACAAAATGTGAATAACAGATTACAAAATATTATAGATTATAACCACCACAAAAATTACAAATGTCATATATCGATTACCTTTGTTCACGACGACAAGGATGTCAAAGTTTGTGTCGTCCTGATTTTTGTAATAATTAAAAATCATCACATTTTATAATCTATAGTTTACATTTTTTAATATTTCTTTATCGCCAAAAATTAAATTATTGTTAACTTAATTTACTGAGTCAACAATAGGATTAAATTGTTACATATTTTATAAAAATAGAGACTAAAATTTAATAATTTAAAATAAAGGGAATAAAAATATATTTTTTAGTATTTATAAGGACTAAAATTATGTTTAACATGTAATTATCTTATTGAAAGTCTTTTTAATAAATTGTCAAAAAAAGTTACTACTTAGTTTCTCTAAGAGATAAATTAGTTTATTTACTTGAGAGAATGTGGAGGTTAGCTATTCAACATAGCCAATGAAACGAATCACAACATTTACAATAATTATACAAGCATCATATGTTCCATGATCTCTTTTCTTGCAACTTATTTCATTTATTTATTATAATTAAAAACGTTTTGTGGGTGAGATTAGTTTAGAGAAGATAATACATAACCATGCTTATAGCTGAATTTGGTCTCTTAGCATTTGGAAAAGACACTAATTTTATATCATCGTTTTTTAAAATCAAGTTAGAATATTTTCAGGCTGAGTTAAATTTTGATTATGCTTAAAATCCTTCTCTTGAAGAGTTTGAAGAGTGTGCCTCCCACCCAGTCTAGTAAATTTCGGAAACTTAATTCTCTTAAATATTTAGATAAAGTTGAAATCAAAACCAACTCCACTTGGTCGCCGTGGAAATTATGAAATTATATATACCAGTAATCAAATTCTTGAGTCATATTGTTTAATTAGTAGAAAAATAAGATACCAAATGGCCTTCTCAGCCTGAGAATAAATCGTAGTTTTGTGTACGGTAATGTCAGGTCAATAAAAAAAAAAAAATCAAATTAACCATGACATGGAACACGTTTCTTTAATTAATTTATAGGCTAAAAAGTTACATCTACGTTTTGTTGATTGCCATGTTTTCTATTTAGCCCATCCCTTCTCCCCTATTTGATGAAATAACATATGGGAAATTTGATCCTGCACGTGATCTTACATAACAGAAATGATTACCACCAAAAACAAAAAAAGAAAAGAAAAGAAATGATTAGCACCATTAATAAGTGGGTAATATTAAAATATATAAAGCTAATAAAAATATAGGATATTGACTAGTTGATAAAATTGAATAGCAATAACAAAAATAGTCTTAAATATAAGATTTGTTAATGATTTTTCATTGACAGATAATTTATAAATTTTCAGTGAGATCGATTTGTGAGTTTTGAAATGAGTACTAATCTTCTCAAAGTAAACTCAATTTACTATATATATATATATATATATATTTATATTTTATCCTTCCTCCATGAAAAAAACAACAAATTCTGGGATGGGGATGTCTCTATAGCATAACACTGTTCATTATTACCTTAGATGTTGAATTCTAGTGTAAAGTGATCATCGCAGTGTTTACCATTATTTCCTCCTCCGGGACACTTATGAAGGTAAGAAACTAGTTGCTTGGTGCGTACACATCTTAATTGCCAAGTAACACAATGTCAAATTGTCTATGCTCCCCACTTCAACATAGAAAAGAAGATTCAGTATTCAGTCTGCTATTGTTTATCTTAAACACTAACCCTAATTAATAATAAAATCAATCAGTATTTCTTCGTGTCACGGACTTTTATTTTGACTTGTTACAACAATACGTTTGTCACGGACACTCAAGGACTCTTGTTGACTTAAAAAGTGTTGCACTATCAAATCGCTTTTTATAGTTAACCCTACTTATACCGTCCTATTAATTAATTAACAATAGTGCATACACAAAAACTTGTTTTTTGAATCAAATTTGACTTATCTATATATATATATATATATATATATATATATATATATGGATTCTGTACTTTTATATACCAACACAACACATTCATGAATTGAGGTATATGTATCCGCTTTATATACTCTTTTTTCCCTGAAAAAAGAAAAGATAATGAAAACAATGTAAAGTGACGCTTCATCTGTATGGTGCATGTTCAAATATATTTTTTAATGAACAATATATATAATGTTTTTAAAATAAAAAAGTTCATAAATTAATAACTCGGTTCTATAATAAAAAATATACATGTGTCGAAATCACTTTTAAGATAAAACTATTTAAACATAAATCATTAAAGTTTAAACCCACCTTTAATCAAAATCAATAAAATATAAATTAAATTATAATTTTAGTCTTCTATAAATCTTAATTCATAATTTTAGTACTCCTATTTTTAAAACTTAAGATATTTGATCTTTCTATTTTTCAAAATCAATAATTTTAATTTTTTTTAGACAATTGATATGATACTTATGTGATAAAATTAAATGAAATAAAAAATAAAAAGTATTTTTAGTAGAAATTGAACCTATAACTTTTAATGCAACAATAATAAAACCATAAACTACTGCGTCACTTACTTTTTTTTATTTGACATACAAAATAATTTTTTTTATGCATCAATATGTCATGAGTAATTAATTTTTCTTTCTAGTTATAAAGTTTATAAAATAAACCAACTTATTTAATATATCTGAATCTTTTTTGTTTCACATATTTCTATTTTGAAAAATTTTACGTATTTTGATTTTAATTACAACAATTTAGTTTGATATGAAAAATGTTATTTTTTATTCTAATTATATAAAAAATTGACATAAAATTATAAAAAAATATTTGAATTTCATAAATTAAAATGGAAATTATTTACATAAATTATTTTATATAATTGACTTCAATATATAACTTATTTTTGACTCTAATTATATAGATCAATATAACTGAATTAGTTAATATGTAAATTTTTTGTGTAATTTATAAAAAAAGTAAGTGACGCAGTAGT
>PYAF01005630.1:1329643-1342935 GCA_007407185.1 Glycine tomentella
GTATAATCCATATTTCATACCACATACACCATTGCAGTTTCTCAAATTAACCATAATAATGTTGAAAAGCTGTTACATGCTGCTGCCTATGCCAATTTTCACAAATTTTTAAAAAATGGACTGGTACGGATTGAGTAATCCGTGGTTAGGAAACGGATTAGACAATCCGTAAGTAGGAGCGGGGAGGGGTACGGATTATGGAATCCGTGAAACTGTTTCGGATTTGGTAATCCGTAAGAATGTTACGGATTAAGCAATCCGTATGACTCATATTGCTTAATCCGTAACATTCTTACGGATTGCCAAATCCGAAACAGCTTCACGGATTCTATAATCTGTACCCCTCCCCGCTCCTACTTACGGATTGTCTAATCCGTTTCCTAACCACGGATTACTTAATCCGTACCCCCTGCGACAGAAACACTCACCGTTGCAAACCAAACACCGTCGCCGCCGCCGCAATGACCCACACCAGCAACACCACCAACCACCGTGCACAACCCTTGCAACACCAGCAACCACCACGCACACCAGCAGCCACACCACCTCAGCAGCCGAATGCAAAGCGAGTCGGAAAATTTCCAAATGAGACAAGGCGCAAAAGCTGAACTTTAGGGATTCAAAATTTAAACCTAAACGAGAGGGCTATTTTCGGTATTGCACTATTACAATATAGTGCATGTGGAAAATTATATAGTGTATGTAGAATTTCCCTATTGTTTTTCATGATTATTTTGAACTTGGCCCAACGCAGGTCCATTCAGACCTAGCTGGCCCTTTCTGATCATAAACAGACAGCCCAACCAAATAATCCTAAGATATAGCAACTGATACAGGGTAAGGGATCCTAACAATTGGAAAGTCGACTTAGCACAAGGAAGAAATTCCCCTCACTTTGACTTATTCTATCAATTCTATATTAGAAAGAGTTTAAAAAGCAATAGAACCCACATACTAGGTACAACTCACTGAATTAGTTTAGTTTAGTTGATTGAGGAGGGTTTATGATTTATTGTAATTTTTTTAGTATATGTTATCAATGCCTACACAGATACAAAAAATTACTAGATACAATTTCTATCCTAGTCACCTTACACCTTTATCCCAAATTGACTTGAGTATTCGAGTCCTTGCACCTTCACTTTTAACTAGGTTTGTAGTAATCTAAGGACCAGTTTGAAGGCTTGTGAGAACCACGTGTTGCCTAGCTAGCTCAAGCTTGATGGAACATTGAAGCTATCTACAAGAACAATTAGTTTTAATTTCATTCTTAATTTATTTAAAGCAACCTAAATCAATTTCTTGCAATATTGCCAAGTTTAATTTGTATTCCTCAATTTGTCAAACAAAGTGAGCATGGACGAAATGAAGAAAAGCTACTTCCGTTGTGAATATAATATAATGCTTCAAAATAAAGAGTTTCCCAAATAAACTGAAGGATTTAATTTCGTTCCTTTGACTTAGTTAGCACTTGTGATCCTCCAAGAACCGCCATTATGGTGGAGACTCGAAGAAATAGTTCCAATTAACACCACAACCATCACTTAATCATAAAGAATATTAAGACAACTAGACAAGTAAAATTAATCCCCACAAAGAGAAGCACAGTAACAAAAGCAAAGGAGTATGGAAGAAGTCTACATACTACACAATTCAGCTTTTAAATATTCTATTTTGTATTCATTTTAAACTCTTGCTAGCTGTTGAGCCTTCCAAAACTCGAAGTTTTGTTAGCACATAGAGAACTACTTCACTGCACATTAATTAGTAATCAGCCAAGGCAAAGACAAATTTCAAGAGGTTGAGGTTGATGACTTTACAACTCTTTTGTTTGCCAATATTTTGATGTCATTGTCATTGCATTATTAAACCTTTGTGCTGCTGTCCTCTCTCCTAGGTTAGCATTTGTGGAAAAGTAATTATTATTACTATGATAGAGAAATACTAGAATTTAGTAATCAGAGGGTTTATAAAACAAAAATAGAGAAAAAATTGTGCTAGAAAGGACTAAAACTCAAAGAACCAACAAAACTGCATGGTTGAGACACAACACATGTATAGGAAGCCCCGAGTTGACTTCTAGTAAGAGTCCATTCACTTTGTCTGCAATGTTTGTCTTTTGGTGTTGGAGCTGTACACTCCACCTTAATTTTCTTTCATCAAAACCTCTGAAGAGAAACAACATACACAAAAATGGATTTTTTGTACACCCTGTTGAGTTTGATAGCCTTTTCTTTTCTGGGTATCTTCCTAGTCTTTTGTTTCATCTTGTTGAGCACGATCCTGGGAAAATCAATAGGGGACCCTGATTATGCTCCAGTAAAAGGCACGGTGTTTAACCAGCTGTTATACTTCAACACACTCCATGACTACCAAACTCAAGTGGCCAAAACTAATCCAACTTTTCGGTTACTGGCTCCTGATCAAAGCGAGTTGTACACCGCAGACCCACGAAATGTTGAACACATACTGAAAACCAACTTTGATAAGTACTCAAAAGGCAAGTATAACCAGGATATTGTGACTGATATTTTTGGTGAGGGGATTTTTGCTGTTGATGGTGACAAGTGGAGGCAGCAAAGGAAGCTTGCAAGTTTTGAATTCTCCATAAGGTTTCTTAGAGATTTCAGTTGTTCTGTTTTTAGAAGGAATGCTGCCAAGTTGGTCAGGGTTATCTCAGAATTTCTCCATCAGGGTCAGGTTTTTGATATGCAAGTGAGTGGTTATGTTTTCCTAGAAAATAGTATATGATTGTGGAAGGAAGGATTGCAATTTTTGTTTTGAGGAGGCTTTAATTTGGTTCCGTTTGGATAAACTTTTTTCACGTAAATTGAATTAAGTTTCTCCCGTCAGCTAAAATCAACTTATGGATTTTAGTTTCTCCAATACAACCCATTCACGTGTCTCCTTCAGCTTAGTCTTATTAACTATTGTTTAGATTATGGTTTTCTTTGAATGATCATCAATGATCAATTTTAAGCTAGTATTTCATAGCTTAGTCTTTCATCAAAAAGAAAAGTGGACCAAAGAAATATATATGTTAAACTATGCTAACATTATATCGGTTAGAATTACGAGTTATGTGAACAAATTTTCTTTTCAGTTACTATCGTATAATCTTTCAGTTGAAAACAATGAAGTAGATGTGAATTTTTTATTTTTATTTTTCTAGGACATACTAATGAGATGCACTTTGGACTCCATATTCAAAGTTGGGTATGGAAACAGAATTGAATTGCTTGGATGGATCGAGCAAAGAGGGAAGTGAATTCATGAAGGCCTTTGATGAGTCAAATGCTTTGATTTATTGGCGATATGTTGATCCTTTCTGGAGGCTCAAGAGGTTTCTTAACATTGGTTGTGAAGTTACCCTTAAGAGAAACGTGAAAATGATAGATGATTTTGTCCATGGAGTAATTAAGACCAGAAAGGCACAATTGGCATCAGTTACTTCTGTTCCCCCCTCAATATCTTTCCGTTTCATTTTGAATAAATAGCATATGTAAATAAAAATTGAGTGGTGTTTAGCATATTAATGATAGAGTTTAATTTTCAATCACATTGTTAGTATAAATTTATTTACTTTTTCAATTAATCAGAACAAAAATCACCTTATATATAATTTTTAAAGTAGTTATTATCATATGATAATTTGTGATTGAATAACAATTCAAAATATTTGTACAATGTGAATGCATTTTAACTAAAATCAATGATATAAATCTTTGATTGGAATCAGGTTAAGGTTAAGGTTAAGGGTGAGTTTGTTTAAACTATAAAAAAATAACTTTAAAATAAGTTTTTTTAGGAAACATATAATGTTTATTTCTTAAAATAAGCATAAAACTGTTTTTTTAGAAGAAATAGTGTAGACAAATACACTGAAAACTAAAAAAAATAGTTATTTTAATAAAATAAACATTTATTTCAACAAATAAATTTAAACAAATTAGCCCTAAGATGAAATGCAATATTGTGGTAATTTTCAAAAGTCATGATACCCTTGCATTTGAATCATCTGGTTTTCGAAATTTATCTTTTCTACTGCTTTAGAACTTCTTACAATTAAGGATGAGTGATGTCATTCAAATGATTGCTTTGATTTTCAGAATGTCAAAGAGGACATACTATCGAGGTTTTTGATTGAGAGCAAGAAGGACCAAAAAACTATGACTGATCAGTACTTGAGGAATATAATTCTGAACTTTATGATAGCTGGCAAAGACACAAGTGCAAACACTCTTTCATGGTTCTTCTACATGCTCTGCAAGAACCCTCTTATAGAGGAAAAGATTGTGCAAGAAGTGAGAGATGTCACTTGTAGTTGTAGTCACGAAAGTGGACCAAACATAGAAGAATTTGTGGCCAAAATAACAGATGACACCCTAGATGAAATGCATTATCTTCATGCAGCATTGACAGAGACCTTGAGACTTTACCCTGCTGTCCCGGCGGTACCTTCTATAGAATTTTCTCAAAAGCATATTGAATTATCTCTTCCTTGGTCTACAGAAATTTTTATTAGAGTACCATTATCACGTGTTACATAATCATCCAAATTAATTGTGCTTTTGATAGTTGCATAATCTGATTTGATTCTTGCTTTGGGCGATTGAGCCAACTCAATCATCCCAGTTTGGTTACTTATTGATTTATTTTTGTGTGTATTTACATTTGTAGTTAACAGTTGCAGATCAGAGATAGCTTGGAATTGATAGAGATAAAATCATTTATGTGTCTTTCCATGATATGTTAAGTTTTAGTTCTTGACATGGTATCAAGAGATTCTATGACTAAATACTCTAGAGTTTGATTCTGACTGCCCTTATTCTTATAATAAAAGTTGAAATTTAACACAAGATAAAGTTGGCCTTACATGTTCATGTCAGTTTCAAGCCCAAAGAGCTCTTGCTCCAGAGAACATGTTAGAGATAAAACCATTCATGTGTCTTCTTCGCCTAATAGATTAGGTGCATGTTTGGGTTATAGTTGACAAACTTAATTTTAGAGTAGTTTTCCTTCTGCAAAAGGAACCTTGATCTTGCTTTTATGGAAACTTTGTTTCACGCAAAATATAAGTGTGAGAACGTACTTTTGAGTTTTGAGGATAACAAAACATGTCACAAAAATAAGTTTACTCCTCACCCCAAAGGCCCAAACGAGAATCCAAACATGCTCTAAGTTTTTGAAATAGTTGGTTTGTGACAAATATCAGCATATACTATTCAGCTGTAAAGCAAAATGCTTTAAAATTTTACATGGCTTTCACTTCATGTGACTTTAATTGTATAAATTTGCTATGTTAGGATGCAATTACTTGTTATGTGGATTCTGATTATATTATCTTTGGTATGATTTAAATTCAAGGATGGGAGGACTGCAGAGGCACATGATATTCTTCCTAATGGCCACAAACTGAAAAAGGGGGATGGAGTGTACTACTTGGCCTATGGTATGGGTCGAATGTGTTCCATTTGGGGTGAAGATGCTGAGGAATTTCGTCCTGAAAGATGGCTCAACAATGGAATTTTCCAACCCGAATCGCCATTCAAATTCGTAGCTTTCCATGTTTGTAACTTCATAATCTCCTCTAAATTAACTTGCTTACTTCATCCCTCATATAAGACACGATCAATTTACACCACTATAAGATAAACTAACACTTAAACTATCAATTATTTTATATAGAACATGATTTTTACCCATCTTATGGTTGAATTATAAATATTATTGTTTCAATCAAGTTGTTAAAATTGAATAATTATAACTTTATATAATCAAATGGTTCTTATTTTTTTTTTATATATTTTGAAAGTATATATGAATTACACTAATTTTGTTGCACATCAATATAGTTCTAAACAATTTAAGATTAACAAAAAAAATTAATAAGTAAAAGATTTCATTAGTGATAACAGTGTTTGGTTGAGATGTGTCCAGCTCAAAACTCTCCCCAATAAGATTTTATAAAATATAATCTGTATGGTTCGAACTTTTGATACAAGACTAAAATTTTAAGATGAAATTATCTTATATAAATTTATTATATAGTGTAACAATTGATGTAATTTAATGTGTCATTGCAGGCTGGACCTCGTATCTGCTTAGGGAAGGACTTTGCATACAGGCAGATGAAAATAGTAGCAATGGCTCTTGTGCGTTTCTTCAGGTTTAAATTGGCAAATGGAACACAAAATGTGACTTACAAGGTCATGTTTACGCTTCACATGGAAAAGGGTCTTCCTCTATGTGCAATTCCAAGGTAATGAATAGGGTGACATATGAACCAAAGCAACTCATTTAGAATAGTATCTCTAATGTCGTTTCAGGGCAAAAAAATTAAAATATAGCTTTTTTTTTTAATAAAAAAATACAAATTTACTGCTGTTTGAAACTTATTTATGCATGTATGACAACTAGTCACTGAAAATGTGTAGGATTTTGTTACTCCAATATGGATGTTTATCTGACTGTCCATATATTGTTTGTACTCTGTATCATGTAGTTCAATTACTACATGCTTCAGTCCTACTTCCAAAGGCTCAAGTTCAATTCTATAAATATCTGTATCACTTTCTTACTCTAGATTGAACTTGCTAATTGTTATTGTTCTGTTCATATGGAAGTTTGAAATTATTCTTTATATAACTGTCAAATTTGCTGTGCACAATGCATTATGACTGACATTTCTTTGCTGTGATCATCGTACTGATTCATTTAGGTAACAGATTCGAAAAGTAGTAATGTTGCCCAATCTATTCCTGCCAAAAAGAAAAGGGACCACGGAGAAAAAGAACAAGGAAAAAATGGCAGCAATGATGCTGATAACTATTCCATGTTTTCTTCAAGAACTTTGGCTTCAGAAAAGGACATAGAAGAGTTAGGCATGTTGATGGAGCAGGTAGAGGAACTTCAGAGGAAATTGTTGGAGAAAGACGAACTTTTAAAGTCAAAAGAAAACACAAGAGACCAGATGAATGTTTTCAATGCAAAACTTGATGAACTGAAACACCAGGCTTCAGAAAAGGAATCTTAATTTACTGAAGTATACTCAACAACAGCTCTCCGATGCTAAAGGTACTGATTTGCTTTTTTTTTTTTTTTTAATTAATAATTTGGCCCAGGGACTTTCTAAACCATTTAGAATGTGAGCAGAGTTCATCTCTTAGAGTTAATGGTACCTATTCACTTAATACATACACTTCATATATCTCTGGAACATGATAGGCATGATTTTCGAGTTTTGATGGTTGTGGAAAGTTGGATTCTATTTTAGTGTATTTTAGTAGGCGTATGCTTAGAGAATGTTGGAAGGCTTCACAATTGCAATGAGTTTAAATTTTGACAGCTTTCGGTTTTTGATTTTACTTAACATTAGTGTTTTTCTTAGAAGTTTGGTATGGTTAAAAAGTTGATGTGTTTTGCCCTACTGAAATTGTTACTATAGGTTGATTTGGATTTTATGAAAGCTTAATCTGAATGCACTGAAATTAAAATGTTGTGTTCATATCTTATACTGCTTTCTCCAATCTTAGGTTCTGATAGATAACATTGGATTGGGCTATGGTTTGTTTAGAAGACAATTTTGTTTTACATTATTTTTAGTTTGAATATTGAAAATTTGATAATTTAATATTAATTATGGGTTGAGATATCATGAAATAGAAGACAATGTTGTTCTACATTATTTTTAGTTTGAAGACTTTTGTTGTTTACATAGCAAAAGTTTAACGAAAGGATTGATTAAATAATAGTTAAAATTTAAGCTGAATGACTCCAAATTTTCATTTAAGCAGTTCTATTAGGTAAATTAAAATAAAATGATTCTTATTTTTTTAAAACAAAAACTGTACCAAAAAGACTGTTTCTTATTTTAGTATGCAGCACAAGAATAAATCACATTTCTTTGAGATTATTTACGTAATCATATGAATATTGAACGTGAGAATTTTAAGATTGTTTAAATTTGGCACTCAAAATTTGATAACCTGTAAAAAAAATAAACATATATGTTATTAATTTTGATTTTTTGTTATGAATTTAGATATAGGAATTTTAAATAGGGAGATAGATAAAGTAAATGCAGAACTTGCGGCATTATAGCAGAAGTGATTCGGGAGAATTGGATAATAAAGTCAATAATTTAAAAAAGAAATAAGAATGAAGAAAGAAAGGCACTTGCGGCATTATAAATAATAGAAGGAAGTAAGTTTAATATGCGGAAGCAAGAAGCACTTGTAGAATTAAGTTGTTTCATATGTAAAAATGAATTCCTGGATTTTGATTGTTGTCTTTGTCCAGCTTTGGTGGGTTTGGATGTTTACGTTACGATTTGGTGAATGCAGAGAGAGTGCATGTGTGCATCCCAAGTGAGAGAGAGACACATATAAAGTTGAAGCATCATCTCATTGATCCTTCAAATAGGCTTTTGTCTTGGAATATTAATGCTACTTCCAATTCCAACTGTTGCCACTGGCCTGGAGTCCTCTGCAACAACCCTTACAGGCCACGTTGTACAGCTTCACCTCAACACTTCAATTGATGCTTTCATTGATGACTTCAATGGATTCGATTTGAAAGCTTATGAGAGATTCCAGTTTGGTGGAGAGATAAGTCCTTGTTTGGCTGATTTGAAGCATTTGAATTACTTGGACTTTAATTTAGCGGCAATGAATTACTTGGAGAAGGTATGGCATTTCCTTCTTTGCTTGGGATAATGATTTCCTTGGCTCACCTCGACCTCTCTGATACTGGATTCACGGGGAACATTCCATCTCAGCAATCAAAGTATCAAACTAGTGAAGGTCTTGATGCATATGTCCTTAAATTCTTGGCATTTGAATTAGTTGTTAACTATTTGGTATATATTAATCCATTTTTAAATATTAAATTTCTGATTTCTAAATTTCTTACATACATATTATTTATTATTATAATTATATATAGTTGCAATATGAATTAATAAATTAATCAGGCTACTATATATTGATGCATTTTAAATATTAAATTTCTGATTTTTATTTTTTTTAAAAAAATATTCTAAAACGGTTTTTACGAAAAAATGGTCTTAGAATCATTAACTTTTTTTTTTATTTAAAAGACATTCTAAGACGATTTTTCTAAGAACTGTCTTGAAAGGATTTTTTTCAATTTTTTTTTATTTTAAAAGAATCCTTTCTAAGACGGTTAGAATCGTCTTAGAATGACCATATTCTAAGACGGTTTTAATAAGAACCGTCTTAGAAAGTGAGGTTACAAAGACGATTTTGTAATCGTCGTTGAAAGTGATTACTTTTGATGACGCTTGATACAAATACGGTCGTACAACCATCTTTGTATGAGGATGTAGAACCATCGTTGAAAGACGCTTTTGTAGTAGTGAATGAAATTTAACTACCATGTGCTTGGACAATTTTAAATTTTATTTTTATAATACTAGATTGAAGGATTGCAACTGTGAAACAGTGTTCTGTCTATAGTAAAGGAGAAAAACGGGTAGAAATTGAGTTGTGTGTGTAGCACAAAAGCAGGCATGATTTACACTCCTTTTGTCATAACGTTGTTGTCGATGCTATGGAAGACGGATTTGGTCACGGTCACGCAACAAAACACGATAAATGTCCAAATTATATGACATGGAAACACCCTCGGACAACAACACTCAAGATGGGTCTTTAAAAAGATGTGAAAGGTGTTATTTCATCCCAAACCACACTTAAACATTACATTGAACTTTTTTAATCTCAAAATAAGATGAAATTATCCAACCCAACACAACCTAAGTTGCTCTTAACCTGTTAAAGAACAGATTGAATTGGGTTGAAATCTAACAAAGTTCTATTCTAGTAAGTTTGTGGGTTAGATTGGATTGATTTGTCAAAATAAAAAAAGTATAAAAAACAATAAAAAAGATGAATGACTCGTGTGTTGACCCACTAAATAAACAATTTAAATATTCAAACATAAATATAATAGTACAATAATAAAAATGTCGTCTTACTAAATTGATTTGATACAAATACTTTCTAGAATCTAACATCATATTATATTTTATTCTAAAAAATATTTTTTTAATAGTGTGTCCATTCATATAAAAGTGTTTTGCTCAAATGCATGCATGAATTAAAAAATATATTGTTAATTAAACACTCAAGTAAAAGTGTCTCATAAATGTCATAGAAGTGTTAGAAAAGTAGTGTTAATGTGAAAAACAACATATTTGACACCGTGACACATCAAATGGGAGAGGTGTCCATACCCAAAATGTGATAGGTCCTTGACCATATAAAAAGTTTTAAACTATCAACTAAGAACATGCTAATTATCTAATTATGCATTCAAAATTACTCTAGTTGATGATGAGTACACTCTAACGGTTCAGGACTAAGGCATTCGCCAATGATACCATGAAGAGATTTTCCTCCTGTAATATTGGGAACCGAATATGCAATAGTAGAAACAAATAATAAATGTGAGTCGAATATTAATGTCCTTTAGACTAATGTAGAACAATAAAATAAACTTTGAATGAACTAGTGATAGATGATCTTCAATTCGTTTTGTGGAGGTTATCTACAGCTAAAATAACTTTTTTCTTTTTACTTAAAAGTTATATTAAGTAAAATAAACTTTTATGCTCATTTAAACTTGATATCATCAAGAAGGAAGGAGTGAAGGAAATTCCAATTAACTCATCCTATGTATTTTTTAGGTCAACCTTAATAACAGTAAGACTATTCTTAACCCTTGTCCTTTGAATTAATGGAGCACTTACCGTGCCGGAATCACATTCGTGGCAAAATCAACTATTTGAGGTGTAAAACATTTTTTTTAATAACCTTTTTAATAATACAGAGTTTATTAAGTTGTATTTGTTTTTTGAATATGGAAAAAATATTTGAAAAATTTTGTATTTTTTTATGTAAGACTCATAATTTTTACACTCTATTTTAATTCAAAAATAATTTTTACACTCATAATTTTGTATTCAATGATAACATGTATCTATTTTAAGAACATGATATTTTTAACTTAGTATATGAAAAATTAAACCTAAAAAAAAAGATTTTCACATTTCCTATAAAATTTTTATTTGTGAGAAACTGATGATCAGGAAAATAAAAAAAAAGATTATTTTAATTATTTACCCATTATTTATTAATTGGTTGATAGATGGTGTGAGCCTAAGTTTAAGTATAAAGTTGGCGATGGCAGGCATTCCCCTAATGATCATAATCATCACAACACTACACACTTTCTTTCTTTCTTTCTTTCACTCTCATTTCACATCCATCAACCAAACCATGGCCACGCCTGCCGCCGTCGCAATTTTCATCCAAGTCACCAGAGCACCATCTTCCATCGCCATGCAGTTGTTAGAGGTTCACTTCACTTTTTCTATTCTTTCTTCTTTCTTTTCCTCCTTCGTTACCTTCCTAGTTACGCTACATGCAAAACAAATAAAAGATTATCTTGTCTGCAGAAAGAAAGAAAGAATAAAGAAAGAAAGAAAGAAAAAATTGTGTATCCTCATCAAGAAAATAAGCATTAACGGCATCAGTTAAATTTCCCTTTGATTTTCTTGTACTACATACTCACTTTAATTTTTTGTTGTTTCGTGCATTTTTTTTATAATATTTTTCTGACTTTTTGTTTAACTTGTCTGCAGAAACACGGAGGAAATCTGACTGATGCTGTTAATGCTTATTTTCTCGAAGAGGATACGCACAAGTATGGGAATGTGGTTCATAGAGCTTCTTTTATTTTCTTTAATGATACTATTTTTACTAAACATGCTCTAAGAAGCCGAGTTTAATTAATTTTATTATTTACTCAGTTTGTATGATTCTTGTTCTGACTAGATTATGGAGGCAAGAGCAGCAAAATCTTGCAGCTTCTGCCTCACAACATGATAACCCTGGTGCAAGTAATCAAGACCCTTTATTTCAGTCCAGTGCCTCGCATGTTCTTGATGCTGAAAAAGAGGAAGAAATCGTTGAAGCAGCGATGATGCAGGACTCAAAGACCGACACGGCAGGAGCTTCCTCATCACAGCAAATGGATGTTCTCGAAGTATAATACTCATAGCATGAAGCTTTCCACATTGTTGTTACTTGTATTTCTATATCTATATGCTTTCTAAAATTTATCCCTGCTTTGATAAAACATTGTTTCAGGATTCATCTGATCATGAGCTTCCTCAAAGTCATTCTCAACAACAAGATGATTATCATTTGGCCCGTGAACTTTTTATGTCCTTAAAGGTTTTTGAATATTCCTTTTATTTGTACAATTTCAATGTCTGTCCACTTCTACGTCACAATTGTTAACTGACACTTGGTTGCTGAAACAACAATAGGTTTAGACTTTAGATTCTTTCCTGTAATGGATGTGTGATTAAGGTTTATGACATGATACATCATTTGTCATAATTTTATGACATGAAACAACAATATGCATGCGTTAGCGTGCATGGGGGTAGTTATTCTTTGTTTGGTTTTCTTGTATTCATAAATGGCGCTTATTCTTACATATATCATTATTATAAACTATATAAATACAAATCCATTATTACACTGTGCTAGAGGCAAGTCCTCTGTGTATGATGTTTAACGTTTACACTATTAAGGGAACATATGTTTGAGGTTTTGTTTCATTGTGTTTACTTATGAATATGTTGAAGTAACTCAATTTGATCATATGATGTTCCTAACTTGATTTAGAAAATATATATATATATATATATATATATATATGTCAGAAAGAAAGATATATGGGCTTTTCAATCTTATTTTATTAAGTTATTGACCATTCAATCTTATCTCACAATGTAGTCGGGTGGTATTTCTTCTGAAGAGCTTAATGAAGCATTGTTAGTTGAAATTGTACTTTTTGGTGAGATTTCCAATCACAGTTCACAAAATTTTTCATCCTTGCCTAATCTGAAACATCATCCAGAACAAAATGTGGATCCCAAGACGCAATGTCTGTCCACTTCTCTGTCACAATTATTAAATGACTCTCGCTTGCTGAAACAACAGGAGGTTTGGATTCTTGCATGTGATGGCTGTGTGATCAAGGTTTATGACATGATACATCATTTGCCATAATTTTGTGCAGCATGCTGAATATCTAGAGCCACTACGAGCTGATAAACAAAAGGAATTGAATTCTCTCAATAAAGCTGAAAGCCATTCCTCAAAGGAAGAAGAGTCATGCAAAAAAATGCTTGAAGAAAAGGTAACACATTTTGCTCAGTTTGGGACTTGTTGACTTTGTTCCTGCTGTTAGTT
>PYAF01005630.1:1361457-1383643 GCA_007407185.1 Glycine tomentella
TAAACTCTCTAATATTATTTGGAATGGAATGCATACATGAACACCAAAATATGTTTCTATTTATACTAATTTAAAGATATGATTTTAACCAATTTTTGAATGCAATCCTAAATATATTCTATCATATTATCCAATGCAATCTTAAAGATATTTTATTATATTATGCAATGCAATCTTAAAAATATTCTATCATTTTTTTTTAATGCAATATTAAAAAATATCATATCTTATTTTTGAATGCAATCTTAAACATTTACAATATCATATCTTTTTTTATTGTCAAATTATTTTTTTAATTTTTAATATATATATATATATATAAATAATAAAATTTATATTATTATTACGGGTTCAAGGATCGGGTCATCGATCAACGGATTTGTAAATCTAAACCCGTGACCCAACCCGTACATGAACGGTTTTGATCGGTTCGGTTTGATTTTGACCCAAATGTATAAATGACCCAACCCAAACTGTTCGGATCGGTTCGGGTTCACGGGTGACCCGTACCCGCAAACACCCCTAAAGATAATTGTCCCCATACTACATCAATTGTATCCGATGGAAATTTATTACATACTTAAACCCAAGAATAAAGAAAACTATGTGCCATCATTAAATAAGATGTGGAACCCCATAAAATTTTGCAATTTCCATTTAATTTCAACTAACAAGAGGGAGTGTGTTCATGAGTATGTCAGAGAGTGTGTTCAAATGGCATAGTAAAAATACATAAAGGTTCAATCCTGAAATCAAGTGGATAGGGAAAGAGGCGGCACTCACAAGTCTATAGGTTCCAGGCTTCTGTGCTCCACAAATGTCTATGAAATCAAAAAGAAGCTAACAAGGTAACAAAATGACAATTCGTTAGCCAAGTATGCCAATTTTCACAGTAAGGTAAAATACACATGTTACACCTCAAAATGTTTTCACGTCTATTTCATCATAGGTATGCATTCATGAAGTAAATAAGGGAAATATAGAAAAGACTTGCTTGATTTTTTTTATTTTTAAAATGACTTAAAATGAAGTGAGAAATTATTTTCCTCTAGGTTATTGTGAGAGAAATTGATAATTCAAAAATAAACTTTGAAAAAAGTATGCTAATTTAAATGCAGAACTTACAAAGAATTTGATCTCATCTAGTAAGACAATAATATAATGTATTTCATGTAATATAAAAAACAGATATTCGAGCACTTACTTGACTGACAGAATTTCATTGTGCAAAACCTCAAATTTAAACAGAAAACTAGAGAAAAGTTAGAACAAAATGCTAGAAAGAGGGTAAAAGTAAAAAAGTGAAAGAAAATAGTGAATTTGGGATATTTATAGGCATGCAGAGTCACGCCTGGGGAAGCGCAACTGATACTGAGTGGCGCCTGGGTGGGGCACGACTGGTCACGCCAGGTGGGGGCGCAACTCAGCCCCAGTCGCGCCTGAAGGGGGCGTGTTTGGTTGCGTTTTCGTGAGGTGCAATTGATGGTTATACTTGCGTAAATAAGTTTCAAATAACAGTAAATCTGTATTTTTTTAAAGTTATATTTTATTTTTTTTGCCGTCGTTTCAGTTTCATTTTGGTATATATTTCTAAAATCTTATTTGTAATGTGACTCTTCCGTACGTGTTGCTATGTGAAGAATAGATTATCTTCTGGTTTGTTTATAAATGTATACATGTCCATATTCCAAAAGCCTTTTTTTTTTTTTAATGTTTATATGAAACTTCAGACTTGTCAATCGATATGATGAATTTATTGTGCTTGACTTGTTGCTTGGGTTTGTCAAATTTTAATAGAAGTTATTGTTGAGGGCGCGGTAAGGAAGAATACTCAACCCTGGTTGAGATAAAATGTGAAGAGGAGATGATGGAATTAAATTGTGTTAGGCGCGTAGAGCGTTCACGAGTATGTTTTATCCTTAAACACAAATTGATTATTCAAATAATTAAGATTAGATTTTTATTTTTTAGTGTGTTTGAATTGAATTTATTGATAGTAAAAAAGGAGGATATCAAAAAGGTTAGGCACCAAAATCAAAATAGTTCTATTTTTTAAGTATCAAAAATTTATTTAAATCTAGAATAAAATGAAAATTTAATTATCTCCGTTATTAAATCATAAGAATTTTTCATTATCCTCTTTTTCTTTCTTTTTCTCGGCATGATATACCTTGAACCCTAAATTTCTCGAATAACACTTGAAATATTATGATAATTAGGGTGTTCGTGGTTCGATTTTTTATTAAAAAGTCATTTGAATTAAACATAAAAATTATATGGGGTTAAGTTTAGTTTGATTTTAATATAATATTGAATCCAAACCAAATCAAACCAATCTTTTATATTTTGTTTTATATTGATTTTTTCCATTTTCAATATTTTTAATTTTTTTTTATCTTTTTAAGTTTCTTAAAAACATTTTAATTTAAGCAACACAAAAGTTGATGCTATCACTACCAAACATTCAGAACCTTATTTGGACCTTGGAGTCCATCAGTACCTAATAGGTTCATACATTTAAAAATTTAATGTGTTTTGATTTCATGTATATAAATCATATGAAATAAAATTAGGAACTAATGTTCTAGTCAACACACTAAAGTATAGTTACGCTCAAATTACACTTAGAATGAATTATAATTCAATCTTATATATTTATGTTGTGCAGGTAGAAAATTTAAATGCATTACACTTAGAATGCATTATAATTCAATCCTATATATGCAAATAATAAATATAAATAAATATTTGCGGTTTGGTTTGGTTTCACAAATGTCAACCGCAATCTGAACCAAATCAATTGGGTTATTCAAGAACCAATCCAAACAAATCCAAAAAATATAAGTTGGATGTGATTTTTTATTGTTATTTTTGAATCGACTTGGATATAAATACCCCTACTAATAGTGGCTCTCCCTATTAGAGGCCGTAAGTTGTAATAAAATCTTGTGGTCTAGTAGTTGCAAGCATCTTATTTTATATTATCACAAATCACGTTATTAAATATTTAATAGACCCATCATCACTTAACTTATGACAAAATATAAAACAAAACTTTTCAAATATCAGAAGACAAATGTAAAGTAAAAATATATTTGAGAGTAAGCAAATATGAAATTCATGTATTTATTAGAAATAAAATGTATTTTAGTCTAATTATTATATATAAAATAATTACTGATTTTATAATAATTAATATAAAATTTATAAAAATATACTCTAATATCTTTTGCTGAAGTTGTATTTAATTTGTGCTTATCTCTGTTCCATTCTATCCATCACCCTTTACATACATCACGCTTCTGCATGTTCGAAATTAGGTTTTGGAAGAACATATCCTATATACGTTTCTTTGCCATTTAACGTGAGTCGTCCGGAATCAACCTCCAAACATGCACGTCTATCTCTCTTTGGTAGTGTTCATACATTTATCTTCTCACACGTAATGTTTGTCCTTGTTAATAATATTATTAAAAAAGAAGGAATATTCCCATTCTCCCACAGATTGGTCTGGATATATAACTTATTACTCCATGAATTTTCAAATAAAATTTCAGCGATTTGTTTTTACCCATATTAAAACAAATTTACCCCACTGATGTGTACTTTTGGAAAGGAAATTCCAAGTTGAGAACTTGAGATAAGTCATGTGAGAAATAGGAGAACACTAAGAGAAACACACTTTTTTAGGCATAAATGTAAAAGTAACATAAGTGTTGCTTTTGGAAAAACGTCCGTTACATAAACAGAAAGTTCTATCAAATACACACCAAATAGTTGGATTTTCTGTTTATGACTTACTTTTTAAAATTAAAATAAGATCTTATTATTTTTTTAGTCTTCAAATTTTTTAAATTTATGTTTATAGTGCCTAAATTCTTTTTACATATGTTTTTAGTTCTTATTTTTTCTTAGAAGATAAAAAGTAAGGATAAAAAAGATCAGAATTAAAAGTATAGATGGAAAAAATTACGATACATTGACAACTAAAGAAAGTTTAGAGATTAAAATCAGAATAAAAAATTAGAACTAAAAGATATTCAATCTTTAAAGTAATAATTAAAATTTAAAGTGTGCAAGTTGTATATTATAAACACTACTAAGGTTCTTATTTTCTTCAACAAGTTTTTTTTAAGTTAAAAGTTATGTTTTGCAAACAATTATTTTGAAAGATAAAAGTCCAGTTTGCAAAACATTATTACGAGTTGGGAATTGAAAGCTTGTACGCTAGTTAATTGTGTGTTTGGTGGATATTATCCAATAAGTGTAAAATTATATATATATATATATATTGGATAAATTATATTTTTTGGTCTCCAAATATTTTGGTCTTTGAACTTTTCCATATTGATTTTGATTCTTAAATTTTGTGATGATTGATCAACATTCTCAAACATCTTTTTCATCTAATGTTTTCTTCTTTTCAGTTAATTTTGATTGTTAAATAATAACGTGAATTTTTTTAATTTTATTTTATTATATATTATAGTGATTAAAAACTGTCAGAAATTACTTGGATAACTTGTTTGAAACGTTCTAAACAAATTCTAACCGCTAAAAGTCATTAGAAACTGATATATCTCAAATCCAAATAAAATTGAGCGGGATGAAATTCAAAATTGGCCGAGGGTTTTTGTTCAATGTTATAACTGGAATAACATATAGAAAATTCATATAGTTTCATGAACGAATCAAAGAAAATTGAGAAATTTATTTTTCTCGCGGAACCTTCAAATTCTGAAAACTTTTGAATTGAATTGCTCTCACATGGATAATTGTTTTTCAAAATTGATAGAGGCGTTTAATAGATCTATTAATTTCGAGCAAAACCCATACTTAAACTTGGTTTTTTTGTTAAAAAAAAAAAAGAGATTATTTGAAAAAAAAACTCGATGGTTGTTCCAAACACGATTTCAACCTTCCCAAATTTCTCCTTCAATGTTCAAAGATCTTCAAAATTGATTGGGGGGAGAGGGTGATAAGGACATTGAAGGACCGACATAAGGACTAGGGAGACCTATGAACAAAGCCAGAGCCACAGGAGACCCTACAACAAATGGTAGCAACAATTTTTGAAGTTGTACTTGCGGTGAAGGACATTAAACCAAAATTATTTTAGTGCATGATTATTACTGAAGACTCATGGACTGAAGGGTGTTGTTGCTGACTTTTTCTTTTTTTAGAATTAAATAAAGTTGTATTTATTTTATTTTATTTATTTATTTTAGTGGTTGATAGTCTTGGTGTCTTTTCATGCATGTGCACCACTAGGAATTAAAATGCATTTAGAATAATCAAAGTCTGGTTGTCTTCATAAGTGCAATTAATGGTGCATTTAAAATAATTAAAGGCCGACTATCTATATGTACACAAAATTACAATGGAATGGTCAGACCAGAATTTTTAGAAAATTCTTGTGTATTGTGAGAGTAGTCTCTATGTTCCAGGATGAACCAATTCGAACTTATCAGGGACTATCCATCACCCTGATGGCGTCTTCCTTTGGCTTATCTTCCATTGTTGGAAGTGACGCCTTCCACCTGTCATCAAACGATTTGTAACCAAAATCATATCATTTGGTATTAGAGCTTCGACTCTTGATACAGGTTCTATCTATATTTTTTGTTCGTTTATCTTTTTGTTTTTCGTTTTTTGTTTTTCATTGTTGTTTTGTCTTTGTTTAAGTCATCTCTTTGTTCGATTTGTTTCTGTTTGTTTTGTCTATTCATTTTTTTCGGGTTTCGTTCCTGCGTTCTTTTGTCTCTTGTCTCGATATTTCTTTGATCTGGGTATATTATGAAAAAAAAAACACGCTTGTGTTTTAATGTTCTAGTTCAAAAAACACAAATAAGAATTAAAGAAAAAAAACACAAGTACACTACATTTGTTTTAACTCAAGAGCTGTTGGATTGTTCTTGATGCATCCAATCTGATTATGGCAAAAAACTCAAGAGGATACTAGAGTGGTAAAAGGCAAGAGTGCAAGACATCTATTTTAAAAGCCATAATGAGTGTAGAAACACAAGTACAACCATCTGATCAAGTGTAAACATGTTAATTCCTTGGCAAGTTTACCAATTCATTTAAAACGGTAAGTTCGAGTGTTGAGTCCACATAGACTTTGACTATACTCGGAATTTATATATTTCTAATTTTAAGTGGTTAATTGACCAAATTTGATATTTGTCTAGTAATGATGCGAAAAATGTAAAATTCAACATAAATAAAGATTATTAAGTATAGCACATTAAAGAGACAGAACACAAACAATTGGGGTGATAATTGTCGATGTGTTGGGTGCTCGGCCTACCGAACTACTCTTGAAGCACTGTTAGAGATTTTTCACCATTTAACGTTATTCCAATTATTACCTTCATCCACTAACCTACCCTAAGCATGATCCCTCATGTTAAAAAGCCTAAATGACCTAATGTTACTCCTAATCCCTTGAGAGCTACATCAAACAATTTCCTTTAAGAATAAAGATGCATAATTAAGGCTAAATAATATCATTCTATCCCTAGACATGGATTACTTAGATGCTCTTTTCAAGTTCTTAGGGTGCAAACATTTCCCAATGAGTAAACCCTATAACATACACTTGCATGACTGATCAAACCATAAACAAAATCATAAACTCAGAAAAGAAGAAATAATATTGAAATAACATTAAATGGATAGTAAGAATCATTACATCAATAGTGTTTGGTTGTCAAGCTCCCAACAATGGGTGATTTAGCATCTCATTGTCATGAGAAGCTCACAAATACAAAAAGGAAGCAAGAGGAATGGAAGAAAATGGAGGAAAAGGTCTCCATGTTTGTGTATTTCCTATCTTCTCTCGTGCCTAGCCCTATTTCTATCTGAATATCCTCTTTTGCACAATGTTCTCCCTCTTTTTATCTTCAAAACGCTACACAGTCATGTTTTTCGACAATGATTGTGCGCTAAGCCTACATGTGAGCGCTGAGTGCATATGCAAAGTCTAGCTGACTTAAGTGACCACGCGCTAAGCCACCAGATGTGCACATGCACATTACAGCTGGCCTTCAGATTAGCTCCTTGCGCTGAGCGGTTGCTGTCCCGCTGAGCGCGTTGCTCCAGTTCTTCAACATTTTCCAAACCTCCTATTGTGTTACTTTCTACAAAAAAAATAGAACCAAAACATTGTAAATTTACTAACTTTAGCATCCACTGGACAAAAACTCAGAAGAAGCTAAATTCCTAACTTTTAACTCAAAAGAAGCGTTAAAAGAGAGGAAAATAGATAATTGCTATGTGATTTAAATATACAAATTATGTATGCATAGAATTATTAAAACACATGAGTGGAGTGGTGAGGATCATTTCTGTTAACCTTGATAATTTCTATTTTCTTTTTGAAATATGGTAGGAGCAGGTGGTGATGACCCTCTTTATTTGGATGGAGCTCAGAGGTTGTTACTTGAGGCTATGACTGAACAGATGCAAAAGATGATGAGATATAATAATGAGGAGCTCTAAGGCAGGATTAGAGGAATAGAAAATCAATTGAATTGTGAAACTGAAGGTCCTAATGCCGACAGGAGGTGGCAGGCCAGGAGAGGGAGAGGATGATGAAGAAGGAGGACCGAGACATAATAGAGTTGAAAGAGTCAAACTAATTATTCCCCCACTTAAAGGTAGGAGTGATCCAGGCACTTATCTGGAGCGGGAACTAAAGATTGAACATGTGTTTTCTTGCCATGACTATACTGAGAAGCAGAAGGTCAAACTATCTGGTGGAATAAATATTAGAGGGAAGGCTGAGAGATGAGAAACCATATACTTGGGCTGAAATGAGGAGAGTTATGAGAAGGAGATGTGTCCCAACCAGCTACAACAGGACTATATGCTAAAACTCCAGAAGTTGTCCCAAGGCAATATGAGTGTTGAAGAGTACTATAAGGGGATGGAAATGGCACTGATTAGAGCCAACATAGATGAAGATAATGAGGCAACAATGGATTGTTTTCTGAGTTGATTGAACCATGATATTAGAGATGTTGTGGAGCTACAAGAGTATGTGGAGTTAGAAGATCTGTTGCACAAGGCGGTGTAGATTGAACAACAGCTCAAGAGGAAAGGAGCTGCGAGGAGGAATTCTTCCAGTTCTCACAATATGAATTGAAGAGGGATGGGGGATCTTCAACAAGTCCAACAGTGACTTCTCCACATAGGAAATCACCAATGAAGCCTAATACATCAACTTCAACCACTGGAACCAGAGATATCAAATGTTTCAAATGCTTGGGTAAAGGACACATTGCATCTGAATGTTCAACCATAAGGATAATGCTCGTGAAGGAAGATGGGGAAATCACTAGTGAATCCTTAGCCAGTGAAGAAGAACAGGAGGAAGAGATAGAAAAGGAAGCATTAGAGGGTGATTTACTAATGTCAAGAGTAGGGGTGTTCATCAACCGATCCAAACCAATGCAAACCGCGGTGACCGAACCGAAAAATCGATAACCGAAATAACTGAAAATCGAAAAATCGAAAACCGAAAAAAATCAAAAATTTTCACCGGATTGGATCGGTCTTCGGATTGACTAGTGGAAACCGATCCAATCCAAACCGATCCAATTATAAACAATACCTTACCCTTTACTTACTTGGGCCTATTCCCCATCATAGCCCAAAAACCAAAAATCCAATACATTACTCCTTATTTTGTTCAATGAACATGTTTGTCCAATGAAAATTAGAAAATGGTATTTATTTTTGTCCAATGAATGTGTTTGTTTCAGCTAGATACTCCTTATTTTGATAAAAATAAGTCTTATAAGTTTTATTTTTAGACTTTTTAAAAAACCGAAAACTGATCCAATCCAAACCGAAAAAAATTGGATTGGATTGGATCGGATTTGAAAAAAAATTCAAACCGAATGGATGATTAAATGACCAAACCGAAGGGATTGGATCGGATGATTTTTTGTTTAAAAACCGATCCAATCTAGACCGCGAACACCCCTAGTCAAGAGGTTGCTTGAAGCTAGATGCAGCCCTTAGAGCAGACCCAAAGAGAAAACATTTTCCACACCAAGTGTTCAATCAATGGAAAGTTGTGCTCTTTGGTAATTGATGGTGAAAGCTACACTAATGTGATCAGTTCCAGATTGGTGTCCAAATTAAACTTGGAGACTAAGCCACATCCTAGGCCATATCAACTTCAATGACTTAGTGAAGATGGAGAGATGATGGTGAGCCAGCAGGTTGAGGTGTGCCTCTCAATTGGAAGATACAATGATAGGATGTTGTATGATGTGGTTCCAATGAAGGAAAGGCATATCCTCTTAGGAAGACCATGTTAGTATACAAACAAAATTTCTTTCAAGCACAATGAGCAGAAAATTGTTCTCAAATCCTTATCTCATAAAGAGGTGTGTGAGGGCCAAATAAAATTGAGAGGAAAAAGAGTGCAAGAAAAATGAGAGAAGAGTGAAACACAAAAAAAAAGTGGAAAAAAGAAGAGTGATACACTTGTGGGAAGGAGTGAAACACCTGAGAGAAAAATGAATTGTTTAGCAAAAAAGAGCGAGGTGAGAAGGATGTTGCATGCTGAGAAAACACTTTACTT
This sequence comes from Glycine tomentella, assembly GCA_007407185.1. Classification (NCBI taxonomy): domain Eukaryota; kingdom Viridiplantae; phylum Streptophyta; class Magnoliopsida; order Fabales; family Fabaceae; genus Glycine; species Glycine tomentella. Next base: position 1,371,056 of record PYAF01005630.1, read on the forward strand.
GTACTACAAAAAAATATTTTTGTTGCTTATATCCCAAATAAAATAGTTATCCCTACTAGTGTTGAATTTCTTTTGCAGGAATATAAGGATGTGTTTCCAAAGGAGGTTTCAAATGGATTGCCACCTTTAAGGGGAATTGAGCATCACATTGATCTCATTCCTAGAGCTTCATTGCCTAATCGGCTTGCATATAAAAGTAATCCCTAGGAGACCAAAAAGGCAAGTTGAAGAATTGATGAGCAAAGGATGGGTGCAAGAGAGCATGAGCCCATGTGTTGTTCCGGTGATTTTGGTACCTAAAAAGGATGGAACTTGGAGGATGTGCACTGACTATAGGGCTATCAATAACATCACGGTCAAGTACATACACCCTATCCCTAAGTTTTAAAAAATGAGGCATTTGATACCTCGCAAAAGGTTGATGATGCTTGCCATGTAATTGACTTATTCTTCAAGGAAATGGTGAGACTCCATGGATTGCCCAGGCAGCATAGTAAGTGATAGGGATACCAAGTTCCTAAGTCATTTTTGGATAACATTGTGAGGTAAGCTTGGGACTAAATTACTTTTTTCTACTACTTGTCACCCACAAACTGATGGGCAAATTGAGGTAGTGAATAGTTAGCTTGCCACACATATATTGCAGCTCAATATAATTTACTTAGAAAACATCTATATCTATCTACCTATATCTATATAGATAGATAGATATAGATATTCGATTAGCATATATTAGCATATATTACAATATATTGGATATTCAAAAAAAAATTAAGTAACTAAGAGCCATAATTCGAATTCTGTATGGTATTTACGTTTACGGCGTGTGACTTTAGGCACTTTGCTTAGGACTATTATAAAGAAAATCTTAAGTTATAGGAAGAATGTCTGCTTCATATAGAATTTACATATAATAGGGTTGTCCATATCACAACTAATTGTTCACCATTTGAAATTGTGTATGGATTTATTCCTTTGACACCACTTGATTTGTTGCCTAAACCTAACATTTATGTTTTTAAGCATAAGGATGCATAGGCTAAAGATGATTATATAAGGAAGCTGCATGAGCGTGTGAAAGCTCAAATTGAGAAGAAAATTGAGAGTTATTCTAAGCAAGCTAACAAGGGAAGAAATAAAGTTGTTTTTGAACTTGGTGATTAGGTTTGGGTACACATGAGGAAAGAGAGGTTCCTTGAACAAAGGAAGTCCATGCTCCAACCTAGAGGAGATTAGCCTTTCCAAGTCCAGGAGAAGATCAATGACAATGCTTACAAAATTGATTTACCAAGTAAGTATGTTGTAAGTACTACTTTGATGTGGCTGACCTCACTCCTTTTGATGTAGGAGATGACTTCAAAGATTTGAGGACAAATGCTTCCCAAGAAAAAGGGAATGATGAGGACATTGAAGGATCGACGTAAGGACTAGGGGGACCTATGACCAGATCCAGAGCCAGAAAGGCAGATGAGACCCTATAATAAGTTGTAGCAACAATTCTTGAAGTTGCACTGCAGTGAAGGACATTTAACCAAAATTATTTCAGTGCATGATTATTACTAAATACCCATGAGTTGGAAGGTATTGTTACTGACTTTCTTTATTTTAGAATTAAATAAATTTGTATTTCTTTTATTTTATTTTATTTTATGATTTATTTTAGTGGCTGATAGCCTTGGTGTCTTTTCATGTGTGCCATTATTAATTAAAGTGCACTTAGAATAATTAAAGGTTGATTGACTATATGTAAACAAAATTATAATGGAATGAAGAGACTGAATTTTTTAGAAAAATACTTATGTATTATGAGAGTATTCTCTAGGTTCCAAACTGAACCTATTCGGACTTATCATGGACTATCTATCACCCTTGTGGCATCTTCCTTTGGCTTATCTTCCGTTGTTGGAAGTGGCACCTTCCACCTGTTATCAAATGATTTGTAACCAAAATCGTATCAGAAGGGTGCGTTTCCTATGAGTAGACAATCAAAACGCTTGCTCATATGCCTGATTTTGTTGCTTGAGCTGCAAGAATGAAACAAATCTAGCAAAGAAGACGAGAGTTCTAGATTTGGCAAAGAAGACAAATGTTTTAATTCAAACCCTAAGAGGCATCACCAACAACTACGATCTCATCTGCACAAGGACGCGAGATAGGATTTATCGAACACTTATAAATTAATAAGCTATATCTTAAAAACTTTTAGCTACTAACTATTTTTTCAACTAAATTTTTTCGCATATAGCCAAAATAAAATAAAAGAACAAATATAAAAAAATGACTATGAATTTATTTTGGTAAAGACCAAAAGGTATCCTAGTTTGTTAGGTTAATCTTACTCAAACCAGATAAGATCCCTATAATACTCAAACTTGAGCCCCACTGATTAATCTAAAATAATCTTGTGTTAGTTGATTCACAAGCTCAGTAGTAATTATGAATAACTAAAATATTCTCTTAATTTTTAGGAAAAATATGTTTTTAGTCTTTATACTTTCATGAAATCTTATTTTTAGTTCTATCGTATTTTCAAATTATCCTATTTAGTTCTTGTACTTTGCAAAATCCTTATTTTTAGTCCCTCCTCGCAGATGATGTTGACATCATTTTCTCTATTACAAATATATTACATTGTCCATTAACTATGCGAATTCATGGAAGCATCGTTCAAGAAACAAACAAATAACAGGAATATGCAAGAACAAATCTGCAACAACGGTTGAAGAATGCCAATGGAAACACAAACAAAAATGGAATTCTTGAAAGTTACGATTCAATATGTTTGGGAGAGACATATTAATAACTTCTTTTTTAAAACAATAAAATAATTTTCCACAACATTTTAATCAATTTAAAGAATAAAAAAATGTACTCTATTTGTCAAAATGTTGGTTGTGAGAATTCTTTGAGGGAGGACTAAAAATAAGTTTTCTGTAAAATATAAGAACTAAATTGAATGATATAAAACTGCAAAGACTAAATAAGATTTCATGAAAGTATAGGATTAAAAACATATATTAATAAGAATTTTCTATTATCATTATTGAGGGCGAGCCCTAGCAAGGTAAAATTGTGTCTTGGTGACTTGTTGGTCATGGGTTTAAATCCGGAAACAGCCTTTTTGCATATGCAAGGGTAAAGCTGCGTATAATATCTTTCTCCCTTACCTGCACGCATAGCTTGGAATCTCCGAACAATGAGATACATAATTTTTTTAAAAGTTTTTTATTATAAAAATATTTAAATTATAACTTAATGGTAAGTTGATCCTTGAACATTACAATTTAATAACAAATAGATCTATGAAACATGTGTATAAATTTAGATTAATGTTCCACACTTTCAAGGATTGTTTCAGTATTTTTTGCTTTTTGAAAATTGTCATCAACTTAGAGACTGATGGAAGGACTAACATGTCAAACTGGAAAAAAAAATTTAAGGACTATTTTAATTTTAAAAACATTGAAGGAACCAAATATCACCATCTATATCTTTTAAGAAAAAAAATAATAGTTTATAAAGAGTGATAATATTTTAACATCTATTTATTTTAAATATTCCATTAATAGTTTTCATTTTTCTTTATGTCATATTATATCACTTATCATATTTATAACTTTTTTCTCTTTTTTAATTATTGGGTGTCAAATAGCGTTTGGGTATTAAATTTTTTTTTTATTTTACAAAATCAAATTAGTATGTTTCTTAATAAAACATAATAAATATACATAAACAGTCATATATTATCTGACATATTAGAAAAAAATATATATAATTTGATAGAAAGAAAGAAAAATAAATATATCAACTAAAAGATTAGAATTTGTCAATTTGTAGATGTCTATCTAGAAAATAGGGCAAAATTAAATAATAATATAATTTAAATAAATAATTCGAAAAAGGGGGTAGTTGGAAAACTATTTCGAAAAATGGGGCTGTTGAACACGCCCAATTTAGGCATGTTTACCTAAAAAATATCTTCTGTCGCTAATTCGGTCGCTAAATGTTTGCGACCTCAAATTCTCTCTCTAACTCGGTCGCTAAGTGTTTGTGACCACGAATTCCATCGCAAAATGTGTTAGCGACTGACAAAAATGTATTGACTGGGAAATATTTTTTAAAACCAAAAATGAAAAAGGAATCAAACACACCTTAGTCTTTAACATGTGTTGATGCAGGTGGAAGGAACTCGAATCATTCAAACATGTGATCTTGGTCTTAAAAAAAAAAGTCTTGTAATAGGCCTTCTTTTAATAAACAAATAAAATAAGAATATTGTTTAATATTAAAATTAACTATAAAAAGAAACCGTGATTTAATCAATTTTCAAACATAACAATGTACTTATACTTATTTACATACTTTAAAAGCTTGAATATATATATATATATATATATATATATATATATATAATAGTACTTAACAATACATGGGATGTTTTCATACCTATAAGTACGTGACACTCCCTATAATTGACCTAATAGTGAACAATTTGAATAATTTACCTAATATCTTATGCAGTGTTTTAAAATTCGGACCGACCCGGTCGGTCCGACCGTGAACCGGGGACTCGACCGGGTCAGGTGTAACCTTGGATCGGCTGTGCTTTCAGCCCGGATCCACTCGGACGACCCGATCGGGTTATAGTCGACCCATGCGACCCGTCAACCTGGACCAGATTGCTATTCTCACTAGAATGATCCTCTCTATTATGCCCCAATCTTATCTATTGCAGTCGCTAACACGTTTTGTGACGAAATTTGTGGTCACAAACACTTAGCGACCAAATTAGAAACGAAATTTGTGGTCGCAAACATTTAGCGACCGAATTAACGACGAAAGTTTTTTTTTTCAGGCATGTTTAAACACGCCTAAATTGAGCATGTTCAATAGCCCAATTTGGGTGTGTTCAGAAGCCCCATTTTTCGAAATAGTTCCCAACTACCCCTTTTCTCAAGTATTTATTTAAATTGTATTATTTATTTAATTTTGCCAGAAAATGGTATTATGGTTTAACCAGCACGTGACGGGCCCTCTATGCCTATCTTCTCTATCTGCTTCATTAAATCCTATTCCTATTTCCTTCTACTATAAAACGTCGCATTGGCAGGGCAGCTTCCCTAGCTCAGCAAAGACTAACCCATGCCACCATCCATGGCTTTCCTTTCACATCCTTATTTCTTTGCAGCTTTATCTGCATCTTTGACTCTTTTGATGGTCCAAATTCTGTTCAGAAAACGGAACAAAAGGCATAATAGAAAGAAGTACCACCCTGTTGCTGGCACCATCTTCAATCAGATGATGAACTTCAACAGGCTGCACCATTATATGACTGATCTTGCTGCCAAACACAGGACTTACAGGCTGCTCAACCCTTTCAGATATGAGGTTTATACCGCTGAGCCAACTAATGTTGAGTATATACTCAAAACCAATTTTGAGAATTATGGAAAGGTAGGTACTTTAATCATAGCTAGATGAATTGTTTGGTAAGTTGACTTTCATTTATTTTTTTTGGGATGAATAGATTATTATGCACATGAATAATTCTAAATTTTCCTACGAAATCTTTGTACTGATCTTCTTATTGATGGGTATGTTTAAATAAATTTCTCAATGAATAATTGTAGGTGCAGAAAAAAAAGCGTAAAATAAAATTAAACTTTTATCATAAGTTAAAATTAGTTTATGTATAAAATACTTTATAGAAGTTCTCTTATTTAACCTAAAGCTGATTTTTAACTTATAAACAAGTTTAATTTATTTTGCTTTTATATTTTTTTTGTCTATAAGCTAACTTTACAAAAACTATTGAATAATTTTTTTTATTTAATATTTTCTTCATGAAGTATTAGAAAGATTACTATATAGATTTTTAAGAAGATATTACATTCCTATTTTGTAGGTGTGTGTATGATATGGATGCAAAAGTTTAGGGGTTTGTTTCATTTGTGAGAGTAGTTTAAATGAAAGTCGTGGGTTGCCACCTGCCACCTACCTCCTTAATGGGTTGGGTTCAAGGAATTGAAGAGCTTCTAGAATTTCTGATGTTGTCAAATCTGTTGTGCTGATGGGTTACTGTTTTCCTGATGCCATATTAAAAAAATTAGAGCAACCAACTAGAACTATTGAAGGTTTTTCTGATTTATCTTGTACTGTTCTACTTCGGTGATAACCATGGTATAAAAAAAAGTACTTATCGAGAAAAAACTAAGGTAAAAAATATAGCAGAAACTTGCCTTAGAGCAACTTCAGTGTTAGTTGTTTAATAAGTTGCCTATGTTAAGATATTGTTGCTTAGATTTATTTTTACTATTGGAGGAGATCTACATGTCATGTTGAGTTGTTTAAAATTAAGTTCTGGTTGTTTCTATAAGCAACGATAACTTATGATTAAAAAAGTATTTTCTTGGCATTTAAGGATTGCTTAAAACTGTATCATTGGAGCAAAATGTGTATGAGTTGCTAACTATGATGTGATATTGTGATGGTCAATCAACATGTGATAAAGAATTCAAAATGGGTTGCTTAAATTGTATCTATTAAAGATGCTCTTAGGTGGTATGGGCATGTGTGGAGATGACATTTAGAAGCCTTGATAAGGAGAGAGTAGGTTGAGGCAGAGGCAGATTGAGAAAACTGTAGGCTAAATCATTAAGGGAAACCGAGAAAAACAACAGTCAAAACCATTAAACTGAGAAAAGAAATGCATTTGAAGTTTTATACTTATGCTAGGATTCTGATAACAATTTGCTAACTTTGTGAAAAATTACATGATATGAAACATATCTCTACCACAGTTCATGGTTATGCTTGTGGACACCTTTTTCCTGAAATGATTACAGTAGTTATATCCTTCTCAAATAATATAACATGTAATAGGAGTGGAAATCAAAGTGAACACTGTTGGTATGCTTTTTACCATTGAGTTAATGGTTATGAAGGGGAGATTCAGAGCCTCCAGCCTACTTGTTAGTGTGGAGATTACTTAAATATGATGCCCTTCAAATTTTTGCCACGGTAACTTGATCCATCTTGCTTTTGAAGGTACATTAGTTGTTGCTTTGGCTGTCAGTGTCACATAAGCCATATTTTTAATATTGTAAAATGTGAAGGATACTAAAAAAAATAGCTTAAACAGAGTTTTCTGAAAATAATAAATAATATAAAGCTGCCGGCAAGGGCACAAAATGTTATTAGGTATCTAGATAGTACTTTGTGATGGGCCTTTTGATCAATTAACATGGCATAAAGGGGTTTGTTTGATTCTTAAAAGAGTTTGGCCTACTAGCTTAAGTTTTGTTCCTTCAAATTTTTTGCAGGGCTTATACAACTACCACAATTTGAAGGATTTACTAGGTGATGGGATCTTCACTGTTGATGGCGAGAAATGGCGGGAACAAAGGAAGATATCAAGTCATGAATTCTCCACCAAGATGTTAAGGGACTTCAGCATTTCAATATTTAGAAAGAATGCAGCAAAACTTGTAAACATAGTGTCTGAAGCTGCAACTTCTAACAGTACGTTGGAAATCCAAGTGAGTTAATATATGTTCTGAAAGTTACTATACTATCACATTGCCTTCTTTAATCTACTTGGTTAGGATGTTAACTTGCTCCAATAATTATACAGGACCTTTTAATGAAATCAACATTGGATTCAATTTTCCAAGTTGCATTTGGAACTGAACTTGACAGCATGTGTGGATCAAGTCAAGAAGGGAAGATTTTTGCGGATGCTTTTGATACTTCCAGTGCACTAACCCTTTATCGTTATGTCGATGTCTTCTGGAAGATAAAGAAATTTCTGAATATTGGATCGGAGGCCAAATTAAGAAAAACTACTGAAATTTTAAATGAATTTGTTTTCAAGCTAATCAACACTAGAATTCTTCAAATGCAGATTTCAAAGGAAGATTCTGGTGTAAGTCTATTACATACAAGGTGTATTTATATAGGATGAGATATGAGTGTGACAGGAGTTCATCTTGATTGTACAATCAAAATGGATGGTCGAAATTCAACTTAAGTAAACCAATCTCGACCATTTATGTTTGATTGTTTAACCAAGATTAACTCCTCTAACCTCTCACTAGATGCGTCCCCATAATATAATGCATTTTTCACTCTGCATGTGTAGAGCAAACGAGGAGATATTCTGTCAAGGTTTCTGCAAGTGAAGGAATATGATCCAAGATACTTACGAGATATAATTCTAAACTTTGTTATTGCGGGGAAAGACACAACAGCTGCCGCACTTTCTTGGTTCATGTACATGCTGTGTAAGTATCCTGAAGTTCAAGAAAAAGCAGCAGAAGAAGTGAAAGAAGCAACTAACACAAAAACAATTAGTAGCTATAGTGAGTTTGTGTACAGTGTCACAGATGAAGCTCTTGAAAGGATGAACTATCTCCATGCAGCAATTACTGAAACTCTCAGACTTTATCCTGCAGTTCCCGTGGTAAGGTTATATTAAATTCCCAAGATTGATTTAGGGCCTCTTTGGATAAGCTTATTCAAAAGCACTTATAGGTGAAGAACATCAACATCAACAACACCTTTAACCCAAGTTAATTGGGGTCGGTGGTAGATGAACCTAATGATAAATCGAAAAGAGACAAAGAAAGAGAAAGAGAGAGGGGAAGAAAAAAGTGGAAATAAGACAAAAGAGAGAAAATAAGAAGAAAAAAAAATGAAATGTGATCTACCATGAGGCAAAATTAGTTTAAGCACAAGTTAAAAATTATCTTTTAGAAAAGCCATATGAGAAGCTTCTACAAATTAGGTTATACACTTATGGAAAAACTCGTTTAATTTTTTAATTCATATTTTCTTCTCCTAAAAGTGATTCTCGATAAGCTTATTTAAACATGTCTTTTTTTCGGTTGACATCTAAACATGTCCTTATTATTGTTGTACATTTGATGTGCCTGTAGATGAAATACATTCTAAATCTTAGACTCCTTAATTTCTTGCAGGATGCAAAGATTTGTTTTTCTGATGATACATTACCTGATGGATATAGTGTAAATAAAGGAGATATGGTATCTTACCAACCTTATGCAATGGGTCGGATGAAATTTATATGGGGTGATGATGCAGAGGATTTTAGACCAGAAAGATGGCTTGATGAGAATGGCATTTTTAAGCCAGAGAGCCCTTTCAAGTTTACAGCTTTTCAGGTTAGTAGAGTTTTGCTTAAGACATTTGACATTTATGCTTATTATAAGCATTTAAGAATATATAAGCTTTGGAGTGCAGTTTGCTATTATAGGCATTTATGTTTATTAGGGTTTTATTAACTTGGCACAAGGCACATCTTGCTAAAGAATTGAAGAAATATATAAGCATTTAACAATAATATCATGAAAATAAAAAAAGCATTGCAAATTGGTTTCATTAGGAAACTAATAGAGGCCAAGGGGGGTAAAAATACAATTATGCTTGTGGTCAAACTCATATATGTGTGTGTATTTTCTTTGAAGAAGCATTGGGGTGCTAGTAAATTAATCTTCAATGAATTTTCATTTGTCTGCAGGCTGGTCCTCGGATTTGCCTAGGAAAGGAGTTTGCTTATAGACAGATGAAGATATTTGCAGCAGTTTTGTTAGGCTGTTTCCGCTTCAAATTGAATGATGAGAAGAAAAACGTCACCTACAAAACGATGATAAATCTTCATATCGATGGAGGTCTTGAAATCAAGGCTTTTAATAGATACAGGGATTAAAAGATTTTTGGAACAATCCAAACTCTAGTGAAAAGCTCAAAGTAGTTTAACAAGAGAGAATGAAAGTGTATTTGACATTCAAAGATGAGTTGTTGACAGGTTATTGTTTTCAACTAAGTTAATAATGTAAATTATTGTATGTTATTAAAATAATTATTAAGAAGTGTTTTGATAATTACAAAGTTTCACATTGTTTAGGAGTCAAGACCATGGATCATTTATATATATTCCCTCCTCTCAATTTATTGAGACGTATTTTACAAGGACAAAATCGTGATACCCAAGCGGAAAATATCTCGGATATGGAGATTCTAATGATGACTATGGATTTGAGGTCGAAACAAGAAGAAAAATAAATTGGACAAGAAAGTCTCCAGCAAAATAGATAGTAAAGAAATACACAACTATTTTATGCATTGTTTTCTTAGCATTCATTTTTCCTAAGTATCTTGCTTTATCATATCATTTATCTTATCTCAGCTTTTTCCCACTCCCTTAACCCCAAGTACTGCCACCCTCCCCCAGTCGCGTCGTCGCACTTTGCCACCATTCTTCAGTCGCATTGCAGTGCATTCAAGATCTAGTGACATCGCATCATGCACAACCTCCTCACAATGCCACCACCCAACTACACCATCTTTGCCCCATATCTAAACCTTGAGGCTTTGCTCGCATGACCCCAATGCTGGCAGCACCACCACAATCCAACAAACCACTACGTGTGTGACGCCTTCCACTATTGTGTCATTCATGCAACCCACCACCACAGTCTACCATTTTTGAATTTGTTTGTTGAGGGGTTTATGGGTTTGGGGTGAGGTATTTTGAATCTGTGTTGTTGAGGGGTCAATGGGTTTAGGATGGTGGGTTTGGGAGGGGGGAGGAAGGGTTGGAGATTGTTTGGTTTGGTTTGGTCTTATAGGTGCAATTTGGTTTGATAGGAAGGGGAGGGGTTGCGGGGAAGGGAAGGAGGGGTTGGGGAGAGGAAGGAGCCAACAATGAAACTATGATTATTATGTTGTTGTATAATGTACAGTAGAATTGTATTTTTATTGCACATAGGGTAAAAAAATAATGAAAGTACTATTTTATTGTATACAACAAAATTATATTTCTGTTATTTTTTATTTTTTCATTGTCACTTAATAATGGAAATACGATTCCAATGTCTATATAGGGGTGAAAAAAATTACAACGAAAACATATTTATACACTTATACAACAAAATCGTGTTTTCATTGTATTTTGTTTTTTATCCCCATTTAAGCAATAAAAATATATTTCAATTATGTTTCAGTTAAAAGGATAATTTAGAGATATGATTTAAAGACACCCAGAAGGGTATTACCACTAGCAACTCCAAATGATCGCTATCATAAAAAAAGTACACCCATCTTGCTATTTACCACCTGTACTTTCCTAAGTATATTCCTATACCTCCTTTCTACCTCAATTACCTATTATACCTTTTTCTTAAATAAGTACACCCCTTTAGCTTTTTAGAAATGTATTTTTGGAATTACATATATTTATTCCGAAAATGTATCTTTCGAACTATGATTCATAGTTTCGAAGATATACTTCAGTTTTAAGTATATTTTTCAATAAAATATCACTTAAAAATTAAGATGGTTGACGAGAATTCTTTTAAAAAAAAGATGATAAATTCTTATCTTATACCCATGTTTGTTAGTCTTATTTTTCATCTTATCATTAGGGTTCTTTAAATCCTATATAAAATCTTATTTTCAACTTATCTTTATTATTCTTTAAACCCTAATTTTAAATTATCTTCATCATATATTCATTATATAATAATGCATTTCCATCATCATTATACAATATTTTTTGCATTTTCCTTCATGTGACAATGCGTTTCAAGGTACGTTCATCACTAACTTCATATATTATACACCTTAATTACAAAGAAAAGTTTTTGACGATGGTTTCTTTCCTTTAAGTGCATCCATTCATTTTCATCACATGAAATTAGTGATGAACGTGCCTTGCAACACAATTTCTCATGAAGGAAAACACAAAATATTGTATAATAATGATGAAAATATAGTATTATAAAATGAATATATAGTGAAGATAATTTAAAATTAGGGTTTTAAGAATAATAAAGATAAGATGAAAATAAGATTTTATATAGGATTTAAGGAACACTAATAATAAGATAAAAATAAGATTAATAAACATGGGTATAAGATAAGTGTTTATTATTTTTTTAATTATTTGTCAATCATCTTAATTCTTAAGTAATATTTTATTAAAAATATATACCTATTTCGAAATATATCTTGGAGCTATGAATCATAGTTCTACATATACATTTTTTTGAATAGATATATTTAACTCCAGAAATATATTTCTGAAATGCAAAATGAATGTACTTCTTTAGAAAGGGTATAATGGGTAATTTAGAGGTAGAAAGTGGTTATGGGGGTATACTTAGAGAAAAAGCGGTTGTAAACAGCAAGAGAACTTAATTGGGGGACCCGTATAGCATACAGTTAGTTGAACACCCAACCTAACAGTACGATGACCCATAAAGAATCCTTGCAAAAGACAAATGCTTAGTTAGACAATAAAGTCAAGATGCAATCATCACATGAGCTAATTAGGCTTTTGTAATTTTTTTTATAGAAATTTTATTTGTAAAATATTTTTACAATAAATTATATTATTAAGAGAAAATTAAAATAATTAAGATATAATACAGAAATACATATATATTAAACTTAGATTCTTTAAACAAACTTTTAAGCTTTAGTATTGAAGATTAATAAAATGTGACGTCAGAGAAAAAAATTTCATTAAAAGCGGTTAAGTAAAATTTTCAATATAGATTGGTAATA
>PYAF01005630.1:1387087-1400130 GCA_007407185.1 Glycine tomentella
ATTATGTTACGACTTTGAAGTCATAATTTTTTTAAAAAATTATACCGAAGTCCTCAGTTAAATTTAAAAAAAAATAGAAATTATAATAGGGATTACAATTTTTAACTCAAAAGTGGTAACACCTTTTACTACTTACCTCCCATTTGATAATTTATTTAATTTCTATCCCAAATGATAATTAAAAATAAAAATTACTCTAAAAAAGCCCACAGAAGAAACTTATCGTAAGTGGTTTGGATATGCGTGGAGAAGCCTTAGTTAAGGAGAGTAGGTTAAATCAAGGGTAGTACAATTGCTAGAGGCAGAGGAAGGTTGAGAAAGCTATATGCTACTATAGCATTAACAAAGATTTAGAGGGAGACAGAGAAAGACTATATACGAAACCATTAAAAAAACGTTTTGAGGTCAATCATTTTGTCATAGAGAAGATTTATTATGATTTTATCCATGTGGCAGTCTAGCATACCCCATCTAGTGGGGAAAGGCATTTTTGTTATTGTTGTTGCCAGGTTGGATCAACAATATGATTTATTTTGGTTAATTTAAGATCCCTTATGAGTTATTTTAGGCTGAATGGTTAATTTGGTCATGAAAGCGTATGGCGGTTTTAAGTTAGTCCCTGAATTCAAATAAAGTAAAAAATAAAAGTCCTTAACATTAGCTTCTCTTTCAATTTAGTCCTTTGTTTCTGATAGGTCCCCCTGTATGTTATTATTGAAATTTTAGTCCTTATTTACAAGGACTAAATTGCATTTTAATGATAACATGCATGAACCTATGTGAAATGAAGGACATATGTAAAAGACAGAAGCTGCTTTCAGGGACATTTTTATTTTTTGTTTATTAACATTTAGGGACTAACTTGTAACTGTCATGTACTTTCAGGGACCAAGTTGACTATTCTAGCTGTGTTTGCTTATGCATTTTTTCAGGTTCAACAGGCAATGGAAAAGCTATGTGAGAGCAAAGTTTTGTTGAACGTGCATCAGAGGAATGCCTTAAAGGCTTAACCAAACACACAGATGCCTTGGAAAAACCCAAATCAATTTATACCTGAAAGATTCTTGGACAGTGAGATTAATTTTAAAGGCCAACATTTAGAGCTAATACCCTTTGGAGCTGGAAGAAGGATTTGTCCTGGTTTGCCATTTGCTTATAGGACAGTCCACATTGTATTGGCCTCTCTTCTATACAACTATGATTGGAAACTTGCAGACGAGAAAAAGCCCCAAGACATTGATATTTCTGAGGCATTTGGGCTTACCTTACATAAGGCAAAACCCTTGCAAGTTATTCCCATCCAAGCTTGATATTGAGGAAGATCATGAAATTGACGTCCTAATCTTACATCCCTTAAAATATATCTTAGTTTGATTGGAAGAGAAGTTTGACTTAGAATATGAAAAATAAATTAGTCTATGACTATTACTTTATGTTGGGATTTTTAGTTTTGGTGGTGAATATTATATTTGAGTATGTGAAAAGTTTATGTGCTATATTTAAATAAATCACGGTATATACTCTTTTTATTTGATACACTTTGTGTATCAATTTAGGAGGCATATCTAGTGAGAATGATATGAGTATATAAAAGTAAGAGAATTAAATCTAAGTTACACAATTATGTACCCTAAACCCCTGAACATTTAAAAGAGAGATAGAGTCATAGAAAAACAAGTGTCAATATAATCAATAATTATTATAATAACAATTATCTTATTTGGTCTAAATATTTCTTAGACCATTTTGTTCTCTAACTAATTTTGAAAACTCCTCAAACATGAGTCATTTAAATCTAGTAATCATTTTTTTAATTAAAAATAAAAGATATTGTTAGTTTTTTTAGATGAAAGATATTGTTGGTTAAGGCACACAGAGTACCCAAGAAGATGATAAAATAAATAAAGGGTTAAGTTTTTAGTCTCAGCTTTTTCATATTTAAATTTTTTAGTCCTGCAATGTTTTTAATAATTTTCTGTTAGCATTTTAGTTCTTTAAATATTATTGTCTAATTTTAGTCTTTCATTTATTTTAATTGCTCAAGATTAGTCTATGTTTTATCCATTTTTAGTTTATGGTTTATTTTATATTTAAGTATAATTTTAAGTAATAAAATAAACAAGAGATTAAAAATAAAAGAATTGAAAATGTTGATGAAAAATTAATAAGAACAAAATTGTCAAAAAAAAATTTAGGAACTAACAATTAAAATCAGGACTAAATACTTAATTAATTGGTAAACAAATAAATTTTTATCATCTAAAATGTGTATACATTATACTGTGCATATGTCCATGTATTACTCATAGGGGACAACCATCCTCGAGATCCATACCATTCATTAGAATTAGAAATTGTTGCTCTATTACTCTCACACTCTCATCTCCACCATCATCCATCAATCTTGATATTTATATTAAAAAACACTTAAATACGCATCACTTAGATTAGGCAGGCGTGTGATATAGTCTTAGTCTTTTTCTAAATACTTAGTGATTGATCAAATATGAAATGGATGAAGTATTCTTGTTCTCAAAGTTTCTTAAGAACTTACTTCTACTTGAAATTTGGCTAGTAGCATCGAATTAATCAATTTCCTCATTTGGTAATTGAATGCCCAAGCCAATTTCAGAAGAGGGAAGGATCTGCAACTTAGGATAATCGATTACCAAACTCTTGGAAACAAAGAGAAACTCTCTGTGTGATTCTATAATCGATCACCACACATGATAATCGACTATCCAGTCAAAACAGAAGGAACATAAATTCTCAAACTAAAACGAATTAATTGATTAGCTTTTTGATAATCGATTAGCTAATTTCTAGAAATGTATAATAGAGGAGATTTTGACGAATATCAACATTTATACATACCCCTATGTGTTTTCTTTATAAAAGACTCTTGATACGTTCAGTTTTAGAGAGAGAAAAAAAACATTTCAAGAGAGTCTTCTAAAAGAATAGCATTGCAATTAGTCTAAAGATTGAAATTGATCAAAAAATCATTCATTCTACCATCATGAATTAATCATCTTGTGAAGAAATATTGAAGATTAAAGATCTACATATTTCAGGTGTATTTAATCATTTATCTTTTATTCTTATAGATTGTGGTTCTTGTTAGGGTTACTAGGGATGTTAGAGAACTGATAGAGTTTCAATTCTGAGTCTTTTCTTGTAGGGTTCAAGAGAAAGATTTGATTATTATTAGAGAATTGTGTATGCATAGTGTTTATACTTGTGTTCTCTATATAGTGAAAGTTCTAAGAGGATTGGATGTAGGTCCGGATTGGACTGAATCAGTATAAACTATTGTGTGATTCTCGTATTCTCTAAAATTTTTAGTCTTGTATTCATCTTGGTAGTGAAATTGATCTCAAGGGCCATTATAATATATTCTACTTTTATACATGTTTTAATCACCAAAGTTTCTATTTTCTAATATGTGTTAAGAACAAATTGGTAAAGATTTTGAAAGAATCTATTCAATCCCTTTCTAGATTCTCAACCTGATCCAATAGAATGACTCAATTTACATCTAATGGATGTTGTTACAACTTACTTTTATGAATATCTTGATGATGACATTTATATGAAACTCCCTAAAGGATTCAATTTGCTCAATAAAAATAAATGTAATTATTTATAGGTTTTAAAATACCAATAACAGATGACAAGAGGAAAATAAATTATATTCAAATATTTTGACTAAAAAGAGAAAAGAATATAATTTTATCCAAAAAATAATTATAAAAGAAAAATAGAACATTCATCTAAAATATAAAAGAATATTATTATCTTCATAATAAAGAGTATAAAAAGAGAATGAAAGATAGAAAAAAGACAAGAAAGAAAGGAGAAATTTAAATATGTTTTTAGTCTATTAAAGTCAAATCATTTTGTTTAGTACTTCAAATTTAAGTTTAAAGTTTTTGTTTTAGTCCTTAAAATCTATAAAATATTCTTTTTAATTTTTTTGCACAGCACAAGCCAAATATGAAATAAAAAATTCACAATTTAGGACAACTTTGAACTGCCAAAATTTATTTTTTTATTTTACATTTTAAAATACATTTTTAATGGTTAAAAACTGTCATAATTAAATTAGTAAAAAAATGAAAATCCATTAATCACTTTAAAAAGTTGCTTTAATTTTTAATTTTTTATTGACTTAATTATAATAATTTTAAACTATCAGAAAATTATACTTTAAAAATAATATAGAAAATTAAATTATGATAGTAAAAAAATATCAAAAATTATCTTTGATAAAAGATTTTTTTTTTTTAGTGATAAATCTCATTTTTAAGTTATAAACCACCGCAACTCCATTCAAAGCCAATTTCTTGCATATCCGATAACCAATTCCCTTGTTATCTCCTGTCACTACCGCATACCTATATATATATATATATATATATATATATATATATATATATATATGCAAGTGATTAATACATCATTAGTTATTAGAGTATATAAATTACTTAATATGTCTACGACAAACACAATTTTCTTGTGATATTTTATAGTTTTTATTTTCTGAATACAATCAAGTTTTTCAGCGTATATATAGATTTATTCATATATAACATAATGGTTTTTCTTTTCCAAAGATGATGTGAGTTTTAATTTTCTATGGATTTCAAGAGTGAGATTATGCTTTTACATGTTCAAACTCCTATCATTATGAAAGCTAATTATAATAATTAACAAAAGTCAAGCTTACTCGATCGTTACCTACTTTAGCCACACCCTAATAGAGATTGAGAAAAATACATCATTCATAATCACAGATGAAAGATTCCTTGAAAAATTAAAAGATTAATAATTCTTTTAAAAATTAAAAATAAAAAGAATTAGGTCTTATACATATGCAAAGAAAATAATATAAAAAGAAAAAATAACTCATCCTCTTTCTTTTATCATTGGTGCGAGATGAACACAAAAATCTTTACAAGAGTATCACTTTGCTTACCTTTTTGCTTCTCCCATGATGATGAAGTGCCACTCGTCTATATATTAGGAGCTTTTAGTTGTTTAGTCGCCTGCAGCGAGTGGTATGAAATGGTTTTAGTCTGATTTATATATCAGCCAGATTGTCAACCCCTACATTCTTTTATATAAAAGTTAGCGAATATGTCTAGTATGATCTCTCTTGAAATTATAATTTATAAAGCGAAACATATACGTAGAAATTGGTTAATAATATATATAAAATATATATTCCTAAACAATAATTGGAAAGTTAACTAAAAAATCACATGCAGATGTAGCTAATAACGACCCATTAAACAGAAAAATGGATTGTTTTTAGCAGTTCCGAATGTTAGTTAATTAAAGTATCTTTAGTGGTAGATCCCAAATTGAGATCTTAGATAGATTCTATAGTCTCAATTGGATTGAAGATATATCAAGATATCTTTCAATATTTTTTCTTTAGTGGTAAATCTCATTTTGAGATCTTAAGGAGAGAGAAAAATTATTATTTTTTGAATAGTGTATATATCTTAAAGATTCTTCTATAACAACTCATCTTTCATGATGAAAATATGTTCACCTCTTTTATTAAGAGATCTAGTAAAAATCAGATATTGAACTCAAAATCTTACACTACATCTCTTAGATTAGAGTGATAAGCCTCTATCTATTTTTACATGTCATGACATGGACATGTGAATCTGCGTGTGCAATTAGTATACACTCATTAATCGTTTTTTCATGAATATATCAGTATTAAATATATACTTATATATTTTAAAAAAATTAATGGCAACAAAAAGAAAAGAATGCTAATATAATCATTTTTTACTAATGGATTAATAGTTTATGATTGATTTTTTATCCATAAGAATAAAAATAGGTGCATGCTTAGAGTTTACAACAACCCACACTAATCAATTGAACTATACTCCTTTAATACAATTGATTTCCTTTAATTCATATTACTAAAATATGGGTTTCTTATTGAAAATAAGGTAAATCATGCTTGGAAGTTGATTTTACTCAGATTTGGGTATCATATCATTATGGGTCAAAATACAAAAAGAAAACTTGCATTTTTTTTTTTTGTGTTGGGAATGAACCCCCAATATACAAAGTGAAACTCGTTTCATTGTGTTTCTTGATCAATGGAATCATGTTGTCATGAAGGGTGTTTTGTCAAAAGAAAAAAACTAAAACAGGAGAGTGTACTTCGTAAAAGGCGTGTCCTATTAGTAAAACCCGTCTTGCTTCATTTTGTAGGCCTGTGTTGATCCGAATCAGCTCATTTTGCAACTCCTACCGTGACTTGCCAAAAAAATGGAATGAGAATATATTGACTAATTTTAAAAAAATTGACTAAAAGAGTCAATCCATCATGACTAGCTTAATTATGACTTGCCACATTTTGGAGGCTATGTGAGATGGATTATTAAGTAGGTTGACAAGTTATTATATGTAACTTAACTTGAATCACTAGAGTCAGCTTAATGGTGGGAATTTGGGATTATGTACGTCCTAATTTCACAACGTGGTCTAAAAAAAATGCAACTTAACTTAAAAATAGGATGTTGAACAAGGTAACCTAACATGTTCGGTCCGTTTTGTAATCTCTATCCTCCAATTCATGCGCACAAGAGTGAAATGTCTCATTTTCTCCCCCTCTCTTTCTTGATAGTGTTGTCCTAAGCTTCTTTTGAGGTGGTGTTTTTTGGTTATTTGCCTTACGGTTGAGTCTTTGAAACATTTTGGTTTAATATTTTAAACTGAAGCTTGTAACCACAATTGCAGCTACAATATCAATATTTTAGAAATTACAACCACTTCATCCATATTTACCTTCAATTGTCCAATATATTGAAAATTAATTTAAAAGTATTGATAATAGTAATTTAAATTCTTAAATCCATATTTCCCTTAAGTTTCTATCCCTAGATTTCGATGTGAAGGGAATGAGAGTATTTTTAAAGTATACTAATAAACTCATTAGATAAAATAAATGATAAAACGAGAAATTTGTACTTGATTTGAAATCGCAATTTTTTGTATGTTCTAATTCTTATTTAATGACTTGTACACGTGATTTTATAATTTTTAACTAATAATTGAAAATATATTTAAAGAAGTATCTTGTTAACAATCTTCTGTCTTCACAAGAAGACATATAAAAAATCTTACAATTTTACAAATATACATATGATTCAAATAAAAAGTATTAAATCGACCTATATATAACAAACAATAATAGTAACTTTTTTTTTACTTACAAAAGTGAAGATTAAAGAAGAATATTAAATTCGTTTGTCATCCTCTTTCAGACTCAGACTGAACCATAATGTATATTTAAGTCAATGATTCTCCCCTTAGCCATGTGGAACTTGGGTTAGTGCTATCTAAATTCTCTGTATTAAATTCAGAAGCTATCAATGAAATTTTGTGGAGTCATATATGCATGTTGTGCAAGTAAAGCATTTGTGTTCAACAGTTCGTATTCAGAAAATGAATGTAACCCTTGGTTTGGGCATCAAGTTATCACGTCACGTTACCAACATACAAGAATTGCGTCAATAGCATCAATTAGTTATGTTCTGTGCAATCAATAAGTCTTTTTCTTACACATAAAAATGGGTAATTGTCAAAGATCATGTCAAGTTGCTTCGGAGTTTCAAGTTACAGGTCAAATAACATATAAAAAGTAGCACTACCTACCCACAATAATAACATAAAATGCAGCTTATGCATGCTCTCTGATTGATAGGAGGTCCACTCCAGGTATAGTTCTTTCCTAGGAGGAGAAACTTGGTCACATGAAAGAGTAAAAAAACAGAATGGAGTGGCTAGATCATCTGCAGAATCCGAATTCGGTCAATTGCTCAAGGATTATATCAACTTCTATGGCTAAAGATTATTCCAAATGACTTGAAGGTTGAATTGAAAGGTCACATGAAGCTCTATTGTGACAATAAGTCAGCAATCAATATTTCTCATTGTCCTATACAGCATGAAAGACAAAACATATTGAAATTGATAGACACATTCTCAAGGAAAAATTGGAAGAAAGCATGGTTATGACTTCCATCCGGACAACAAGTAGCTGATATGTTTACCACAAATATAATGACAGACTCAGCAGACCTGAAAACATAATTTTTAAATAGAAAGAACAGCCTTTAAATCTTTTAAAGCAGGACATCTGTTACAGCTATAGCCATCAAGCTTATTAAGTTATGACAACCATAAAGTCATTGCTAACACGTGCAGGCTACAATGAAAATCGGGTTACAATTAATACTTTCAGAAAGGTAGATATCACCTTATTTGAATTTACATTAGTAGAAGCATAAAGCTGGAGTAGTAGACTGTTAACATATAGCACGGAGTAAAGGTTAAAAGCCAACAGAACTAAGGTTATTTACCGGCAGAACAACAGCAGTTGATGATAATGCCGAGCCTTTCCCAATGACAATAGCAGCAGGGCCAGCTTGACCACAAATATAATGAGCCACCAAGCCAACAACTACAGCAGTCACCAAAACCTGCATTTTTCCATACATGCTAAGAATTGTTGGCTTGGGCATTACTAGCATATAAATAAAGTAGCCTAAGCGAACAACAATAACAAGTATGGAAGATGGAGTTTTCCTATCACCTGAGCAGAGCCTAATCCAAAGACATATTTCTTCATTGAACTAAGCCTTTCAACAGAGAGCTATAAAAATACATTTCAGAGCTTCAGTTTATTTCTTATTACAGAGATGATCAAAGCTAAGGCAGAACAAGATCTTATAGGAAGCTCCACCTCCAGGCCAATATTGAATAACAGGAAAACAATTCCAAACTCGGCTATTGCTTTTGTCCCATGAACATGACGAATGATGGAGAGACCATAAGGCCCAATCAACCCAATCAAGATACCAGCAGCCAAGTAGCCAAGAGCAGGACTGCCTAAACATTGTTGCAGGTAGATGACTTGTCAGACAATCAATTTTATCAAGTTATGATTTAAAATAAATCCTATATCCCAAACATAATTCAGATGATGATTGGAAGTCTGTTACAAGATAAACACTTCTTTTTATTCAATTCAAGTAACCAAATTTTCTTCAAGCATTGCAACTTCATTTATTATCATAATCAAACTAATAAATGGCATTTATCATTATAATCAAACTAACAAAAGGTGTCATAGGAAAATAAATGTGAGCTAAAAAAAGAAGCAGATGTAATCTATATACCAAATTTTCCATGTAAGCACTAAGCCATATATAGAGTTTGGTGCCTAATCAAATTCAAGCTAAAGTATAACATTTAGACAAACAACTTTGTTATTCTTTTAACCAATATTAAGAAAACATGGCAACCTAGTTACCTCCAGGAATCTTTTGAAATATTGGCACAAATACAACACTTGCAAGTTGTAACCAGAGCATGTCAAAGAGGGAGGCTTCCTCCTCATCCACCTAGGATAAATACCATGCAGAGTCAGATAAAACTTAATAATTGAGCATAAGAACAAGGAAAACAAACCTCTTGATCAGGTAATGATGCAATAATATTTTTAATTCTCCTGGGAAGCTCTTGAGCTGTCTAACCAGAGGCTTTGCAGTTGAAGAAACTTCTTCAACAGTGTTTGCAATGACTTCTGGCTGCTGAAGCAGCTGGGCACTCCTCTCTGTTCTATTGGTGTAGAACACAAGCCCGAAATAAAATTCTACCACTTCTTGAAAAAAACAGAGTAAAACCTTCATATTGATCTGTGCATCTAATTGGCAATTGGCATATCGCATAGAAAGGCATAACTTTTAAGATAGGAATTTAATTTCACAAACAGTTTTTAAACAAGCCAGTGAATAGTTTCCCCTTGATATTTTCTATCATGTCACACAAAATCTAAAGTTTATCATCCTAATATTCCATATGTTTTACTCCTTACCATAATAAATATTTATGCCAGCCATATGATGTATAAGATTGTTTGTAGAAAGTTTGAAATAAAAATAACAGCAAGAAAAGGATCAAATAAAGAAAGATCATACACACCCTGCTCCAATTAACAATAACCCAACATCAACTCTGCTGCTACAGAAATTTCCAAAATTATTATTAATCCTAACTTTTCTTGAACAATTTCAAACATGGTCACTCAGATAATGGACTGTCATGTCTTCCAAACTTTGGCTGTAGTTATCAGATTGTGTTTTGGGAGATTGCATGGAAGGCAAAGGCTCATCATCGATTGAGAAATCGACCTCTCTTACTTCAACATCATCACCAGATGTTCAAGGGTGTCATACTTTTGACAAACAATGGGTCTACAATGCCATTATACATCATCACCATATTATACGCGCTTTATGAAAGTCAATGAATATGAAACAAAATCAATGCCACATACAACAGGAACATCATCCTCAGAAGAAATTTAAGGAAGATTAATCAAAATTGTGCTATATATATCCGTTCAAACACAATAATGAAACATTAACTCTGCTGCTACAGAATCTTTCACAATTATTATTAATCCTAACTTTTCTTGAACAATTTCAAACGTAGTCACTATGTAGTCAACAATTTCAAACAATGTAAATGAACAAATATCAATATAAACAATCATGCTAATTTTGATTCAGTGTTGCACTGCATGGAACCTAATGTCGCTGATTAATGTTGTGAGGGACTGAATGATGCATTCCATGTAACTGTGGCATTGCAAGATTTGGAGAAGCAACCCGATTCTGCAGATTGATGTGGTAAGGAACTAAAGGATGCATTCCATGTAAGTGCTGGAGATCAATATTTGGAGAAGCAACCAAATTCTGGTGGTCAATGTGGTGAAGGACAGCACCGTTAAGATATGAAAAAGGAACCCCATTTTGTTGGTCAATGTGGTGAGAGAGAGGGCCATTAAGATTTGGAAAAGAAACTCCATTCTGTTGGTAAATTTGGTGAGGGACAGGGCGATTATCTGGTAGGACTATATCATGAATGCTTCTTCTTTTTCCTTTATGGGCCGATGCCTGACGAAGGAAATATTTCTGGGCATGGCTAGCAACTTGAGTTGGGGTTCTTGTTTGAACGATTTTTGAAATGTTTATCCAATCTCCCTTTCCATGTTCGTGAAGCCCAAACAAAAACAACATGTGTTCTTCTTCGCTCCATCTGCCATTACGTGGCAGCAAGTGATTGTGATTGATTTGGGAGACTGGCAACTCGACCTCCGCTGACAACATGGGAGCAACCTGGTTTGCTGCGCTGTGAAGAAAGTGTGTCTGCAGGTGATCATGAGTGTTGTTCTGCGATTGAACAGTGTTGCTGGCGGTGTTCTCCAAGGATTGAACATTGTTGTGGGCGGTGTTCTCCGAAGATTGAACATTGTTGCCGGCGGTGTTCTCCCACGGAAACTTGATTGATGGGGCGGTGTCCTGGGGCAACATAGAAAACAGTAACTGTTTGAAATCACCATCAGCATTGTCGAAGACATAACAAGCATCAAACTCGTTGTTGTTTCCTCCCATCAGCCCCATCGAAGCCATAACAAGCATCAGCATCGTCGTCGAAATCACATGCAGAGTGCGTCCTCTTAAATGGTTTACAGAGGCGGCGCGACTTTTCGCGCCAAACGTACTTACACGAAGAGAGCAAATTTTTCAGAGTTTGAAAATTTAGTTCAAAATTGATGACACGAGGATGTTATCACAAATAAGGAAGAATCGAATCCATGTAGATATATTATAACTAATTTATCTGTTGCGCCTGATTCTCTCTCATCTAACTGGATTTTTTTTCATAATAATAAATGCTTTTAACCATATAAATTATATTTTAAATTTATAATAAATAATGTATATTTTGACTGTTATTTTTAACTATTAATAAATTTAAATTTTTTAAGATAATATAATCCAATTTAAAAATAAATATGAAAAAATTAAATAAAAGAGTTAAGGGTTTAAGAAATCAAGTACACGATGAACATCTTTAGTGATAGATCTTAAGTAAAGATCTTGAGTTCAAGATCTGATATTTACAAGATCTCCCAATAAAGGAAGTGCAGAGATCTCCAATATGTCCAATATGGAGAATGGGTTCTTGTACAAGATCCCTCAAGATCTACACATTGTTCAAAAAAAGAATAAATTTTCTCTCTTTTTCTCTCTCCCTAAGATCTCAAAATGAGATCAAGAATAAATTTTCTCTCTTTTTCTCTCTCCTTAATATCTCGAAATGAGATCTATCATTAAAGGAAAAAAATTAGAGAGATTTTGAGAGATCTTTAATACTATGTGATACTATAGGGTCCACTAAAAAGTGATCCCAGATCCCAAATTAAGATCTACCATTAAAGATGGTATTCTTTTTTTTTTTTTTTGCTAACAGTTAAATCAAAATAATTTTAAATTAAAATTAAGAAATATATTTGAAAATGAATAAAAACTTAAAACAAAATTCAATATGTCGAATAAGGGAATGAGTAGCGCCAAATTTAATGATCTAGTTAAAACCTGAAAGTGGAAGAAATCTATTCCTATACTTGAGGGGGTTGTTGAGCCGTAAATATTATCTAGTAAATGTGAATACTAAATAGCTTTTATCCTTTACTTATTATTAATTTATTTCTATTAAATATTTTTTATTTATTAAATTAGTATTGTGTATATTTTATGATAAAATGGTAGTTTAATTTCATGTATTCGCAGGATAATTTTTTTTTTTACTAACAACTGGTTAGCAATTATTCACAATGACTATTTGACAGTTATTATGTAAAAAAAAAAAAAAAAAACTTCCTAGATATGATTATCTGTAATTATATAACAATGTTTTTATAGTTTTGGTGTATTTTCATCAACTTCTAAAACATTTTTAAACATTTATCATTTTATGAATTTATTTTTATACAAAATTAAGTTAACTTTTAATATAAATTTGTAAAAGTATAAATTGAAAAATATCATATGAAAATGAAATAACTCAACGATGTGTCTAGTTTTTCTCATTAATAAAATATATTTATATTGAAATCAAGTAGACAATTACAAGTTAACTTAATTTTTTAATAT
>PYAF01005630.1:1400230-1439485 GCA_007407185.1 Glycine tomentella
GTTCCAACGTCTCTGGGACAACCTGCAAATGCAAGTGGCAGAGGGATAAAGAGATAAGACAGACAAGATTAACAGAGTATTTTGGCTAAATCTAAATATAGTAGTAAAGAAAAACACTTCCAAAATTATACCATAAGGCAATCATAACATTCATAATAGAAAAGGTAATAGAATATTACAGCTGTTGCTCCAGCCTTTTGTAAATTCAATCCATGATCAACATCATGAGCACGGACAAAAGTCTTCACGTTTGGGAAGTGCTTGCTCAGAGCCCAAACTGTTCTATAATTTGCTCCAGGGGAATCTAGAGTTACCGCAGCAGCACTTGCCCTTTCAGCCCCAACCTTGTGTAGGACCTTATCATGCAGTAAAAAAACAGTCAAGAAATGAACATGCACGCAGGCTCAAGTAATGAACATCTTTGGAGAAACCTAAAGGATAATCTTGACAAACATCCAAATATTTTTCCATCCTGGTCACTAAACACCCCCATTATTTAACAAGGAACCAACCAATCCGGGGATTTATCTTTATTCAAATATTGAGAAATACACAAAGAATCTAACAATTCAGAAAGACAGCAAAATCAATTTATTTTTCAGTGAAGCCTTTAATGTCTCCAAGAAAGTCAAAATTGATGCACAACCAAACAGCAGCACATCTAGATACCTCATGCATAAAGAAAGAGACACAGTAATATTCTTGTCTTTTCTTTTTTTCCCTTGGGAGGCAGAGTTTGGAATATCATTTAACAATTCTGTCCAGTAATGTTTTTTTTTTTCAACATAAATAAGATCCATTAATCGTAAAAATCACCTAATAGTTAGCAATCATTCATGGAAGGATTTTAAGATACAATAACAAGAAAAACAATATTTTCAGTTAGTATTGAGCTACCTTCTCACGTCTAGTGCAACAAAAGGAATAAGTTGCTCAGAAAGAAGTTGCGCAATGATCTGGAAATAACAAAATGGTAAACTGTTATACATAAATAACAGAATGATAAATTATTAAAACTAATTAATAAAACCAAGAAAGAAAGAACTCACCTGCCCAACTCGCCCAAATCCACAAATTATGATGTGATTTTGCAGATCATCTGTCTGTAAAAGATGTCCTCCGAAAAGTAGTCAAAAACTAATTTTACGTGTCAAATCTAATTAAAAATAACAAATGCTTAATCAATATGGTCTAACTACATTCACTGTCTGCAAACACAAGCGTAGGAAGCATTACTGTAGAATCTCCTAAGCTAAACTAGACTAAATATGAGATAAGAAATATGATTAGCTAATTGGAAAAAGTCAATCATGTGATTAAAAGAGCATAGAGAATAATAATATTCCAAATGTAAGAAATAGATGTGCTTGACAGAAAAAATAAAAGGCATGAAAGATATAATTATCAAGCTGTCCTACAGTTGTTTTTTACTGCATCAAGCTGTCCTACAAAGTAAACGCATTTATTGTTTCTCTGACTAACATATTCTGTCCAAAACACTATCAAGTCAGTGAGTGCTTGCTTGACTGACCTTGTGCCAAACTTAACTGCCTTGGTTGGCTTTGAAACTGTTCATTTATATTACCTCCACTTTCTCTGATAATAAAATGTCAAAGATTTAATGCCTATAGTTGTAACAGATGTCCTGCTTTAAAAGATTTCAAGGCTGTTCTTTCTATTTAAAACTTATGTTTTCAGGTCTGCTGAGTCTGTCATTATATTTGTGGTCAACATATCAGCTACTTGTTGTCCGGATGGAAGTCATAACCCTGCTTTCTTCCAATTTATCCTTGAGAATGTGTCTATCAATTTCAATATGTTTTGTCTTTCATGCTGTATAGGACAATGAGAAATATTGGTTGCTGACTTATTGTCCCAATAGAGCTCCATGGGACCTTTCAATCCAACCTTCAAGTCATTTGGAATAATCTTTAGCCATAGAAGTTGATATAATCCTTGAGCAATTGACCGAATTCGGATTCTGCAGATGATCTAGCCACTCCATTCTGTTTTTTTACTCTTTCACGTGACCAAGTTTCTCCTCCTAGGAAAGAACTATACCTGGAGTTGACCTCCTATCAATCAGAGAGCATGCATAAGCTGTATCTGTATAGGCTTCAAGACTCAATTTTCACTCTTTTCTAACTAGAATTCCCTTTCTAGGGTCATCACATTATCTGAACTTTTGAATCTTCAAGAGTTTATGTTTGTTTCTTGTTGTGTTTGAATCTTTATGTCACATTACCTGAACTTTAATTTATTTTCTCTTCATCGTATAAATGATTTTACTTAGTTTCTGGTTAAATTTTCTAAGAAATAGTATCAGTGTATTTTTGCTCTTTGGCAAGGTAAAATTGGTCACACATCTCAATGACGATACTTAATGTTTCTTACAATTGAAATGTGGGGGAAAACTGAAATAAAATAACCAGATGTTTAATTTAGGCCTTATCAGAGTGACAACATACTAAGAGTTTCTATCATATGAGAGTTGATGAAGCATGTTCTAGAGAAGAATACTCAATCAAATTGAATAAACCTATTTATAGACTAAAGCAATAAAGACGAATGTGATACAATCGTCATAATGAGTATTTTCTAAAGGAAGGATATAAGAATGACCTTATTTGTCAATGTTTTTTCATGAGAAAATCCAAAAATGGATTTACCATAATTGTTGTTTATGTAGATGACATAAATATCATTGGAACTCCTAAAAAACTTTCAAAAGTCATAGATTGTTTAAAGAAAGAGTTTAAGATGAAGGACCTAGGAAGGACAAAAATTTCCTTAGGATCACAAATAGAATATTTAAAAGGCAGAATTTTTGGACGTCGAGAAGCTTATATAACGAAGGTACTTAAAAGGTTCTATATGGACAAATCACATCCATTATATACTCTAACGTTGTAAGGTCTTTAGATGCGAACAATGATCCTTACAGACCTAAAGAAAAGGATGAAGAACTACTTGATCCCGAAGTACACTATCTTAGTGATATAGGAGCATTAATGTATCTAGTTAATTATACACGACACGATATATCATTTGCAATTAATTTATTAACAAGATATAATTCTTCACCTACACAAAGACATTGGAATAAAGTGAAGCACATACTTCGTTACCTTAGGGGCAATATGGACATGGGCTTGTTTCATTCAAATGTTTCAAAGTCAGATTTAATGGGTTATGTAGATATAGGTTATTTTTCAGATCCTCATAATGGTAGATCACAGACATGTTATTTATATAATGCAGTGGTACAACTATTTCATGGCAGTCTGTGAAACAAACCATAGCTTCAACATCATCTAATTATGCAGAAATTTTAGCATTACATGAGGCAAGTAGCAAATGTGTTTGGTTGAGATCCGTAATTTAACATGTGCAAGGAACCTGTGGTTTATCTTCAAGGAAAATGGTGTCAACGATCATATGTGAAGACAATGCGGCATGTATCGGCCAGTTGAAATAATGATACATTAAAGGAGATAGAACAAAGCATATTTTACCAAAATTATTCTTCATTCATGATCTCCAAAAGAATGGTGATATAAATGTTCAACAAGTTCGTTCATGTGAGAATCTAACTAATCTCTTTACAAAGTCATAGCCAAGGAAGACTTTTGAGCAACTGATTCATAAGATTGTACTTCGTCGCCTTAAAGTTGATTGTATGCACGAGGAAGAGAAATAAATATGTACGTTCTACACTCTTTTTTCCTTCGCCATGGTTTTGTCCTATTTGGTTTTCCTGGCAAGGTTTTTAATGAGGCAAATGATAACGCATTGAAGGATAATATACTCTTTTTCCTTCACTAGATTTTTATCCCAATGAATTTTTCCTAGTAAGGTTTTAATAAGACACATTCTCAAATAATGAACATCCAAGAGAAAATATTATGAATAATCTAATTGTATTGTCGATATTATATATGTTTAAGATCCTTCCTCTTTTATATATGTTATTAAGGTTTGGGATCTTTTCGTATTTATATTTATCTTTTGTATTCTTTCATATATTTTTTGTACCTATAAATAAACTATTCATATTGAAAATAATTCACTCCAATTCTTATCTGTCTATACTCTTTTCTTCTCTACTTTTCCTACTATTCTTATTTTTATTCAACATCTTTATTATTATTGTTTGTTGTTGTTAAACTAGAAATTATATCAAACAAATTGATTTAGAACTGTCAATCTGAGCAAGCTCCTTCTAGCTAGGCTGATCCATGACAAGCTAATATATATTTGAGTCGGTTGGACTAATTTAATTTTAGACTAGTAATGCTTTATTTCGTACTGTAATGTTGATATGTTGTTGAATTGAAATGAAAATGATGCAGGTAAATTCACTCTCCGATCCCTTTGCTTAATTACATAGTTACATTAAACTATGCAAGTAATTTGTTATTTTTTCACCTTTATCACAATAAAAAAGGTGTGTTCAACGTACATTATATAGTCACAATATACTGGAAATGATTAGGAATCAATATGAAATATGTTTCCATTCTCTTAGGCCCAACTTACCAAGGATAATAGAATATTTTAAAAAAAAAAGTTTAATTTTTGTTTGGTACGAAGATTTCTACATTATCAAATAATTAAAAATTATTTTAAATATAGTTTTAAAAATAATTATTATAGAAATCAATAAACTTGTTATAAATAATATTTATTATTAGATGATATATAAATCCAACCAATACCGATAGACCCAATCTCTAATTGTTTATAAAAAAGTCTTTTAGTAAGAAAAACGGATATGTTCGACAAGACATTTTAGGTAGTTTTTAATTGTTTTTACCCATTGAAAAAAAAAAAATTGGTTGTTCGGTAAATAAATTTTTTTAGTAGTTTCAAACGTTTTTTAAAAATCTACTTAAAATAGCATTTTTTAAAACGCTAACTTTTAGCTTTTTATATTTTCTTTTATTTTATCCAATATATTTATTCAACATCCTTATCATTTTTTTAAAATAAATCATAATTTTATTATTTTTCATCATTTTATACTTTTCAATTATTTCAATAATTAGTTTTATCCAAAACTTATAATTTAATAAGTTAGTTTTTCAGTTACCGGTTAACTTTTGAGCTTTCAGTTAGTTTTTTAATTAGTTTTGTTGAATATTCAACATTTTGCAGTAGTGCAGATTGGATAAGAGGAAGGGTTACACATGCTTGCAATGATTTTTATATTTATATAAATTTTACCTTTTGTTACTATTTATAAATTATTTGTTTTAGTTCTTATACGTATATTTCTTAATTTTTTTAGTTTCTGTTGTCGAATATTACAAAAATCAAAACAGATTATTTTTTTTGTAAGAAAACCTAAATGAGTTCAAAAATAGTTCATGTTCAAGGATTGAAATGAATAGTTTCTACTTTATAGATTAAAAAAAATGCATGTTCAAGCGGGTGGATCTGCCCTGTTCTAACTTGAGTCTTGGGTACAATTATTGAGCACGTGCATCAGTTGTGCATGATTGTTGTACCTGAACTAATGAATTTAACTGAGTTATAATAGTAAATACTTGTGTGAAACCCGATCTATTATTGATACGGTGGAAGTAGTAAATTAGTAAGTTGGTGACTCAATCAGTAAATTAGTAATTGGTCTAATTTGATCTTGTTTATATTAAAAATTTAACATTATATATGTATCTATTATATATAAGTATATAACTAACATTATTTGAGTAATAAGAAAAGTCTGTCCGTAATCTAAAATCCAAATTAAAAAAATCATTTTTTTTAAAAATCGACCGAGTCACATGTGTCAAACCAAGATATGATAACCAATTCGGTCGAATTTGATTAGATCAACTCAAATCAATTGTGTAACTTATTAAAAAGCAAAATCGACTCAATTAAACCACTAAATTTGATAACACTAGTAGCAACTACCTGACTTGAATAGAATTAAATTCAATGAAAAATATTAGATATTAAAACGTGTAAAGATTCGATGTCCGATCAAATTAATAAATAAACTAAAGAATATACAACACGTAAGATCTTTAATAGGAGCTATCTTCTGCAATCGATCGGTCATCATTCGGTGTAATACTGCGTGTGAATTGTCTTTTTTCGTTTGTGGCTTATGTAACTTCATGAAGATTTTTATGGGAGCAATACATTACTGGGTATCTTAAAGGGCTCAAACCTGTAAGGACGTACAGAGCTAATGAACAACATAGTATATTCTATCCATTAGATATTTTCGTGACATTTGACTTTTCATGTGAAAGAAAAATGCTTTTTCTACCAAACTGATAAACCATTTTATACAAACAACAAAAAGAAAATCCTTGTAATTCTATTAAAAAATCCTTGTTCAATGAGGGAGTGACACGTAAAATGGTGAATGACAAGCATGTAAATATGAAAATGAATCGAATCTAATTCTGAACTAAAAAATAATATTTTTATTTTGTTAGTACAAAAAACAGACAAAAAATTTCAAAGACTAAATTCATAGTTTACTAATTTTACAGGCCGAAAAACATTTTTAGTCTAAATTTTATGCAAGGGTACTTTGCAACACAATCATGGAATTATACAATCTCAAACGCAAGCACTTCTAGAATTGCCTACATTGCTGCTAAAGCTTACGATTTATATATCAAACTGGGCTTATGTAGTTTTTGAATTATTAGAAAACTGGCCTACATTTTGTTTAATTACAATTATAAAAAAAATATTTTATTTTAAAACGTTAGAATTCCTACTTTTCACAAAAGCTACTCAGTCACACGTGAGAATATATCTTATTCTAAAACGAGGGACCCAACGATAATGGTGAAGACACTTCTCCCACAAGAACATAATAGAATCAGAAGATTGCCTTATAGCCTAGTGGTACCTCTCCATACCCCAATTAGTAAATCTTCAAGAATTAGATAAATACAAGTCACAGAACAAATACCATGATAGTCATAAAAAAGGGTTCAACATTTAATCCCCAAAGATGGCAGACCAAATGCATAAACTACTTTCTTTTTGGTTTATATTCCAGTATAATTGTAGCCTACGAAAGAATCTTAAAGCTACAAAACCTATTCCACATCACCAGATCTACGATATGGCATGTATCTATGGTCCTTTGCAGCATTCCTCCTCCTCCTTTTCTCAACAAATGCTTCAAGTTTGCCAGATGACTAAAAATGATAAGTAGATATAGAGTTAGTAGAAAAGACAATCAAAAAGTGGCATAACGGGGTGGGAGCAGGGGTACACACAGAAAGATGTTCTAAGATGTATACCTTGAGATGGTTATATTTTTCAATAAGCCTTTGCTTCCGTATTTCAGCTGCAAGGAATAGAAAAAGCAGTCAGCATCTATAGATGATGTTTCATTTGTATTTAACTGTTTGATAAGTCATTAAATTTATTATTTTGGTACCAATTAACCCTCAGTTAGATTCATAGGATTGCCAAGGAACCTAACTGTTATGCAAGAATGAACTACATTGCTTTCAATACTACATAGATGTAGCTTTATATCCTACAGTCACTGTTACACAGTAACAAACTGTAACATCCCTTGTTATAGTTAATATGGCCATAGGCTGTTTCATGATTGAACTACACAAATTACTAGCATCACCATGATCAAACATACTGCAACTCTAAAACCACCGGTGAGTTACAACAAGTGAAAAGGCAATTGCAGTCTCTCAAATATTGAAATTATTTAACAGTTACAAGAAATTCTGATCAAGTAGCAAAGGTTCCACATATTAAATATGTACTCATTTTGGATTTAGCAGGGGGCATAATTTTTCAAGTCTCTTATAACAACAAAGCGCAGACAAAACAAGTTTAACATAAGCAAAATTGCATTTTCAAAAAATATGGCGAGAAACAGAGAAGTGAGGAAAAGAGAGGGCGTGAAAGGAAGAAGGATTACATTTCTTGAGATAAAAAGGACGTTTTCCCTGCTTCGCTGCTTCTCTCTCTTTCTTTTTGTGCTTAGCCAATATTTCTGCATCAATATGCTTCGCTGACTCAGACTTCAGTTGTTTATCCTGAAAACACATGTAAATATGATCAAAGAAATTAATCAATATCATACTTTTGGAAGCAGTAGACAAACTTGTAAAAGTCAAGTACTTACAATCCATGATATACGTTCTTCAATTTCATTTATGTGCTTTGGGTCTTTATATTTTTTCAATTCCTTCTTAAGAGCCTGTTATACCGAGATGATGAAATGAGAGGAATTCATAGAATAATCCATAGAGAAAATTCTACACTTCATAATCTGGAAGACTACCTGTCTTTCAGCAGGAAGATCATTTTCATATAAGAAATTATATCTCTTCCTAAACCTGCAAGTCCAAGCATATATATTACTACAAGTTTCCAGATTTAGTTGAAAGCACTGTTTTAAAATAAAACAGGAACATAAAAACCACTGGCATTAATTTGTTCATGTCATATGTATAAATATAATCCAGTAATAATGAAATAAAATCTATTACAAAGCAAATGCTACCAACTTAAAGGACAGGGCATTGCAAGAACCACTTCGAGAACTAGTGACCAAACAGAATACCAATATTTCTCCCACATCCCTATAGTAAGGCAAACAATACTTTGATACTTATTGGTTATGCACTATGATACAGATCAGAATAAGAATCCTTCACCATTATCTGACACTGAGAGAGTGAGAGGTTCT
Organism: Glycine tomentella; assembly: GCA_007407185.1. Classification (NCBI taxonomy): domain Eukaryota; kingdom Viridiplantae; phylum Streptophyta; class Magnoliopsida; order Fabales; family Fabaceae; genus Glycine; species Glycine tomentella. The sequence goes on from PYAF01005630.1 coordinate 1,408,932, forward strand.
AAAACATAGTAGAGGCATAATACATTTTAAGGGATATCAGGATTTCATATTTCTCGGTTATGGACTAAGATACATATCAGCATAAGGATCCTTCAACATTATCTGACACGTTCACATAATAAAGGCATAATATGTTTTTAAGTTAGGATATCAGGAGTTTTTTTATATTGGTTTTTCTATCCTGTGCAATTTTGCACAGGTTAAGGGTCAGTAAATATCCACTTTACACATATCAAGGGTCAGTAATATCCACTTTCAATCGACTAATTAATTCTGATTCATTGAGAAAAGTAATTTTCTCTCTCTTATTTATTTTATGATATCACCTTAATGTATTCTCTCTCTTCAACCAAAATAATAATAGTTTCTGATAACATTAGAGAATAAATTCATAAAATATATACAAACGAAAATCATTTTTTTAAAAGAATCAGGATTAATATTCGTTAAAAAAAAATTTTATGACAAGGAAAAGATTATTATCTACGAAATGATTATTTCAGACTTGACTCTGGAAATAAAATTTCCTCACATTATAGATATTCATTTGAAATTTACATTTTTTTGTTCATTGCTTTAACCCATTCTCAGAGTTGACTCTTCCATGAGAGAACTAGCTTCTTCTTATGATATTAAGTAGTAGCACATGGCTAGACATCCTCCAAAATAGCAAAGACAACCAGAATCAGCATAGCTTGACACTAGTATGGAATTGCTTGAAATTTTTAATGATGATTGCAACTAAACTTATGGCATTTCTTAACACAAGTGTAAATAATGACAACAATAAAAAGGAAAAGAAAGAGCAGAAGAACAAAGTGCACATGTCCAGAGGTGAACATACCCTTCAGGGTCAAGTTTACCGCAAAGTGATTCAAATCGTGGATCACGTACCACCTGTCATTATTGAAGGTATACAACTCAGAATAATATCCGGATATATAAAATAGAAAGATCATTAATCATATCTGTTTACAAATTCACATAATTTCCACAATTCCACCTCACATAGCACAAGCATTAACATTTTAAAACTTTTAATAAGCACATACATAGCTAAAGACAATGCAGTAATTCACTCATCCAAAATCACACACATGACAGCGAACCCAGAGTCTTAATAATGTGTGAGAATGTGTGTGCATGTGTAAAGCAAACAACAAGCAACAAACTGCAATCAGTCCTCCTCCTCCTCTATATAAGTCAAATGGCACTACAGGGTAGTAGCCAAATAGGTCTACACTATTCTATGCAAGCTACAGGGCCTCATTAGACTTCAAGGAGTTAAACTAACTACTCAATGAATTCGATGAAAAGCAGTAACATAAATAAAATTCGAAAAAATAAATAGAACATTACACTCTATACAAGTAACAAATAAATCCACCTTCTTTGGAGCTTGGATGACCTCTCTAAACCCAGAAACTGGCTTCTTGCTACTAGCCTCCATTGGCCTTGCCAAACATTACACATTTATTAGCATCAGGCTTCATAGACACAAAAATCACAAGGGGGAAAAAACACCACTCTGTTAAACTGCTACAAATACAATACCTATTCTTGTTGGCCCTTTTTAGTTTTTTGTCTTCTTTGGATTTCTGGAAAAATGCATGTGCCCCATTCGAGCGAGCTTTCTGCAACTCCTCAAATGTTACATCAGCCAGCTCCTTCTCTATCTCTTCCTCCTCCTCCTATAATCAACAAAAATCAATCACACTTCACACACTCACTATGAACTTGGTTTTGAAGAAACCCCAAAAGAAAAAACCCATAAAAATCCCACTTTATGACATTTTTTAAGTTACCCACATCTTCTGAGGAACTATAAGCAGAAGACTCGTCTTTCTCACTCTCCTCGTACTGGGTTTCCATGGAATCTGGGACTCTGTCTCTTTGCTTCTTCATTTTGACAAGTAATTCAAATCGGTTATGTCCCCAAGAGAAGTAGAATTCAATTTTACGTTAAAAAAAAAAAAAGCTTGAAATTGAAAGTCATGAATTAATATTTGGGAGAGAACCTGAGTCATGTGTTTTAGGGCTCAATGCCGCAAGACACGAACAAAGGGTTCCTCCGATTCCGCGAATAAGTGAGAAGAAACCGCGACGTGTATAGTTGGTGGGTGGAGTGTGATGTTTCGCGGCAATCAGAGAAAATTGAAAGAACCCTAACACGGTGCTGAAACGACGACCGCTTGTGAGGAGGGAACTTAGAAGGCTGCAGTTCACGGGTACAAAAACAGGCCCAAAATTATGTTTATGAAAAAGAAATTAAAAAAAAGTGAAATTGTATAAATTGTTTTGCTCATGGGTTATACTAAACGAAAAAATATTATAAATATATTTTTAATATATTATTTTATTAGTAATTAGAATTTATAAGAGACTCGCTATTATGAGTATTAAAATTATTAAATACAATGTTGAAGATCCAATTACTGCATCTGCTTATGTTGACGAACACTTGCAGCTGGAGTCTGATGCTTTCCATTCTTCAGACAGGTTAACTTAATTTTCTTAATTAAATAAAAGAGAAAGTGGACCTTACCAGTTATCAACTACAAACTATTTTTTTTAACCCTTTTTTCAGGTTAATTTGCATTTGTTCGAGTTCTGGAGGCATACACCTTCTTCGAGTGAACATGAATCTCTCCCAAAATGCAAATCAACAAAGACGGGATGCGCAAGAGTTTGCAAAGCTAAACTTGCCAGGGGATATATTATCTTCACCATTAATGATTGGTGGCCGGATTTTTGTTGGTTGTAGGGATGACTACTTGCATTATGCTGCCCTTGAAATTCCAAAGCAACATGAAAGTTAAAGCTTGTATAGTTTCAATTTTGTTGCACTCTTTTGGGTGGATTGATTCTGTATTTAAAGTCTGAAATCTATTAAAATCAAGGCATATGTAGTCCGTAACCTAAGTTAGATATGCTTAAACTATAGCAGCTCAAATAATCTTTTTTATTCTTTTAAAAAAGAGTGAATAAAATGGTATAGAATGCAGATCTTGGTGGGATAAATTATGGAGGTGACTTTTTTTAGAGATGAAAATTTACACAAGAATCTATTAGTTTTGTTTTGGTCATCTAACTTTTCAATTTGAGAAGTTTTAGTCCTTTGATTTACCACAGTCCTTTGATTTACCACCAGTTTACAATTGCGGCAAAAGGTAATTTATGATCGCCGCAAAATGTAAAATATTAATGATATTACTTTTAAGTTGATGGAATGAACAAAATGATTAGAGAAAATTAAAAGATCAAAATGATTTTTTTAAATATATAGAACTAAAAAAAATAAGATAAAAGATAAAAAGTATATGTTAACATGTTTTCAAAAGTGTTATAAATGCAATTTTAATGGTATTTTTTATGCAATTTTATTGTTATTTTTATAAAAAAATCATTTATTAATTTTTAACCAATAATTAAAAGATGCTGATTAGTAATATTCTAAAAGTTATTATGTTTAGATGTTTTATATGATAAAATTCTATTACACACACAAATTGAAAGGAAGAAAAAAAAAGAATTTAATGAAAAAAAATTACAGTAAGAAGAATTTGTTTGAGGCCTAAATATACAATTATATTAAAAAAGAAAATTTAAATATATTTTTAGTCTTTATAATTAATATTATTTTACTTTTAATTTTTGTAAAAAAATATTTTTAATCTTTATAAGTTATGTTTGTTTTTTTTTAATCCTTTGAATATTTTACATAACCCTTTGAGTAATAAAAAATATTATCTAAAATATTATAAGGACTAAAAATAAAGCAAATATAATTTTTAAGAACTAAAAATGAAAAAATAATTTTGCAATATCAAAAAGAAAAAAATTTATAAATTATAAGGACTAAAAAAATATTTAAACATATTAAGAATTTGTTTGGAAAAAAAAGCATTTAATGAAAATAAATAAAAAATCATTAATTTGTATAATACTTAAATTAATCTAATCAAATATCCCTCGATAAGTGGTGTACGCGGATGTTGTCCTTTTAAATTAAATTTTACAAACAATAGTAAAATTTAATACATATATACAAAAATACTATTAAAAATATCAATTTAGCCCAAAATTATGGTTAGTGCTAACGATGTTGTGGGCTGAGTTAAACAGAGTTGTGCAGTCGGAACCGGCGACGTATTTTTCACTGACAGCAACACAACCCGAACACTAACACTAACATTGTGTTGTCGACGTCAGATCGCTGTTGAGGTTGTTGTGTTGTGGGGAAAATCACCCTCATCCGGTTAGTTCCACTCTTTGCAAATAGAAATCATGGATTCTACTTGTACAGGTATTTTGCGTTTGAAACACAATGTCACACGAAGATTAACGCAAAATATTGTATAATATTAATAAAAACATAGTATATAAGATAAAGATGATTTAAAATTAGGGTTTAAGAAACAATAAATAAAATGAGAATAAGATGTAAAGAACACTAATTATACATTTACAATTTTAGATAAAATTTAAACAACATGGGGTATGTAACTTTTCCTAAGTCAGTGATATTTTATTATTACCGAAAGGAAAAGGAGTTCCAAGGTTTGTACTCCTTTAAGGGAAAAATGTATAATGGAGGTAGAAAAGGAATGAGGTGTACTTAGAAAAAACAAGCTGTGTAAATAGAAAGAAACGATTTAACAAGGCACGCTAGGTTACTAGGTTCAAAATTCAGCTCTTACTTTCTGTACACTCCCGTCGTTATCATTTGTTGTTTTTATTTCAAAACAGGAAATTCTGGAACCCAAAATGTGTAAAATGTGTTCTGAAATGGTCATTGCATATTTGAATTTTTTGAACACTCCATTTTCAAAATAAGTATTCCGGAAGAATATAAACACGGTTATGGAAAATATTTTCTAGAAATATGTAAGTTGTATTCCAAAAAAATGATAGTTTTGGAATTGTATTTTTTTTAAACACTCTCATTTTTGGAACTAGTATTCTAGAAGTGTATAAACACAGTTTTGGAAAAGTTTTTCCAGATGTATGTAACATGCATTTTAGAATTGTATTTTTTTAATATTTCATATTTGAAACAGGTATTCCGGAAGAATATAAACACATTTATGGAAAAGCTTTTCCAAAATTATTTAGTATATGTTCTGGAATGATCATTTCAGATTAGTATTTTTTAACACTCTCATTTCTATAATAGGTATTCTAGAAGCTTATACACATAGTTATGGAAAAGATATTATCAAAGTATGTAGTATGTGTTATGGAATGTTCGTTCTAGAATAGTATTGTTTTAGCAATCCTGTTTTCAAAATAGGTATCTCGGAAGCATATAAACACTTTTATGGAAAATGTTTTCCTGAAGTATGTAGCATGATTGTCATTCTGGAATAGAATTTTTTACAAACTCCCATTTCCATAGCTGGTTTTTCGGAATCATATTAGCACACTTATCGAAAAATATTTCCAGAAATATGTAGTGTGTTCTGACGCTGCAATAGTAATTCAGGGCAATTTTGTCCACACACAGGTATTAGGGTGTTCAAAGAGCGTGCAGGAAGTAGTGGCCTTAAAAAATCACGTGAGCCCAATGTGTTCTAAATCTGAAACTACTTGACTCCGCTCTGCCACGGCTGAGAAAATAGCGACGCGAAAACACGCTCGTCTTCACGATCCTGCGATTCCGTTCTCCGACGTGTTTGCGCAGGATGAACAATAGCGAGGCCAGTCATCGGTGAAGAATCGCGCGATTCGTTTTGAAATCGGGATTCAAGCACCATTCATCCCTGATACAGAGATTCAACCACGATTCAGGAACAAAAACGAGACAACCTCCGATTCGTATCAACAGCAGCTGGAATCGTATCGAATCATGAGATACGTATCGTGAACCGTACGATACTAACTACAATGCATGAAACTCTTTCTCTCACTCTCTCTAGGGTGTTTTTTGGAGGGAGGGGTTTGTCTGTATGCATGTAACTATGAATTTGTAATGGTGGAGTCCCTCTTATATGTTGCATTATGCGGTGCTTATTGCACCTTGTTATATATATATATATATATATATATATATATATATATATATATATATATATACACATATGAATACTTGCTAATGTGATTGTTTTCTAGGTAGAAGGTAACTGTATTTTATATTATCATTCAATCATGGATTCTCATATATGGTCAAATTGTTGACTTTTACATGTAGGGTGATTTCTAATTGTTTGAAAGTGTAAAAATATTTTACTCTAATGGATGGTTAAAATTAAATTTTAGTTCGTAAAATAGTTGGGGTATTGACCTTTGGCCCAATTTGAATAAATTTCCTCCGCAAGAATTTAAAGAAGAAGAAAATAAAAGGAAAAATGAATCAAACTTCTTCTATAAGTTAAAATTAACTTATGCACTTCAGCTTTTGGAGAAACTACATCAGAGAGCTTCAAAAAAAGTTGCAATACATAAATTGATTTTAACTTATGGGAGAAGTTTAATTTAATTTTACCTTATTATTTCTTTCTACTATACGTACTTGCAGAGTAGTTTAACTAAACAGGACGTAAGATATAGATGTTGTCATTGATGCTAAGCTAGCTTTAGATGCATGTATATTTTGATTTTATTGCAATAAACTAAGGAATTTTTCCTTTTGCTTTCATATGATATAAATATTTAGTAACTATATGCTATCTTCTAAAGGAGTTTTAGTTTACCAATTTGAAGGTTTTTAATGAGTGAGTTGAAACTCTTGTTTGAATCATGGGTATTTAATATTATTGTAGAAGTCTCTGGGTGATGGCTGGTTCCGAACCTGTAAGTGCAGAGGGAGATACTATGGCTGTGGATGCTGCCCCAAGGAAGCCCCGGATTCTACTTGCTGCTAGTGGGAGTGTTGCAGCTGTCAAATTTGCAAATCTTTGTCATTGTTTCTCTGAATGGGCAGATGTAAGAGCAGTTTCCTCAAGTGGATCTTTGCATTTCATTGATAGAGCATCAATGCCCAAGGATGTAATTCTAAATGGTCTAGTTGGAAGAAATTAGGTGATAGTGTGCTTCACATTGAGCTTCGCAAATGGGCAGATATCATGGTCATCGCTCCATTATCGGCAAACACCCTTGGCAAGGTAAACACAGATGCATTTGGGTAAACAACTTAATGAAGCACTTATCAAATAAGTGCTTAGGTTGTTTCTACAATCAAAGAGAAAATAAGATTAAACTGTTTTTATACAAGTTATAAACTATTTTCAAAAGCTATTCTGGATATTATTAAAATAAGCTATTTTCATAAACTCTCCTAATCATTAAAACAAGTGTTTATGCCATAAGATAAGCCTAAATAAATTGTAAATACGTTTTTCCAAACACATCTTAAATTGACAAATAGTGGCAGATTTTGTCTCTTCTGCATAGTCACCACAAGTTAAAATTATGGCTTATATTTTACTGCACATTAAGTTAAAAAAGTTGTAATGTCTATGACATACCTATTTATTCTGTGCAGGTGAGTTCAGTCAATGATATGTGTTCCTATCCAACTTTTCGTGTTCAGTTTTCATATGTAAATCTTATATAGGGTTTACATGCATGTTTCTGTTTAAGTACTTAAATATTTACGATTGTCACTTCCTTCCTTTTCATAACTTAAGTATATGCTATTGTAGATTGCTGGAGGGTTGTGTGACAATCTACTGACATGCATCGTTCGAGCCTGGGACTACAGCAAGCCATTCTTTGTTGCACCAGCCATGAACACTTTTATGTGGAACAATCCTTTCACTGAGCGGCATCTCATCTCCATTGATGAGCTTGGCATTTCTCTCATCCCGCCTGTTACAAAGAGGTTAGCTTGTGGGGATTATGGCAATGGTGCCATGGCTGAACCCTCTATCATTTACTCAACTGTAAGGCTCTTTTATGAGTCAAAGGCTCAGCAAGGTAATGGTGATATCTGACAATGTTGACAATTGGAAACAATTATTGCATTTGTATTTCTCTTGCATCTAGTCTGATCATAGGGGGTGTGAATTATTTAGGACAAAATTTAGATCCAGTTCTTTAGGTGCTTTTGGTGATGTGCTCTAATTTGAAATGGAGTTACACCTTGGTAATTTACAAAATAAAGGTTTGTATTAAATATCAGCATAGTTTAAACTCCAATTCTAATTGGAGAACACCACCAAAAACACCTGAAAAACTGCATCTAGGTTTTTCCTATTATTTGTTGCAGAGGGAATGTGCTGCAGACTCCTTTATGACTCGTAGAGTAATGCTTGTATACCTCATTAATCACTGGACTAGTTGTGTAGGATCTAGTACACCCTCAGATATGTGCCCACGTAGCATCATTTCATGTGAAATTTTAGAAACATGAAAGTGTTTCGCCATCTGTAGAATGGCCTCAAAATACTTGAAAAACATTATCTGAATGGGATAGGGCATTTTACAAAATATGGCTTCGGCATCACAAGCTAAACCTGTTAGTGACTAAACAGCAAGCCACAAAATCTGAAGTTGCTAGCAATCAAACAGTGACCACAAGATGAACTTTTTATGCAGAAAAAATAAGATTATATGCAGATAATGACCTTATAACACTACAAAATGCAAACCTGTTGAATAACCAAACAGTAAGCATGAAACAAACATGTAAAAAATCTTGGCAAATCATCTTCCTTGTGCATTATGTGATTCACAATTTCATTTTATACTACTATTCATCTATATGAACTTTACCTGTTGTCATAGGTAGAGCTGTGGTAACCTTAAGGTGAATGAAGGGGTAGTCTTACGCCCCCATTCATGTTAGTCAATAGCGCTCTATACAGCAGCCCTGAGTTATTATGGAATTCATATAGCTGAGCGATTTTCAATAACCGCTGTAGCGGCTGCAATAGTGGCCTAAATAGAGCTTTTAGGGCGCTACAGTGCACTGCCATAATATTAAACTTCAAATGCTATATTTACTCATGAAACATCATTGTTTGGGTAAAAAGTTACCCCTGTTTTGACCTTTATTCCTTCACACATTACAAGGTTATGTTTTATCCTATGTTTTTTTCTTTCTTCTTTCTTTATACTTTCCACTCAATATCACCCAAAAAATTGTTAATGTACAAGCACATGATAGTTGACAAGTGGAGTTTATGTCGATTAAGACGTTGATGTTTAGCATAACACCCAAAAAAAAATTAAAAATAATAATGTCAATGCCAAGTACCTGGTAGTCAATAATTGATGGAGAAAGCAAGTTACAATGTCGTGTGTATGCATCAAATTGTAACGCTAGTTTCAAAGCCATGCGTGTATGCATCATTGACACCTGATGTCACTGTCACAACACAACCACCATTGATATTCACAACGCAAGAAGCACAATTTGATCATAAAAACTTGGAAAAATAGCCTATGTAATGACATTGTTTGGAGTTTTTATACTTTTATTAGATTACAAATATGTGTGTGTGATTATTGTGATACTGATATGAAGTATTTATTGATTTTATCCATGATTAATTTTTGTTAAGAAATTTGACTAATCATTTTAGTAGAATTTTCTTTCTTAATTATATTTTTTATCTATAAAACTTAAATATAATTACTTTTTTAAGAGTCATATTTGTCATGATTTCTTGTTAGTTGATAGTGTCTTTTTTTAGGTTGAGTTAAACACTAACAACAGATTCATATACATATCACTAACTTCTTGTATCATTAATCACAAGCTAATTTGTAAAGATTAGTCTTTAAAGTTAAATTTAAGGAATTAAAAGTAGAAAAAAATATTTATTACACTTTTATATTTTAATGTATTAAACGTTTTCTTGTTCAATAAATTTTTCTCTTTCAATTACTTAAAATCAATATGATGTTAACAAAAGTCAAACGAATTTTTTTTGTTTTAACAGGTAAGGAAAACTTACATTAAGAGAGTGCAAGTGGTATCCAATCCATTTACAAACATTGGTAGCAAAAGCCCAAGTATTTGGTTGTGGTGAGGCTAAGTCTGTATCCCCAAACTATACAAAATGTGTTTCCCAACTATACTAGTAAGTGATGAATATCCCAAATCTATATTTGCCCTATTACTCCTAAGTGATGTATATCCCAAATGCTGAAAATGATAAACTCTTAAGTTAATCTTTTGAAATTGATTAGTTAATTTAATCTCTGAAATTTTAAAAACCTTTCATTAGTTAGTGACTTTGTAAATCATGTCATTCATTTTAATTAGTTTTTTTATCCTATGAATCAAAATAAAAATTTACATAACTTATGCATCATGCTCAACTAATTGAATTAGATTCCTTAATATTTAGCTAGTTTTTTCACTTTAATTTTTCACTAATATAAATTTCATTTTAAAATTCAAGACTAATGAAAATGCTCAACCTGTATAATTTTGAAAACTGTTTTGGGAATCCACTCCATATGAAAAAAAATTATGTTTAATGCCTTAAAAATGTATTGCATTTACCATGCGCATCCCTTTTTTTTTATAAAGAAACTTGAATGTTGAAAGAAAAAACTTATATGAAATGCTTATTATTATTAAAGTTTAATGTCTATGTGTATCGACAATGTAAAATAATTTTATATTGTTATCCAATCACAAATCATCGTTTGAAATATTTTAAAATAATTATTTTGAAAATCAATAAATTTATCATACATAATTAATTATGATTAGATGACTGTATAAAAGTATCTGTATATATTATTAATGTACAAAAGAATTTTCACATATTTATACCATTAGATTTATTTGAACTTTTTTTTCATTCACAAATTATACTTCAATGAAATTATGTTTTTCTTTAAAAAAAAGTAATAATTTATGAATATCTCTATATTTTAAACATATTTTTAATATTTATCGTTTTTCTCTATCTTAAATTTATATTTTTTCTTTCTTTCTTTTTTCTTATTAGGTATCAATCGATCAATATATTTATTTTAAAAGGTATGATAAATAAGGAGAATTGCAAGTGTCATTTCGGAAAACTTTTTTACTTTTTGATATCATAGTCATGATGTGCTGTCCTTACAAGCCTAAAGTTAGTTGTTTTTATCGTATAGACAAAATGTAATGCGAAGCTTTTAGACTTTCCATTCCCCTTGTCAAACCAAAGAGATTTCATTTTATCCCCATACATTAGGGTCGGAACGGAAGTGATTGGGCAACCTCTTCCTCTATAAGATAGTATTAAATTAAAAAATTGTTTAATCCTTATATTTTCCACCAAATGCGATTAATTTTTTTTGATAAATTTGTTTCTCAAACTTATAAAAAAAACATGTAAATTTAGTTCTTTCTAGTTTTAAAAAATATTATGAATTTTTATAGAAGAGAAGCTACATCTACATTTTTTTGAAAGTTCAATAACTAAATTTATCGATGTAAAATGTTTTTAACCAAAAATATAAAACTAAAAATACATTTTTCCCTATTATATATCAAATAAACTTTTTCCTTTAATGTTAAAATTTAAATTCAAATACACAGTAAAATGGAAAGAATAAGTGGAAATATATAACAAAATATTAAATATGTGACAAATTACAAAATGTAAAAGAAAAATATACTATTTTATCTAAATTTACGGCAGTTTGTGAAGTTGGTCGGAAGCATATCCTTAATTACCTATATAATTTCATTACCAAACTATCCTTATTTTGAGCAAAACTATAAGGAGTAAATAGGATATATAATTAAAGTGTAGATCAATTGATACAAAATTGTTTTAATTTAATTAGAAGTCTCATGTTTGAGTCATGGATATGAAATTGCAATAAATACTTAGAGCGAGGGAGATTTTTGTCATCCACGATCATCTTATTTAATTTGAACATGATTACCTCCAATAAAAAATATTTATAGTCTATAAAAAAAATTGAATAAAAATAAATAATGTAAAAAAATTGTGCTCAATTTTCCCTTAAGACTTCTTTATTTTTATCAACATAAAAAGATTATTTTATATTTGAATTTGAATTTTAACATTTATTTTAACCTATTATTATTATTATTCTAGTTACGATTTTTATTTTATTTTTTATTACAATTCTTATATTATTGTAATATGATAGATAATGCGTTATATCTTTCCCTTTAATGTTTAATTCAAAATAAAATATAAAAATAAATGAAAAAGATATAACAAAATATGTGACAAATTACAAATTGTACAACATAAATGGACTATTCTATCCAATTTAACGTAATTATGAAGATGGTAAGAAAAATTGCCTAAATAATTTCATTAGAGAATTATCCTTATTTTGAGAAAAAAATAAAAGAAATAAATCGAATTAAAAAACAGTGTGAAAAAAATTGCCCTCAATTTTCTCTCCAAAACTCATTTTTTAATATAAAGATAAAGATATAAACCATAAAAATGTAGACAACATACAAATTCAAACAGTTTTTTTTTTTAACTGTATGTTAGGTATGACAACCGGGTGGGACGGGGACGGATATTGCATTCCCGTCCCCGCCTCCGACTCAAAACGGTTCCCCGTTCCCGTTCCCGATTCCCATCGGATTTTAAAACTCATCTCTATCCTTGCCGCTGCTGGGATCGGATTTTTCCTGCCCTGCCCCGCTCCGTCCCTGCTATTTGATTAAAATTAAAAAAATTAAAAAATAATATAGTTTTTTTATTAAAAAATCAGACAAAAAAATTAATTACGTAACAAAAAAAATAACAAACCCACATTTAAAATATGAGATCACAATTTAACAATTATAATATAAAATCAATCAATGCAATTAAAAAATTAGAAAATAATATATTTCTTTTATTTTTTTAATATTATTTATTAAGGGGTAGGGGCGGGGACGGGGCGGGTATTAATAATCTCATACCTGCCCCTGCTTTTGGCTAAAGGGAAAAACCCGAACATAATAAATTCAATTTTTTTCTGTTAAAATCGGGACGGATTCGAGCGGGTACCCACGAGTTTAGGTTCCCCTCCCATACTACGTTATCTATAAACCATAATAAATAATAAAAAAAAGAGCTTTATCTTATAATATAAAAAATGTAAGAAAAACTCATTGATTATAGGCAGTTGGAGTGTTGATCGTCATGCAATTTGTTTCCAAACTACAGAAAATCCAATTTACCTAAAATATAGGCACCATGCCTCCCTCCTTTAAGTACACATTCTGCAATGTAGGACCCTAATTGTTATTAAGGAATAAGATATTCTCATTGTGCTTCCATATTCATCATCCAGCTAACACAAAGCTGGATATTTTTGTCAAGTGATCCCAACCCAACAAATGACATATATGGTTTTTCAATGTCCCTACCCACCTTCAAATAAGTAAATTAATAAGACAAAGAAAATCAAACTTTCTTTGTAAACTTTTACATTAAGAAAAGATGTACGATAAATTATTTTAACATGCATAGACATTTTCCAAAGAAAAATATCTCACCTTAACAGTGAAGCAACTGGACCATGACATGATATTGAGCTTATCTTAGCCAAAGATGGATGAAAAGTAAACAATCTTGTTATAGAAGAAGAAGAAAGGGATAAGCAAGACTTGAAAGTTAAATTTCATTTTCAAATAGTGTGTTTAAGTATAATTTTAAAGACCCATTTGTTTGTATTTTTGTGAAATATGTACCTTTTGTCAATAAAAACATGTTTAAGAAATTATACTAATAAGATAATTTTTTTAAAAGGTAAGAAAATTAAAAAATATTTTAAACTTATATTAATGCTTATATCGAAATTAAGATCATAATTTGAAGTTAAAAAATCATTGTCAATTTATGATATACAAATTATACTTATTCCACAAGAATAATCATATTCTATTTTTTCTTCAATATGAAGAGAGATAAGAAAACAAGGGGAAAAGTGTGTAATAAAATGAAATTCATTATATAATAGGAAAAACAGAAGAAAAAGAAACAAATATAAAAGCTGTTGTAGAAGTAATATAATTGAAAATAACACTATTGGTTGCACATGCACAGAAGAACAACGGTAAAGGCAAATTTAGCTCCCCGAACCGAATATCTTCTCACAGTTGGTCTGAAAAGTCAAGGTAACACATGATTTGCCCCGAAATTTTGGTTAGACTATGGTGGATATGGTAAGACACGGACATAGTTAAAGCCTCCACAAAGAGACAAATTCCAAGTGTCATCAAAGCACTGGAAATAACAACCTCTATTTTTTCACTTTGCTCTGATATTTTTCCATTACCAAACGGTCCAAACTCCAAACTGTCAATACCCAAACACCCAAGACATGTAATTTTCTGAATTAGTAGCTCATTTCACAATGTAATTTGACAGATATTAATAAGGTATTTTTAACATATTTTTATTAAAGTTTAATAGCTACACTCAACAACAACAAAATAATCATTAATATAACTTTTAAAATAATTATTATAAAAAATAAATTTATAAATATAATAACTCACTGTTACTAATATTATAAAATTGTTTTATATTTATTTTAATTATTTTTTCATTATTAATTAAAAATTTAAAAACTATTATGGAATTTCACTTATTATTTAATAACTTTTCCTAAACTTTTTTATTTTTAATAGATTTTTATCAATAAAAAAGAGAATTTTAGTAGAAGTATGCCAAAAAGAAAATAAACCAGCAGAGAAGTAAATAAAATTACAGAAAATAAAAGGAAAGTATGAATCTGCTATAAAAAAAAAAAAAAAAAAAAAAAAAAAAAAAAAAAAAAAAAAAAAAAAAAAAAAAAAAAAAAAAAAAAAAAAAAAAAAAAAAAAAAAAAAAAAAAAAAAAAAAAAAAAAAAAAAAAAAAAAAAAAAAAGAAGAAAGAAAGAAGGAAAGTATAAATCCAAAAATGACAACAATGTTGAAGATGTGGAGACCCTACAGCTCAGCTAGAAAGGCTTTAATGCTTTGTTTTCAATCCTGTGGAGGGAGAGAAGATGAACCCACAACACTGAAAGTAACGTTAGAAACGAGAAAGTTTGCATTATTCACAATTTCGAAAACTCACTCACAGTGGAGAAGGGAGTCCCACACATCCTAGCATTAACAAGAAGAAGAAGAAGAAGAAGAAAAAATCAACACTTTGGGTTTTTCTCTTGGTTGCAACTTTTGGTCTCTCCGCAGAATCTCATTCCAATTGGAGTTCATCCTCTAAAGTAAGACCCTTTGAGCTGTTTTTCTCGAATTTCACTGAAAGTTTCGTTTTTTTATTGAATTTGTGCTTTTTCCTCATGTGGGTGTGTTTGTCTTTGGTTTGACTTTTGGGTTTGTGTTGGAAGGGGGAAGGTGCTGTTGGAATCAGGGAAAATGGGTTTGTTTTCTGGGATTTTTATGGGGGTGTTGTTCGGCATCGCATTGATGGCTGGATGGGCGCGCATGATGAAGTATCGAAGTGCCAAACGAATTGCAAAGGTATGGGTTTTGGTGGTTTTTGTTTTTAGTTCATTCATGCTTTGACTTTGGTTTTGTTGATTAATGTTTGAGATATGGTGTGCATTTCATTGTACTAGGCAATGTTGGAAAAAATTGTTGATCAATAGAGAAGTGATAAGTAGGTGGCTTTTTCAATTTTTAAATGAAAAAAATGACAACTTACCAAAGGTGTCGTTTTTCAGTTTTTAGTGCTGTTATCTCGGGTCAGAATTAGAGTTTCATCTCGATAATCTATGTTAACAATTAATAGAAATCTTTATTATGTGCATTAGCAAGGTGAAACTCCAATTCTGATAGGAAGACGGTACCAAAAACACCTACTATAGAATTGCATTTAAGTTTTGTCCTTGATAAAAATTGGGTGAGCGTTGGGTTCATGGGAGTGTCAAACTGTCAATAATCAATCCACTGGTGAATTTTAATAAAACTTATCGTATGGGAGGGGTGTAAGCAATCAATGTTAGAAAAGATCACATAGGGAAACAATACTGAGTTTGAATGATGAATACTAAAAGTGATAGAATGAAACATCATGTCTCAAAATAGGTTGGTGGGAGAAGAGTGCACAATATTCTTTTCTTAAGCAATTGGTTTGGTCAAAGAACCTTAAGGAGACGCTTTATCAATTTACAGAATTTCTATCTCAGTAAAAAGCAGAAGAAGAACCTTGTATGCAATACCTCTGGATTAGATTTTTCTTTTAGGCAGTAAAATACAATCCTTCATTGCCTTCCACAACTGATGTGGAAATTTAGATGTTGAAATAATAACCTCTATTGCACTATTTCTGTTTATAACTATTAAACACTAATTTAATTTTAAACCATAATTAGCTTAATGAGTTATGATTAAAATACTCAAATTCCCTTTATAATGAAAATTTTACAATTAATCTCAAAATTCTCAATAACAACATTAAAACAAATGAATGAGATTTTTGGATTTTTAAACTTATGAATTCTATTTATTTTTTTCTGCCTCCTGGATGAAGTACAGTTGTGCATCAGCTTTTTCTGTTCTTTAAATGTTAGGTTGCATCTCCTAGCTGTGATACCCCTTATAATTACCCTTCACATTGCACAAACTAATATTTATCTGTTCTCTGATTTGCCTTTTCATACTGACTTGAGAAGTGAACTGGTCAAGATGATGTAGGACTGACTGAAAAGACCTGGCTACAGTCTCATCCTAGTTTTTTTTTTTTTCATACTTTCTTTGAATGATAGAGAAGTTAGTGAAGTACAGCCTTATTCCTGCTCAACTCAAAACTATTTTCTGCTTATTCATAAGATAAGACAGTTTGAACTCTGAATTCTTCTAAATCTTATTTTCAGTTTCTAAATTTCATTTCTAGGAATTAAGTTCCCAACTTGGCAAGTCCATTTCTTTGCCCTTGAACTTGTCATGGGATAGGATTATGTTCGTGACCTCTCTTGAATCTTTACATATGTTGTTATATCCAGTGTTTCTCTCTCCCTAGTTGTATTCTTCAATACTTTTTAATAAAGTTTTTTTTTTCTATTAAAACAATTTAAGTTGTGGAAAATTAAAACATGGTGGTGATATAATGTGGTGGTGGGATCTCAAAAATGTGATTGCTTGAATTTTCAGGGTGAAGACAAATTTCTATCACTTTAGATTGCTTACAAATTACAATTAAATTTCTTGATAAAAATGGCAAATAAATATAGTAGGGTATGGGGTTTTAATGTATTAACATGTTTTTGAGTAGATGGAATGAAATAGTGGAAGAGATGGGATTGGGATGAAGTGGAAATAATGTTCCCTTTATAAAAGAATTCAATTAGAATGTACAAACAATTTAAAAGTTTTTTATACTAGCATCCAATCATAAATTATCATTGATGGGATAAATTTGTTAACTTTTATAATAATTACCTTAATAGTTATCTTTAGGATGATTCTTATTAGTTGACAATGTAAATTTTTTTACACAGATAGTACATGAAAATTAAATTCTTTGTAAAAAATCAATTAGTGAATGAGATTAATAGATTAGTGGAATACATAAATTTAAACTTTCAACCAAGCCCTTAAATATTGCAAACAAATATAGACTTATGACATACAGCTAGGGAAAGTGACAACCCAGCATTTCATTCTTCTCCCCTGGCTGAAATAGCATCCAACCACAGGAACAATTTCTCATACCCCTAGTTCCACAGTTCCACTGATCCAAACAGAATAGGATCCCTGTAGTTTCAAAATGAACAGCAGGATGTGCAGTTCTGATTCTGAATTTCACCCTTAAAATTTATTAAACTAAATTTCAAAAGAAAATTTATCAATCAATATATTAAAAATGTCCTGTTTTAACAATTTTTTTCTTGTCTTAATGTTCATTATTTATTTGCTTTGCAGGCAGCTGACATTAAACTCCTTGGATCCCTTAATAGAGATGATTTGAAGAAAATTTGTGGTGATAATTTGCCTGAGTGGATATCTTTTCCTGTATATGAACAGGTGGATTTGAAATAATTTTATACAGTGCACCTATTATTCTAGTGTGATTGTGTAGTGTGTATAACGCTTCCTTGCATGGGCTTTTACAGGTGAAATGGCTAAACAAGAAACTGACCAAACTTTGGCCATTTGTAGCAGAAGTGAGTATGCTTGCACGCTCATTATGTATTTGTATAGTAATTTACAACAGTTTGGGCAGTGTCATCCATTGATTTCTTACAAGATTTGTTTTATATGTTTGAACTCAAAAGTTCCCAAAATTTCTGTGGCTAGGCATGTTATTTTTTAGAATATAGATTGCTTATTGTTGGAAAGTCGCCGTAATTGCGGCCTCTTTGGGGTTGCCTTATTTGCAGTCTCAAGGGTGGTATTTAGTCCCACATTGGGTAAAAATATGGTTTATAGAACTTACAAAGCTTGGACAGTCTTCAACTTACAAGCCGGTTTTCTGGGGTTAAGTCCTAAACCCAAATTCTAAAATGGTATAAGAACCTATCCTAGATTCATAGTTGAGCCATCTACATTGTCACGCTCTAGGCTAGTAGCCCAAGGCATGAGGCGGAGTGTTAGAAAGTCGTCTTAATTCATTTATTTGTCACCCCTAACCCGCCTTAGTTGTGGCCTCTTTGGGGACTACCTCAATTTCAGTCTCAAGGGTAATGGTTAATCTCACATTGACTAGTGATATGGCTTAAATAGAACTTCTAAAGCTTGGCCTATCCTTACCTTAAAACTGATTTTATGGAGTTGAGTTAAACTCTAGGTCCAAATTCTTAATTTTGGTATTAGAGTATATTGTCTCTAATACTCCATTTGTGCTGTTTGAAAGAAAAAAAATTCCTTATGTAGAGTTTTTATCATGTTGAGTTAGAGTCTAACCCCAAATTTCTAATACTCAATTCTAGCAATAACTATACACAAATATGTGTGTTCCAATAATAAATTTAACAGTTGAATCATTTGATATTATCTTTCTAATAATTTATATCAATATTTATTTATGTTTTAAATAGCGTACTATCTATCAAAAGAAATTAGGGCGATGAAGTAGCAAATTGTTTTTGATTTGTATGAAATTTTGCAAAATTGATCTACTTTATAAGAACTTTCAACTTAATGGTTGGATTGGTTAATTTCGTATTCTATCAAAATTTATTTAGTGGTATAAATACACAAGTTTGACTTTTGGTGTCAATTGATCTTGTCCACATATAGAGAGAGAGAGAGAGAACAAATTCCCATTTTAAGATTGTGAGAACTTTAAATTTAGGTCATACAACCATATATGGATGGTAAAGATTAAAATTTATTTAGCAGTCACATGACCACTTAAATAAGTCATGTGCATTTTTTTTTTTTTTTAATCTTGACCATTCAAATAAGATCCGATGACATATATTTATAGTTATTATTTCTTGTTGAAGATACCACATCGACTAAAGATATTTGACCAAAATATAATATATAAGTTGGGGGAGAGGGGCAACTTACCTCTTGAGCTAGCTGTTAAGGTTGAGTTAGGTTCAAATCCAAATTCTAAGATGGTAACAAAGCCTGCCTGGCCAATTGTTGTTGGGCCTATCGGACCTCCTACAAATGTCTAATTCTGCAACCTTTATGCTTGATATGTCTAGTCCTTGGTGTAAGGGGAGTGTTGGAGATCCCACATCGTCTAGAGATATAGCCGAAATAGAGTATACAAGGGGGGAGAACCCTCACTTATGAAGCTAGTTTTTGGGGTTATTCTAAGATTTCTCACAATAAGAAGTATTCTTATTTGATATTTTTCCTATATATATGTATATATTATTTCTCTTTTTTTTTCCAAAATTTTACTATACAATGTTGTATGTATCAATGTTCTATACGATATGCACCATGCTTTGCTTAGACACAAATCCCTTCTCTGTGTTCAGGCTCTTGGAGACCTTTTACGCTAAATTTCCTTGCAAACATAGAGGTGTTTTCCTGTTTTGCTTAAATAGATGACATGATTTGATATTGATTGATTTTGTTTTCTTTTAGGCAGCAACCATGGTGATCAGAGAATCTGTTGAACCACTGCTAGAAGAGTACAGACCTCCAGGAATTACTTCATTGAAATTCAGCAAGCTGTCACTTGGAAATGTGGCTCCGAAAATTGAAGGTATCAACAAATAGTAGTTTCTCAGCTCAATTTCCCCCCCAGTAAATTTACTACCACACTTGAGTAATATTAAATTCTGATAATGAGGCTGCTCTGTCTGTCTATATTGACAGCATTTCTTTTAGATTATGTCATATTTAAAATAAAATTGTGAGACCTTTTGTTGGATCAGGGTTTTGAAATTACGGAAGTCTATTTTTTCATCCCCCCGTTCAAATTCCAAACTAAATTCTGTCTTAATGGGTACCATAAGCTTGCTGATGGTATTTATTTTTACAGTATTTCTCCTGTAAACTATTTAAGGGGAAAATTTCAGTATTTAAGAATACCAATCTTTATATGTCCTAATCCTTGTACACTTTGCCCTTCAATCATCATCTCGACTTCTTTGTGAATCTTATGTTGCATGTATGTGTTAGAGATGTAATATAAAGCCTCATGTATCTTCACTTAACAGCTTAAGCTTTTTGGGATTGTTGGTTAGTCACAATTTGGTTTAGAGGATAATACCCATATTTTCATGGGTATCTCTTTGCCCTTAATTTTTTTGTGGGATTGGATTCTGTTCATTGATTTCCTTTTGTGCTTATCTTGTGGTTGTTTCAAGGGATTTCCAATTACAGATTTGCAAAGCATTGGACAGATATGGTGCATTTTTTTAGCCACTTTGACTGTTTTATTTATTGGGGATTTTGTATCCTCCCTTGGCGTACATTCTTTCGTTTCTTCCTTTTAGTATATTCTTCTATCAAAAAATAATTGAAAAGATAAATTCTCTTGTTGAATTGTTTTTTAGGTACTCGTGTAAACCTAACTTGCACAACTGCATCAAAAATTTCCGTAAGATAAAAGGAAATTCTTGTAATATATTGATCCATACTTCAAAGAAATCCCCCTATTGACTTGTAAATAGTTATATGCTGGTAAAAGTCTTTGCTTGACCTGACGATACTCTGCGTGTGTTTGCTTGCTTGCTTCCTATTGATGGATTGATAGATTAGAAGTCAAGATGATGGAAGCCATTTAGAAAGCAATTTACGCTAAAATACAACTTCGGTCCCCCTATTTTTCCCAATCTGCAATTTTGACCCCCTATAAAATAATAGAGACATGTATCCCCCCACATTTCGAAAATCAGGAAATTTGCGTTTTCTTAACACTTCTGTGTTTTCTTTCCCTTTGTCAAAATTTCTGTTCATTTCATATGTAAAGAATTTTATATGCATAATTTGTTCATCCATGCAGGTATTCGTGTTCAGAGCTTAACCAAAGGTCAAATCATAATGGATATTGATTTCCGTTGGGGTGGTGATCCTAGTATTATTTTGGCTGTTGAAGCTGCACTTGTTGCATCAATTCCTATTCAGGTAAGACTTAGCCTAATCATAATTTCATCAATCCCTATTTTGTTGTGTCAATCTGTTGGGCTGTGGAAGCTGCACTTGTTGCATCATAATTTTGTGACATTCCTTTCACAAATTTTAAAATTTGAAGTTTTATTGTCTTTTCTTTCAGTTGAAGGATCTACAGGTTTTCACCATTGTCCGTGTGATATTCCAACTTGCTGAAGAGATCCCTTGCATTTCTGCTGTTGTTGTAGCTCTGCTTGCTGAGGTAATCCTTGTTGAAGGCATGTAATTGCATACGAAAGGATATAGTGGCTCTATCTTTATTGGTTTTTTGTTCCTCCTTTTTATTGCTATTCCGAATTTTTTTAGAATGATCTACTTGGTATTTTAATCTCCCATTTACAGTTGTCTTTTTGCAAACCCATTTGCGGACTACTGTAAATGTAGTTCAAAGCATTTGGATTGCCCATTTACTTTAGTTGCATATGCATGTTGTCACTGCAAGATATGGTTAATTGGCATTACTTCTATGATTTTTCTATAAGAATCATGTGTGAACATGTAGGAAGTTGATTAAGCAAAAAATCAAGAAGGTAGAAAGAGGTCCCTTCATATCAAAACATATGTTAATTGAATTTAAATATCAACTTCAGTGACTCACCAAAATGATGATGTTGGGGCCATTATTAGGACAATACACTACTCAAAGATTGTGAATGGGGGGACACTACATGACTAAACAGTTTTATTCTTCTCTTGGCCTAAATCTACATTCAAATTGAATTCTTGAAAACCTTTTTTTCACTCTTGGAATTACTGACTTTTCCATTAACATTTTATCAGCCAAAGCCCAGGATTGATTATACTCTGAAAGCTGTTGGTGGAAGTTTAACGGCTATTCCTGGAATCTCAGATATGATTGATGTGAGTTATTTGTTTTATGTACTGCATCTTTCCCTTGACAGTTTTTGAAGTAGCATTTGTAACACTAATATTTACCCTCCATTTTACAGGATACTGTGCACTCAATTGTTACTGACATGCTCCAATGGCCTCATAGGATTGTGGTTCCACTTGGTGGCATTCCTGTTGATACCAGGTAAATATTAATCTTCTGGAAGTTTTTGCTTTTGTTTTTATTCTTTCTGATTGCAGATAAAAACATGACTAGGTATGTTGCTATATCCTTTTAACAAAATTTTACATTTCAGTTTGAAATTTGTGTAAGAACCAAAACAACAATATAGCCTTATTCCATGAGGTTGGCTACCTTTGGGTTCGGTTAAAAAACCAAATTCCCAAGGATACTATTTTCCATGATATTCGTTTTAATAATTTTCTCTAATGTCCTTCTTAGTCTCTACCTTTTAATAAGGCTACAAACCATGGAATCTACTCTCCCCATCAATGGTTTCAGTAGCCCTTCTTTGCATATATCCAAACCACATTAACTTTTCTATCATCTTTTTCTTGATAGGTGTCACATCAATATTACCATGTATGCAATCATTCTACATCATGTCCTTGTTTAATCACATGTTTATCTTAACATTCTCATTTTTGCTACTTCTATTTTTTTTTCCTCCTGTTCTTTGTTTAAAGCCCAACATTCATTACCATAGGGTATAGATAGTTGTATAGCAGTGTGATAAAACTCCCAATATTATCAGATTTCCTTACCCAGAACAAATCAATCTGCAACTTTGAGATTCACTAGATGTTTCCCCTGTGCTTCTTTCGAGCAAATATCACATCTTTCAAACCCCTCCTTTGAAAATAAATAAATAAAGAAACTGGGAATATTAATTTCAAGTTAGTGCTCAATTATGTTTAGAGTTACACTACATAATCAGCACCTTTTTTTTTCTTGCAGTGAACTGGAGCTTAAACCCCAGGGAAAACTTGCACTGACTGTAGTGAAAGCGACTGCTTTAAAGAATATGGAAATGATTGGAAAGTCAGATCCTTATGTAGTCGTGCATATTCGACCATTATTTAAGTATAAAACCAAGGTTATTGATAACAACTTGAATCCTACATGGAATGAGAAATTTGAGTTGATTGCAGAAGACAAGGAGACCCAATCACTAATTCTCGAGGTTTTACCCAACTAATACTTTACCTCCTTTTTATGCTGCTCTCTTCTGCCTCCTTTCTTAGGGATATGCTGTGACATTTTTGTTTTCATAAATATATGCCCTTAAATTATGCTAATTACTTATTGAAGAATTTGAAAATTTAATTTTCATATATGTTCAATATATATGAAGATGAAAATCTGGTTAATTAATTGCCTGCTTGTGGTTTTGAAATTAATGTAAGATGATTAGAAGCATATTAAATCTTCCCAAGTATGATTACTTTTGTTTCACAGCCCGGATAATTTGAATCTCCTAATTCTGATTCCAGACCATTCTTTTTTTGAAACTAGATTTTCCTTGCAACACTGAAATTTTCTGTTAGTATATTCTGCTTCAAGTAAAAAAATTTCTGGATCTGCCGCTGTTGGCAGTTCTATAATCTCTGGTGGTTGATATTAGAATTTCTACTTAATTACTAACTCAAATGGCAGGTTTCCTATGCATGTCATTTCTTGAAAATTTGGTGATAGTTTCTTTAATATTGACCAGAGGTTTTATGTTTTTATTTAACTTGGTTCAAACCATGGGTTTCATCCATCTCTACACTGTTACAGCGGTTAATGTATTGATTTGAAATCCAATGTTTTTTCTCCCTAAAACTCAAAATAAACTGTTTCTATACCTTGATTGATGTAAGAGTTAGCACAAATATTGTTCCTCTCCAAACAGGTTCTTGATAAAGACATTGGACAAGATAAGCGATTGGGAATTGCACGGTTACCCCTTATTGATCTAGAAATACAAACTGAAAAGGAGATTGAATTGAGGCTGCTGCCCTCACTTGATACACTGAAGGTGAAAGATAAGAAGGATCGAGGAACCTTAACAGTAAAGGTATATCAACGATCTATTTGTAGTTGATAGTGACATTATTATGGAGCTTTGTACGGTATACATAGATATAAATGTAAACTAAGAAAAAGAGAATATAATGTTTTTTCTCTTCCCTTCAGGTTTTCAGATCTTACTATCATTTGGATAATTTCTCCTATTTGTTGGTCACTTATAGCCCTCTTAGTTGATTCAAGATCATAACCAGGATGCAATTTCAGGTCATGTATTATCAGTTTAACAAGGAAGAGCAGCTGGTTGCACTAGAGGCAGAAAAGAAGATACTAGAAGAAAGGAAGAAACTGAAAGAAGCAGGAGTTATAGGAAGCACGATGGATGCATTAGATGGAGCAGTATCAGTGGTAGGGTCTGGTGTTGGACTGGTTGGTACTGGTGTTGTCGCCGGTGCCGGGCTTGTGGGAAGTGGCATTGGTGCTGGAGCCGGGCTTGTTGGAAGTGGTGTCGGTGCTGGAGTTGGTATTGTTGGGAGTGGTCTTGGAGCCTTTGGTAGTGGACTGAGCAAGGCAGGGAAGTTCATGGGAAGGACAATCACTGGTCATAGTGGCCCCAGAAAGAGTGGTTCTTCAACACCAGTCAACAATGCACAGGAGAATGGTGGTGGTGCAAAGCCTCTTTGAGTCCTTCCTTTGTATTGTAAGACTAATATTGGCAAAATGGTAGTAGAAATATCAATATAGTTCTGTTGTATCATCTTTGTCTGTAATTATGCTTGACCTCAAGTTGTGATAAAACTCATCAAATTGTAAACATTCCTTATTTAGTTCAGGTGCATGATGCAACTTGTATCATCCTTATTTATAATTGTGTTTGAGGCTTTGAGTTGGATTTGTAATAAAACATGAAAATTGTTAAAAGTTCCTTATTTATTGGAAATCAATGTGGTTCAGAACAAAAAGGAATAAACATTCTAAGCTACTCGATAAATTTACTAAGATATAACATTAACAAATACTTTTTTCAATACTTGTTTTGACATATCTTTGCTAAAATATTGAGACTATAAATGAATGTGAAGTTTCGATTAGTAAATGGTTATTTTTAAAACTACTTTTTTGTACTGAATTCCACTACTCTTATGCCACTGATTAATCAGCATTCGCTTAACAAAATGGGACAGCAAACATTGTCGCTTTTGATTTTAGTAAATTTTTAAAATGTATTTATATGAAAATAAAAAAAGTGAGAAATACATATAATTTTAAGAGTCATTCACATGCACAGGATTATATAGAAAAACAATAATAATCGCAGATAATGTAAAATTCAGTCATAGATCATATATTATTTTTAAAATAATTAATATAAAAGTCAATAAATTTATTATATATGATAAATTGTAATTGAATGATAGTATAAAATTATCTTATAATATTATTATAGAGCATATTTTATCAATACATATAATTATATGTGGATAATATATATATATATATATATATATATATATAATGTGAGTTATTTAATGCTCAAATAATGTGACCGTTGTAAAAATTCTACATATAACACCATACCAAACATATATTAATTCAAACACCCCAAATTTGTTGTGATTTTAAATATGATTGTCAAAAGAATGGCATCGTGAATCCTTGATAAGCTTAGATTCTTCTCTCTGGCCATTTTTTGTTTTAGTTCAATCTGTCACTTGGCACCACAATTTAGAAATATTTTCCTGCCCTCCTACCCCCAATGGCCATAAAATACCCAGTCTCCAACACTAAAGAATCTTTTCATGAAAGACCTAGTTCATAAACAAAATAATAATCATTTCTAGGTCAATAAGGTCATAATGTGAAGTCTCAAACAACAACAAAAATATATAACTAAGATTGCGTCACCTAATTTGTAGAGTACTCATCATCCTAATACGACTTTGTTTTAAAAAATCAACTATAATAACAATGAAGTTTTATAATGTTTTAGTTGTTTTTAGATTAAATTAGAAATAGATTTCTGTTGTCGTAGTATTTCTGTATTCCATTATTGATATTTTTTTTATTGGTATATGGTTGGTAGACAAATTTTAAAACAAAATCTAATGATAAATATTGCAAGAGATATCATAATAAAAATGCTAAAACTTTGTTGAACCAATTGAAAAATTCATTGATATTAGTTGGGCTTGAGTAACCACTATCACTATCTCTAGTTATAAATTTATCACATGATAAAATAAATAATATATCTACCGGCAATGTAAACATTTATCATTGACATAGACATTAACACGGTATCTATTCTTAATCATACTTTCTTTATTCACAATATTTAAATTTAAGAACTTGCTTAAGTGGTCTAAGTTTTATTCCATTTGGACTAACTATATGTAAATAAATGATATGGATGAGAGACAATTTTTTTTTATATATTAATTCCACAGTGTGTGAAATGGGCCTTCAGAAACAGAAGAAGCAAGATAATGTTTAAAGTATCTAGGTTAAAGAGTGGAGCAAATAAGAATTTATCGATTTTTTTTTCTTTTTGGTACAGAGAATTTATTGGCTCTAATTTATAACATAAGAATAACTTTATTTTTAATATTATCTTTTTTAACGGTAAAACAAATAGATTTTGAAAAATTACCAACGTGAAATATAAGTCATACTTCATTGTTGCGACTTCCACGCTTTATGGCAATTGTCAAAAATTGCTCTTAATTGTTTATCGTTAGACATTGTTTGTGACTGTGTAAAAAAAGTGAGAGGAAGTCAAGTCATACTCATAAAATACCACTTACTTTATATTGATAAATTTGTTAAAAACCATTCTAATTCAGTAATTTCAAAATGAAATTACACCGCACAAAATAGTTATTAGAAATCAGATATGGGACCTTAGGTCATAGAATTATTCGCAGGAATTAAAGTATGTGTCCTTCACGGGATCATTATGATGTAGATGAAACGTATGCTGAGTTTTGTCCACTACTCTGCCATGAGTCACAGGTAACAAACATTTTAAGCCAAAGGTGCCCCTTCACCCATACACCATTGTTAATTCCTTTGGTCCTTGCTTTCATATAGGAGTCAGATGGCATGTCACATCCTTCCATGGAGCTTTAAATTCAAAAATGAATTAGCATCACTGTACCTTCTCATGGAGATTTATTTTATCTTTGAATTTTGGTATATATTGGTACATGATGAAAGATATTTTCTTTTCAAAGCATTAAAGAAAAACATTGAGACTGCAAATTAACAACAATGTGTCAAAATCCCAAATTGGCCTAAATCCCAACATAGAAATGCAGCAAGGAGTAGACACATTGGGAGTGACTCAAGTGAATTCATGAAGCTAACCTATAGCTTTTGAAATTGGAAGGAACCATTTGAGAGGAACACACCCTTGTTTGTGAAGATGTGAAAGTAGTCTAAATGCATGTTTGGATAAGTTAATCATGAATGTGTAAATCAACTTACATGAAATTATTTTTTTAATTAATGATTTTAAGCTCAAGTCATGATATATCTTATATTAAATATTTAAAAAAAGAGTTTTACAGATCATAAAAATCTTACTAATTCGAATAGTGTTGTCTCTATATGAATTAAGATACTTGTAATTTATATAATAAAAAAATATTTGAATAACTTTTAATGCTAGCTCAATGTAATTTTGAAGAAAAATATTCTCTGCATTTGTTTTATTTTGATAATACTTTTGAAAAAGGGCTTCAACGATTATTAAAAACAAGCATTAATTAGATTCATAGGTTCATGATATGAGCCAAGGCAATGAGATCCATGGTATCCAAGAGATTGCAATTATTAGTTATTTTTTCAAATAGTATTTGCAAGAAGATTATTACTAATATTAATTAATAGTTAATAGTTTTGTAGCATATCAAAGATTTAACGAAACAAGAAGAATCAAGAAAACTTTTTTCCATTTCCAAAAAGAGGCTTCTCATCCTTTGTGAGGACATCTCTTAAAGAAAGGTTAACCTCCAAACAAATCCAATAATTGACAAATAGTATCCGTGTAAGATCCTATAATATCTTATTTCGGTGTATAACAAATTGACAGCACTTGACACCCTAATAAGAGTGTTTTATTTTTTCAAAATAAAAAATAAAAATCTTGAATGGTCCACTGAAATGAAAAAGAATGTCGAAGAATAAAAGGATGGAGTAGAATGACTTATATTTCTTATGTGCAGAACATGCACAGGTTATGTGAGGGAGAAGAGGACAAAAATACAGTAGAGCATACATTAATAAAATATTGAATAAATCGATCATTAATGTTCACATAACCTTATATACGACAACTACCTCTTTCTCATTTGAACGTTAATACAAATGCATGTTGTGATGTTGAAGATGCCAACAATACTTATCACTCACCCGCAAGAGATATCAATCTGTTGTATGAAGACAAACGACACTGTCTAATTCCTTTATCATCGATCAACGTGGCTGGTCCATTTACGAGGCTGTAGCCAAATATAACCAAAATCTTAAAAGGAATATGTTTATTGAAAGAAGAAAAAGAAGATAAGAAAAAGAGGACCTATTCATGAGCCTAAACCGTCACAATATTACATATACCATAAATTATTAGGCTCTGACTTTAAGTCAGTTTACATATTTAAATTACAAGTTTAATTAAGTATTGACATCATGGTATAAATATAATAAATAAATTAATTAGAACGTGGATTTGTTTTGCTCTCTAACTTTATAATTGATCTGTAACAAAAAAAAAAAAAACACTATAATTGATCATATATTGTTTTTTGTTTATTTTGCTACATTTGATCATTAATTGGTTTGCATTTAATTGACTGTATAAAAGAGTTCGATCACTCTGATAATCAATAAAATTAAACTCTTAACTAAGAAGCATACCCAAATAAATACATCTATATATGAGACACAAGTGTGGTACTCCTAGATAAAACATTTTATGGATTATAGTAAGACGTAATACGACCAACTAATACTCCATAATACTAATAGCGTAAACCTTAAACATGATACCCAATGGGTATAGCTGAACTGATAACACATATTGAACTTGTGAAGAAGAAAAAATGAGTTCAATTTTTGCAAAATATATTCATTCTTGGGAGTGATAAAAAATCATAAGTGTAAATAAATTTCGAACTGAATACTTATAATCCTTGTTAATAAAATAAAAACCTTAAGCATGATAATAAGGTAGCCATGTGAATTGAATGTCACATGCTTAAATCCTCAATTTTTTTAAGAATTTTACTAACAAGAATTCTTAAGATATTAGTTAAAGAACTAAAAAATATTTATTATATAAATTAAAAAATAAGAAATATTTACATCACAATTTTCCATCTCCTAACAAAAATAGTTCCTTAACCAATGTTAACATTTACCTTTTTTTAATAATAAATTTGTATGAATTTACTCTCTTCAGATCTTACAAGATACAAGGTAAGGACCTCGTATGCCGAGCCTCCCTTTATTAATATAATTATATAAACGTACAGATTTTAATTTAGAACAAAAACATTAATATTTCATAAATCAGCATTAGTTATTGTATGCATAATTGTAATTATTGAAAATAAGTTTATTTTAATTTAGTTCTATTGAAAATATTAATTAATTTAAAATCTTTGATATCTTTGTGACGCCAATACGTGATTCTTAATCATTTATTAATATCTGAACAAGTGGAACTGAAGCATGTTGTTTCACAGACAACTTTCGAAGGAATATTTTCACGTTCAAATTCAGTTTCACTTTATGGACCCCCAAAATTGGGGAAAAAATACCAGTTGAATAGCAACTTCAATATTACCTTTTTCTTTCTTTCTTTCTAAATGCAACCTCAATATTACAACAATAAGTTTAGTTTTCGTGCATGATCAATGTACTTTATATTAATTTTGTAATGAGAATAAATAAAAACTATCTTAACTATTTTTATTACATAACTTAATAATTTTACTATATATAACAATTTGTGATTAGATAATAATATAAAAAATTATATTGTAATTATATTTAAGTTAAATTTTATAGAAATAGTCTAAATATTTTTATTATACCAATGCACTTATATGTTTTAAAATTAAATATGATCTAATACGAAACAAAATTATAGAACATTTTTTAGTTGTATGGTAAACATATATTTAAAATCAACTTCCTAACAGATGAGATTAGCCCATTCTTTGAAG